>SJYA01001833.1:974723-1017563 GCA_006410615.1 Neotragus moschatus | reverse complement strand
AATTATTTTTTAAATTCCTATACCATAAAACTCACTTTCTTAAACTATGCAATTCAGTGTTATTTTATTTTACTTTTTTTTTTTTTTTATCATTTTCACAGAGTTGGGCAAGGATCATAATCATCTAATTCCAGAAAATTTTCATCTCTCCAAAAAGAGGCTACATATCCATTAGAAGTTACTCCCCATTCCTGCCTCATCTACCCCCAAACTCTGGCAACCTTTAATCTTCTCCTCATTTCTATGGATTTGCCTATTCTGGACACTTCAAGGCTTCCCTGCAGTTCAACTGGTAAAGAATCTGCCTGTCTCTCTAGGCAGGAGGCCCCGGTTCAGTTCCTGGGTTGGGAAGATTCCCTGGGGAAGGGATAGGCTACCAGTCCAGTATTCTTGGGCTTCTCTGGTGGCGCAGATGGTAAAGAATCCACCTGCGATGCAGGAGACCTGGGTTCAATCCCTGGGATGGGAGGATGCCCTGAAGGAGGGCACAGCAACCCACTCCATTATTCTTGCCTGGAGAATCCCCATGGACAGAGGAGCCTGGCGGGCAGCAGTCCAGGGGGTCCATACCCATCAGAAGCTACCCCTCATGCCTGCCTCATCTCTTACCCTCAGACTCTGGCAACCATTAATCTTCTCTCCATCTCGATGGATTTGCCTGTTTTGGACATTTCATATAAGTGGGATCACAAGACGTGGCACTTAGTGACTGACCTCTGTCATTTAGCACAACATTTTCAATGTCCAGCCATACTGCAACCTGCATGAGTATTTCATTCCTTTTACTGTTGAATAGTATTCCATTGTATGTGCTGTATTTGTCATTCAGTAGTGTCTGACTCTTTGCAACCCTTTGACTGCAGCTTACCAGGCTCCTCTGTCCTAGGGATTTTCCAGGCAAGAATACTAGAGTGGTTGCCATTTCCTACTCCAGGGGATCTTCCCGACCCAGGAATGGAACCCACGTCTCTAGCATCTCCTGCATTGCAGGAGGTACTTACCTGCTGAGCCATCGGGGAGGCCCATTCCATTGTATGGATGGACCATATGTGTTTATCCATTAATTAACTGATGGACATTTGGGTTGTCTCCACTTTGGGGCTATTATAAATAATGCCACTATGAATACTGGTGTACAAGTTTTTAGGTGGACATATGTTTTCAGTTTTCTTGGATAGATACCCAGGAGTGGAATGGCTGGGTCATATAGCAACTCTATATATAACTTTTGAGGAACTGTCAGACTCTTTTTCCATATCAAATGTACCATTTTACATTCTCACTGCAATGTATGAGGTTTCCAATTTCTTCACATGCTCACCAGTACTTTTCTTTTTTCCATTGATATGATTCAAGACACATTTTATTACCCCTATTTCACAGATAAAAAAGGATGGTGCTACACAGCAATTAACTAGAAAAGCCAAGGGCTCAAATAATAGTTTTCAAATTCTTAGACCAGATTTTTTTCCTGTGATAAACAAAGTCATATTGAGACCATTTATGTGTTATAAGGCATAGACTGATGCTCTTAAAAAACTCAGGTGTGATAACTCAGAAAGTGTATGAATTTTACAACACACATCTACTCACAGATCCATATATGTGTGCATACTACACACACATTCACATCCATGGATGTGTGCCCATCCACTGTGTTACTGGTTTAATAATGTACTCAGCAGAATGCCAATGTGTTAATAGCAATGAGAAGCTTTCAAAGAAGCTGAACTTAAATTACAGAGACAACTCTGATGTTGAGAGAAGATTTGTTAGCATTAAAATTTTGTCTTTGGAGTTCTTCAGATCGATTAAGAGTGTGATTCTAGCTTGTGGTTCAAAAGATCTGGACGCTTTTACTCATGCCATCAGATCCGGGTTATTCTAGAAAGCAGCAGAGTATTGTCTAAAGCTGAAGCAACGGAGTTTTTAAATTTCTTAAATTGTCACAAAGCAGAGTATCTTTAAAGTTTCTTTAGTGCATAAGTCCTTAGAAAAATACATATTTGAAACTCAGGCATTCCTTTGATTACTATTTCAGACAAATCTGTCAAAATTAGAAATGCTGTCATACAGCTTGGGTGAACAGAACAATAAAATTGATAGTGTCTGGCCCCCAAATTAGTCCTTGACAATTTTTTAATGGAGATAATATAAATATATTTTGAGTGTCACAACAGCAGCCCCTCACTTGTCATAGGAAATGGACTAAATACATTTTCTTGTTTAACACCAAAGAAGGGTGTTGATGAAATATGTCAGGGCCCTCACACCAAATGAAAATGTCTAGGCTGGGAGAAATCAACTTCACAAGACAGTGAAGACTGCATTTTGAGAGTTTCCCCCTTTCTACTGAAATAAAAACAATCAAATGTGAAAAATAAGTGAAGGCATGACATAAACATGGAATTGTTCATTTCAGATGCTTATTCATCTTGCTTCACTTAACACTATCACAGTGAACAGTTAGAACACATCTCTAGGAAATTTATAGCAAGTCTATGATGTTATATTTTGGTGATAATGTCACAGGTATATAATATTAGGGAGAGTTCTGCTGAATTTGATTTAAAAAAATTCTCCTAAGTAATGGCTTACTGTATTCAAATATGTGCTCACTGAAAACATGAGCTTCCTTGGTGGCTCAGCTGTAAAGAATCCCCTAGCAGTGCAAGAGATGCGGTTCAATCCCTGGGTCAAGAAGATCTCTTAGAGAAGGAAACACAATCCACTCCAGGATTCTTGCCTGGGAAATCCCATGGACAGAGGAGCCTGGCAGGCTACAGTCCCTGGGGTCACAAAAGAGACACAATTTAGTGACTAAGCAACCACAACAATTGGAAACATTGGCAAGGGTGTGCTTTCTTTTATCTGTTGCCTGATGCATTTGGTTTTTAGTTACACAGAGGAAGAAATGCTTGCACTGCTTTCTCTGCATTGTTCAGAAGAAGGTTCCTAATTACCTGTAATTTTTAAAATAAGTTATATGGCAGTTGAGTTAGTTAGAATTCCAACTAACAAAATAAAATCAGGACTTTAGATTTATTTAGATTTTCTGTAAAGAAAAACTGCCAGAACACCTTTCTCCAAGGATGCTATGCTTTTCTGTCCAAAAAAAATAAGTTCTGTGACGATGTACATAAAGTTGTAAGAAGGAGAGAAAGTGTCTGCCTAGTCAGTCACGTAAGTCAGACCAATCTGGGCATCAGTGTGATATCAAACCAACAAGCACTCCACGCCTCAAAGCCTTTCACGCCTCAAGATCCCACTGAAAATCATCATTGCTGGCTTACCAGATACACAAACCATCATTTACACACAGTTACCAGATTCTGCCTTTGTGCTGCTGGTAAGTGGGAAGTAATAAGCCTACCTTAATATATCTTTGATCTAATGATTACAGCATGAACAAGGTAAATCATTGATGTTACAGAAGAAAAGAAATAAGCTTTCCTCCAAAGAATAAATACCGTATGGCACTGGAAGAAAGCTAGCCTTCCTGTCTCTCTCACTTTGACCCACAAATACCCATGAACAGATATGACTGAAGTAGTAGCAATTATAGATAATCAGATACACAAATCCCTATAAAATTTAGACCAGAAAATATTGACAGAGCCCCTACTCTTCCCCGAAAGGCATCACCAAGAACCCTTAGTTTATGCAAACGGTGCAGAGGTATTTCTTAGATTTTTCCAAGAGGAAACTGAATTCAGATGTAATTCGTACCATTGCATACAGTTTGCAGCACTCTGCTAGGCTCTTGTGTGTTGGATTGTGAGGTATGTAGATTCACACTCATTTTAAAATGATGTAACTGATCTACAAGCAGCTGTGGTCATTTCTACAAGGTCTGAGAGGCCCTCCTTGAACTGTCCTGCCTGTACTCTTAATGCTGGATCAGCCTATAGGCAGAGAAGCACGTGCCCAGCACGTGATGGCAAAGCAGAGACACCAGAAGCTGTGCACTTCCTATTAGGACAACTGTGTGAGACAGTTTGTTTATGATAGTTCAATTTAAAGAGAAAACGATAACTATAACTAAGGGGAAATCAGAGTGTTATTGGGTTTCCTTGCAACTTTTTTCACTCTCCAGCACAGTTTTCATTTTTAAATATATTTACTATGTCTGGAACCTCTAAAGACTCTATTCATGAAATTCTGTTTCTACAGTTGGGAACACATACAAGGTTGTTAAATAGTTTTAGCAATTGCATCCATGACTCCTAAAAAACAAAGATGTATATACTATATATACACATATATATGCTATATACATAGTATTTTATATATGAACATATATATTATATATCATATAATGTACATATGATATACATACATACACACATACATATATAGTATTAAAATACATATATAACCAAATTCTGTTGTAACTGACAAATAAGTGTAGTTCCAATATCCACGTTGGTTGATATTTTTTATTTATGTTAAGAATAAGACAAAAACAAAATAACAAGGATATATATCAAAACTTTGACTCACTTGTCAATATGTGAGCAGCTTCTTAGTCGAATAGAATAATGGTTTTCAAATAGTGGAGAAAGAGTTCTGTGATTTCTTGTTGTTTTCACAATGTAACAGCTATAGACACAACACATTTAATCTGCTTTATTAACATTTTTCATCATTTTTCTTAAGTCAAGATAATTGACAAAACAATAAACAAAGCCCCAAGTTACACATTTACTGATTTCACCCTGGCCAATTTAAAGTGATTTATGCAATGTCACTGAACGCGGAATTGGGAAGAGAAGTAAGGCAGCCACCATTATACAGCATTTCTACCATTCGGTTATCATAGACATAAATAAACCCAAGATTACAGACAATAGTAAAACGTAATAAAATCATTAAGAGTGAAATGTGTCAATATATAAAATTTAATTTTTGTATAATTTGCTTTTAATATAGGCTATGTTTTACCCACTGGCTTATAAAATTCATGGAATTGTATCTGTACAAGCCAATATAAACCAGTACTACTGCAGGTATATACATAATTTAAGATATGCCTATATTGACCTATGTGTGCATGTATGTATGTGAGAGTATATTTTTTTTCCTGCAAATGCGCAAAACTGTCAAGAAAAATAACTGAAGGAGCTGAAGGAAATGAAAGGGCACATACTAAAAGAGGATTGTGTCAATCCTGTCAATAAAGGAAGCCTCCACCGTGATTCCACTATCTAAACATGGGTCGAAACAGTTCTGCGACTGAACAGTAAACAGAGAATCCTCAGCCTACTATCCTTTTCATTCACAACCCCAAAAGAAGCAAAATATTCTGCCTCAATTCTTATTTTACTAGAGCCATTAGGTTTAAAAATCCTTGAGCTTTGGAGCAAGACAAAGCTCTGGTTAAGAGTCTCAGTTCTATTAACAAAGAGGAAATAGGGGGAGGGATACACTAGGAGTTTGGAATTAACACACACACTGTGATGTATACTACATATAAAACAGATGACCGATGAGGACCTACAGTATAGCACAGGAAACTATACTCAATGTTCTGCAATAACCTATAAAGGAAAGTAATCTGAAAAGATTGTGTATATATGGATATGCTTTATATACATATGCTTTTGAACTGTGGTGTTGGAGAAGACTCTTGAGAGTCCCTTGGACTGCAAGGAGATCCATCCAGTCCATCCTAAAGGAAATCAGTCTTGAATACTCACTAGAAGGACTGATGGTGAAGCTGAAATTCCAATAGTTTGGAGTTTGGCCACCTGATGCAAGAACTGACTCATTGGAAAAGACCCTGATGCTTGGAAAGATTAAGGGCAGGAGGAGAAGGGGATGACAGAGGATGAGATGGTTGGATGGCATCACCGACCTGATAGACATGAATTTGAGCAAGCTTCAGGAGTTGGTGACAGACAGGGAAGCCTGGCATGCTGCAGTCAATGGAGTCAAAAAGAGTCAGACATGACTGAGCAACTGAACTGAACTGAAATATATATATAATCTGAATCACTTTGCTGTATATATGTGACCTGAAACTAATACAACATTGTAAATCAGTTGGACTTGATAAAAAACAAACAAAACAAACAAAAAGAGTCCTAATTTGTATTGATGTTTGGCGTGATAGACACGGTGAAGTATCACTGAGGACAGAAGTTGGCAGTCCCCCAGCTGCTGGGGAGGTTGCCAGCAAAGAGCCCCTCCAGGAATTGCTCTTGACTGAGGAGGGTGACTCGCCCAAGATCATGCCCTTTCCTGGATACAGTCTGCGACCAATGACTATGGTTAAAGGTTTAGCTTTTCGTACCAACCTGCAGGCTTCCTGAGTGGTGGAGTGGTAAAGAGTCTGCCTGCCCATGCAGGACAGGTTCAATCCCTGGGTCACGAGGATGTCCTGGAGTAGGAAATGGAAACCCACCCCAGTGTTCTTGCCTGGAAAATTACTGCATTGTCACCTGACTTCCTCCTGTGACCCATTCCATCTCCCAAAGGCACTTCCCTGTTAACCTCCTGCACACGAGACAACATCCTAGAGAGCTTCATGGGGCCACAACCCACAACAATTAGCAAAGCGACTGTGGAATAATAAAGCCCATAAACAAACATCTTTAATTAAAATAAAAAACACTATGTGGGCTCTATGAGCTTCTCATTTTTTTAAATTTTTTAATATTATAGAATTATTTCTGATTTCTAGGTCATTTCTAAGAGACCACAAGTATGAACTAAATGAATATATTTTCATATAATATTTCAAAACATATTACATTTACTTCCAAACACTTAAACAATAAATAGCAATTATTCACAGATTCTTTCAAAAAATTGGAAAGGGGTAACACTTAACTTATTCTATGACAGCCTAACCAGACAAGTCATTACAATAAAGGCAAACTACTAAGATCTCTCATGAATACAGATGCAAAAATCCTCAAAAATATTAGGAAAATAAATTCAACAATATATATAAATAATTAAATTTATCTAAAAATGGCAAGGCTTATTTAATATTCAAAAAACAAGTCATGTAATATGCTGCTGTTAAGTCGCTTCAGTCGTGTCTGACACTTTGCGACCCCATAGATGGTAGCCCACCAGGCTCCCCCCATCCCTGGGATTCTCCAGGCAAGTACCATACAAAATAGAAAGAAAACAAACTTAGCTTATCTTTGTCTTTCATGACCTTGACAATTTTGAAGAGTATTGATTCGTTATTTCTCTGAACTTGCTTCCTTTAGAGTTTACCTGATGATTTCTTGTAACTGAACTGAAGTTATGTTTTTGGCAAGAATATAACAGCAATGAGGAAGTGCTCTCTTTATTCCATCATATCAAGAGGCTCATGATTTTGGTATGCCTTATCACTGTTAGTTAATCTTGATCAACTGTTTAAGGTGGTATCGGCTAGGTTTCTCCACTATAAAGTTAATACTTTTTTTAATATTTAATACAAGTCTTGAGGGATCTAATTATAGTTTTGTTGATGGAAAAAAATAATAGAACTTAGCTTTTTGCATTAAGCATGGACCTGATAGAGAAATGGTTCTATTTTAAGGAGTAGAACATGTCACTTGTTCTTTATTCAGACTGCTGATCACTTCCATCTCCCTGTGGTATCAAAACATTGCAATAAATCTCAAGCATTTGGAACAGATTCTAGCTCTTCCATCTTAGTAGGGAAATNATTAAGCATGGACCTGATAGAGAAATGGTTCTATTTTAAGGAGTAGAACATGTCACTTGTTCTTTATTCAGACTGCTGATCACTTCCATCTCCCTGTGGTATCAAAACATTGCAATAAATCTCAAGCATTTGGAACAGATTCTAGCTCTTCCATCTTAGTAGGGAAATATCCATAGTACATAACTTTTACAAAAAGTCATTTCTGGATTTTCACTGTTTTGAAGACCTTCTGTAGTGGTTTGTCTCAGCTGTTCCTCCAAACAGATTTCTGATCAACTATCAGATGTCCAACAAACCTGATCTGCAGAAAGAGCTCTTGTGATCTCTTTATAGGGCCAGTCATGTAACCATTTATGTTTATAAATGTATTAATATGTTAACTGAGATCTCTGTTATTACCATTTCATAGAACTACCATTTGCTGGATATACTCAGCTCTCTTGCCTTCTGAGCTTCTCAAAGATTCAGGAATCATAAAAGTAAGGTAAAAAAAAAATAATAGAATGATGATGAGATAATTTCCCCGAAACACAATAACAATAAAAGCTTCAGCATCTAGAAATGTGAAACCATTTAAAAACGACAATGAACATTACTACTAGTAGAATGCAAGCTCCATAAGGACCAACATATTCCAACAACTTGGAACCGTGATTGAAACATGTCTGTTGCTCAATACATGTACGGTGGACAAATCACCGTTAATAAACCTTACCAGGTAGTCCCTTAAGCTTTCTATAAATACTGTTTCATTTTAGCTTCATGGAAACCCTAGGATGTATATACTAATATCACGAATCACTGTTTTTCGTATTTTTTAAACATCTAAGTTTGTTTTCTTATGGAACATTTCAAACAGGCACAAAAAGTAGAGAAAACATTACACAGTGGACCCTCCGTATCTGTAGGTGCAGAACCTGTGGAGATGGGCGGCTGACAATACTAGGTCATTTTATATCAGGAACTGAGCATCCTTGAGTTCTGGTGCCTGTGGGGGTCTTGAAACCAAACCCTTGAGGATATGGAATGATGTCTATAATAAACACCCATATACCCATCTATTCCTGTTACAGTAATCAGTTATTGATATGTGTCATCTCTTCTATTTATAGTGTTATTCAAGAATATTCAATTCCTCTGCAGAAGAAAATATATATGGGATGTATGAAACTCATGTAGTGAGTAATGATAAAAACTAAGAAGGTAGATTCTGAGGTACAGGTAGGATTCACAGAATGTCAAATACTTTTCTAAGGTAATAAACTCTAAGATATGACCAGTGATAGAAGGGATGAAACAAACAAAAGTGTCATCTCTAAACAGAAAGAGACAATAAGACCAAGTCATGAGCATGAACCGTGCCAGCTCTAGGAGGGGATCACCTCCAGTGATATGAGCTCTAAAGTTACTTTCAATTTCTGATACCCATCATGCTCTTGCTTTGCACTACGTCTGCTCTGACTTAGAAATACAGATGCTGTCCATCAACTAACTGATGAGCCAGCGGCAGCCGGTGCCCTTGCTCCTGTGTCTTTATGATGGAGCAGGTGTGTGTTGTTGGCCCCAGATCCTCGCCATCTGCCATGTTTCCTGCTCAAACTTCAAGTCCGATCTCCATATCCAGACTGTAATAGAAAAGGCTGAGTTGGCAGAGAGAGATGGCATGGAAACACTGTGTAATCACAAATAATATAGGTGGTCCCTCCACTCCTTGTCACCCAGCCCAAATGCATTAAACCACCCCCTCTCTGTCCCTTAGTTTATTTTCCCTCGATTGAAAAAACTATGTCGGTCACGGTGCCTAGTATGAGCTATAAGCTTTTCTGTTGTGTAGCCTTTAGGATAGCTTGCAGCAAGGAAACTCCCCAAACAATGGACTCAGAAGAAATGAAGAGACTGCACTAAGGTTACTCAGCTAAAATATCAGAGGTCAATATACTCTTCTATGTAAGCCCTAATTATAACCACAACACTATACCGTTTTCATGAAACACCTTCCAAGCAAAAATTTTACCCTTTAGACATTTTACAAGTGTGTGAGTGTGTGTGTGTGTGTGTGTGTGTGTGTGTACGCGCACGCGCATGCACTTTAAAAACAAAGATAGCTAGGGTGTAACTTGAACCCAATCTGTAACAAATCTTCCATTAAAAAAAAAAAATCCTGTTTGCAACTCTATTGAATTGTACATAAACAAGTCTAGAGAGCTTTCTCGCTACTGAGAAATTTATTTTTACTCTAAAATTTTTATCGGTTTTATTTGTTTTGCTCTTTTAGTATCTCAGATGAACAGCTCAAGAATAGCTTAGATTCCATTCGTTGAAATTGCTCTTCTAAAAAAACCCATATCTGAACATTTGCAAGAAAAAAACACACAGTTCAAAGCCATTGCCTTTGCTCTACACTATTAGCTCTCTGGATGTATGTAAAAACTGCCCGTTGTTCAAACCAAATGGCAGGCCTGGGACTCTGTGGTCCATGTTTTGAATTGACTGTTTCCTCATGATACAGTGATCTAATAACTGCTTCTCAGGTCTGGGAAAAATAAAACATTCAAGACAAAAGCTTGCATTGCAAATCTGCTTACTGTTTCCGTACAAATTTCACTACAAAATACTTTCTTTGACAGTGTCCTTGGCTAGTATTTCCTCTGAAAGACACTGTTGTAGAAACTAGTGATGATATCCCTGAGAACATTCTCTAGTCTGATAAAAGAACTGAAAATTGTTAAGTTGACAAATCTAGCCAAATTGAGATATTTTATACTTTCACTTTTAAATATATTTTCCTTGGTCTTTGCGGGTAGATTTACATATGCAGAACGCAAAAGTGACAAAAAATAAGTCTTGCAATAGTGTGAAAATTGCTTAGTCATGTCCAACTCTGAGAACCCAATGGGCTGTAGCCTGCCAGGCTCCTCTGTCCATGGATTCTCCAGGCAAGAATACTGGAACGGGTATTCATTCTCTTCTCCAGGGGATCTTCCTGACCCAGGGATGGAACCCAGGTCTCCTGCATTGCAGGCAGATTCCTTACCATCTGAGCCACCAGGAGGAGGTGAAACAAAAAGTTTCAGATACTGGTATAGAAAGGAATGATATTGTAAGACTGTTGAAGAAAACATAAGATGACATATCACCTAAAATTTTTAAAGAAGATAATTCAAAAGAATTCTTATGTTGGAATAAAACCAAAAGTAGCCTCATAAACAAATGACTCTGCCAAAATGCATCTCCTAACCGATGAATGATTTTACATACTGCCAACTTTGAACTTGTCAACTTGTTTGCAGTTTGTATGATGAATCAAAGTTTGGTGTTATGAAATGTTGAGAACAAATTCAACCTAGGTGACATTATATTGTGAAACTATTTATACACTATTGAAGTGTTGACACTCACTTCCGTAATTCTATGCATTCCAGAGAATTTCACACTCTCATTAATTACCATCTTTATAACATCTACATCACACTCTACTTAAAAAGCAGAAATTTGGATGACTGAATTCAAGAATAAAAGTCTTTAGACCGCTTGTGTCTAGCATAGTAATCTATCAGGATGGAGGCTCAGCTGCCCACGGATATAACCTGCTTGAAAATGTGACTCTTGGGCTACCTTCCTTTCCCTTTCTCACTTTTTTCTCTCTGATAGTGCTTCCTGTTTTCCTCCTAAATAAAGTATTTGTACACAAATCCTTCTCTCAGGGTCTGCTTCCAAGGGAACCCAAATAATATATCAATTTTCAAAATCAACATAGTGAGTGTAACATGAAAGAGACATAAAAGGGAAGTGACAGAGTAAACTTCTGTTTTTTCAACATGTAAAGACTCTGGTACAATTACATATTGCCTGACGCAGCATGTAAGGAATTAAGCAGCATATACTGGAGTAGTCTACTGGTTGCTTTCCTACCTGGAATCATCCTTCAGAGAACATTTGCAGATGCAGACTCAAACAGGTGGGATGTATTGCCCACCATAAGTGCCACAAGTGTCAGTCATCATGACTGACAGATTATCTCGGAAAATTCTCGGCAAACTAAGCACAGTTCAGTTCAGTTCAGTTCAGTCGCTCAGTCGTGTCCGACTCTGCAACCCCATGAATCGCAGCACGCCAGGCCTCCCTGTCCATCACCAACTCCCAGAGTTCACTCAGACTCACGTCCATTGAGTCAGTGATGCCGTCCAGCCATCTTATCCTCTGTCGTCCCCTTCTCCTCCTGCCCCCAATCCCTCCCAGCATCAGAATCTTTTCCAATGAGTCAGCTCTTCACATGAGGTGGCCAAAGTATTAGAGTTTCAGCTTCAGCATCAGTCCTTCCAATGAACACCCAGGACTGATCTTCTTTAGGATGGACTGGTTGGATCTCCTTGCAGTCCAAGGGACTCTCAAGAGTCTTCTCCAACACCACACTTCAAAAGCGTCAACTCTTTGGCATTCAGCTTTCTTCACAGTCCAACTGTCACATCCATACATGACCACTGGAAAAACTATAGCCTTGAGTAGAAGGACCTTAGTTGGCAAAGTTTTATCTCTGCTTTTGAATATGCTATTTAGGTTGGTCATAATTTTCCTTCCAAGGAGTAAGCACCTTTTAATTTCATGGCTGCATCGCCATCTGCAGTGATTTTTGAAGCCCCCCAAAATAAAGTTTGACACTGTTTCCACTGTCTCCCCATCTATTTCCCATGAAGTGATGGGACCAGATGCCATGATCTTCGTTTTCTGAATGTTGAGCTTTAAGCCAACTTTTTCACTCTCCTCTTTCACTTTCATCAAGAGGCTTTTGAGTTCCTCTTCACTTTCTGCCATAGGGTGGTGTCACCTGCATATTTGAGGCTATTGATATTTCTCCCGGCAATCTTGATTCACTAAGCACAAATGTCCCTTAACTTTCATGGTAGATCAGTAATATATTAAGAGCAAAAAGACTGTTTTTTACGTACACTGTTGTTTATAAACAGGTTTCCACTTACAGTACTGTCCAGCAAAACATGATCTCACCGGATGGCTGGTCAGCCCACATGCTGCATGCAGCGTCCCTGACCTGCACCCCTGACAGCGTGATTGCCCAAAACCACCCTTACAAAATGCTCCCTACAAGACAGTACTATTGAGGACCATTTAGAGCAAGAGAGAGCAGGGCAGGGAAGAGAGACATGAAGCAGCAGAGAAAAGGAAAAAGGGATGGGACAATGGGCAGAGCCACTGGATTTAGAATTCCTCATTTCAAATCCACCTCCGTTCTCTGTTGGAGGTGAGGTTTTAGATACTTCACTATTGTNGTGTGTGTGTGTGTGTGTGTGTGTGTGCGTGCACGCACATGCACTTTAAAAACAAAGATAGCTAGGGTGTAACTTGAACCCAATCTGTAACAAATCTTCCATTAAAAAAAAAAAATTCTGTTTGCAACTCTATTGAATTGTACATAAACAAGTCTAGCGAGCTTTCTCGCTACTGAGAAATTTATTTTTACTTTAAAATTTTTATCGGTTTTATTTGTTTTGCTCTTTTAGTATCTCAGATGAACAGCTCAAGAATAGCTTAGATTCCATTCATTGAAATTGCTCTTCTAAAAAAACCCATATCTGAACATTTGCAAGAAAAAAACACACAGTTCAAAGCCATTGCCTTTGCTCTACACTATTAGCTCTCTGGATGTATGTAAAAACTGCCCGTTGTTCAAACCAAATGGCAGGCCTGGGACTCTGTGGTCCATGTTTTGAATTGACTGTTTCCTCATGATACAGTGATCTAATAACTGCTTCTCAGGTCTGGGAAAAATAAAACATTCAAGACAAAAGCTTGCATTGCAAATCTGCTTACTGTTTCCGTACAAATTTCACTACAAAATACTTTCTTTGACAGTGTCCTTGGCTAGTATTTCCTCTGAAAGACACTGTTGTAGAAACTAGTGATGATATCCCTGAGAACATTCTCTAGTCTGATAAAAGAACTGAAAATTGTTAAGTTGACAAATCTAGCCAAATTGAGATATTTTATACTTTCACTTTTAAATATATTTTCCTCGGTCTTTGCTGGTAGATTTACATATGCAGAACGCAAAAGTGACAAAAAATAAGTCTTGTAATATTGTGAAAATTGCTTAGTCATGTCCGACTCTGAGAACCCAATGGGCTGTAGCCTGCCAGGCTCCTCTGTCCATGGATTCTCCAGGAAAGAATACTGGAACGGGTATTCATTCTCTTCTCCAGGGGATCTTCCTGACCCAGGGATGGAACCCAGGTCTCCTGCATTGCAGGCAGATTCCTTACCATCTGAGCCACCAGGAGGAGGTGAAACAAAAAGTTTCAGATACTGGTATAGAAAGGAATGATATTGTAAGACTGTTGAAGAAAACATAAGATGACATATCACCTAAAATTTTTAAAGAAGATAATTCAAAAGAATTCTTATGTTGGAATAAAACCAAAAGTAGCCTCATAAACAAATGACTCTGCCAAAATGCATCTCCTAACCGATGAATGATTTTACATACTGCCAACTTTGAACTTGTCAACTTTTTTGCAGTTTGTATGATGAATCAAAGTTTGGTGTTATGAAATGTTGAGAACAAATTCAACCTAGGTGACATTATATTGTGAAACTATTTATACACTATTGAAGTGTTGACACTCACTTCCGTAATTCTATGCATTCCAGAGAATTTCACACTCTCATTAATTACCATCTTTATAACATCTACATCACACTCTACTTAAAAAGCAGAAATTTGGATGACTGAATTCAAGAATAAAAGTCTTTAGACCGCTTGTGTCTAGCATAGTAATCTATCAGGATGGAGGCTCAGCTGCCCACGGATATAACCTGCTTGAAAATGTGACTCTTGGGCTACCTTCCTTTCCCTTTCTCACTTTTTTCTCTCTGATAGTGCTTCCTGTTTTCCTCCTAAATAAAGTATTTGTACACAAATCCTTCTCTCAGGGTCTGCTTCCAAGGGAACCCAAATAATATATCAATTTTCAAAATCAACATAGTGAGTGTAACATGAAAGAGACATAAAAGGGAAGTGACAGAGTAAACTTCTGTTTTTTCAACATGTAAAGACTCTGGTACAATTACATATTGCCTGACGCAGCATGTAAGGAATTAAGCAGCATATACTGGAGTAGTCTACTGGTTGCTTTCCTACCTGGAATCATCCTTCAGAGAACATTTGCAGATGCAGACTCAAACAGGTGGGATGTATTGCCCACCATAAGTGCCACAAGTGTCAGTCATCATGACTGACAGATTATCTCGGAAAATTCTCGGCAAACTAAGCACAGTTCAGTTCAGTTCAGTTCAGTCGCTCAGTCGTGTCCGACTCTGCAACCCCATGAATCGCAGCACGCCAGGCCTCCCTGTCCATCACCAACTCCCAGAGTTCACTCAGACTCACGTCCATTGAGTCAGTGATGCCGTCCAGCCATCTTATCCTCTGTCGTCCCCTTCTCCTCCTGCCCCCAATCCCTCCCAGCATCAGAATCTTTTCCAATGAGTCAGCTCTTCACATGAGGTGGCCAAAGTATTAGAGTTTCAGCTTCAGCATCAGTCCTTCCAATGAACACCCAGGACTGATCTTCTTTAGGATGGACTGGTTGGATCTCCTTGCAGTCCAAGGGACTCTCAAGAGTCTTCTCCAACACCACACTTCAAAAGCGTCAACTCTTTGGCATTCAGCTTTCTTCACAGTCCAACTGTCACATCCATACATGACCACTGGAAAAACTATAGCCTTGAGTAGAAGGACCTTAGTTGGCAAAGTTTTATCTCTGCTTTTGAATATGCTATTTAGGTTGGTCATAATTTTCCTTCCAAGGAGTAAGCACCTTTTAATTTCATGGCTGCATCGCCATCTGCAGTGATTTTTGAAGCCCCCCAAAATAAAGTTTGACACTGTTTCCACTGTCTCCCCATCTATTTCCCATGAAGTGATGGGACCAGATGCCATGATCTTCGTTTTCTGAATGTTGAGCTTTAAGCCAACTTTTTCACTCTCCNACCTTTTAATTTCATGGCTGCATCGCCATCTGCAGTGATTTTTGAAGCCCCCCAAAATAAAGTTTGACACTGTTTCCACTGTCTCCCCATCTATTTCCCATGAAGTGATGGGACCAGATGCCATGATCTTCGTTTTCTGAATGTTGAGCTTTAAGCCAACTTTTTCACTCTCCTCTTTCACTTTCATCAAGAGGCTTTTGAGTTCCTCTTCACTTTCTGCCATAGGGTGGTGTCACCTGCATATTTGAGGCTATTGATATTTCTCCCGGCAATCTTGATTCACTAAGCACAAATGTCCCTTAACTTTCATGGTAGATCAGTAATATATTAAGAGCAAAAAGACTGTTTTTTACGTACACTGTTGTTTATAAACAGGTTTCCACTTACAGTACTGTCCAGCAAAACATGATCTCACCGGATGGCTGGTCAGCCCACATGCTGCATGCAGCGTCCCTGACCTGCACCCCTGACAGCGTGATTGCCCAAAACCACCCTTACAAAATGCTCCCTACAAGACAGTACTATTGAGGACCATTTAGAGCAAGAGAGAGCAGGGCAGGGAAGAGAGACATGAAGCAGCAGAGAAAAGGAAAAAGGGATGGGACAATGGGCAGAGCCACTGGATTTAGAATTCCTCATTTCAAATCCACCTCCGTTCTCTGTTGGAGGTGAGGTTTTAGATACTTCACTATTGTCCTTTGGCTCATATTCCCCATCTGTAAAGTGCAAGAAACCATAGACCCTAACTCAGGATTGCTCTGAGATTAAATAACTAAAACACAGTGTCTGGCACAAAGTGAAAAACTACTAGCTATTCTTCTTATTATATTTCGTGGCTAAATGACTGATTTCTTTCTTCTAACACAAACCATTGCTCTGATGTGGCCATTGGAAGATACAAGTTGTATCATATATGAAAATACAAGTTTGGGCATATAACTATAAGTTTCCAAAGCGTGATCTGTGAATGTACAATCACCCCGGGCTTTCCCGCCTCTTCATCTCTGCTGTCCGTCCTTGGTCACTTGCCATTCCCAGCAATAATAACCAGATGAGAATATTATTCCATATTTTGTACCCCTCTTCCCAATTGGGACATCTCCTAAGAAGTGAGTGTAGGGAAGAAAGTGGAAGGAAAAGTTCTGATTTAGCCTTCCCCCGACCCTCCTTGGCAAAATCAAAGGAAACACAGGGAATCAGCTAGAGAATTTGAATAACAAACGAAGCATAGAAACGCAGGGCTGGAAACTGTAAAGTGAAGCACAGATGTAAAGTTGCTTTCCTTCTTGGTGTTTATTAATAGTAACACCAGTTATACAGCTGTGAGAATGCCAGATAGGAAAGACACAGACACTTAGCATCATCCTTTTCAAATGAGAGAACTGAAAACCAAGACTAGATGTTGTCTAAAAATAATGAGAAGAGGAGGCTGATGGCACTGCAGAAGAGGGTGCTTTGAGAGGAAGAGTGGGCTGGGGAAATTGTGATATCAAGGTAGTCGGAGGCGTGGAGGCAACAAATTAAAGGGTCAGTTTTTTAAGGCTGAAGAAGTCTTCTTGAAGAAAGGGCTGCATTGATTGATGTGGCCTGTAATGGAGACTCAGATAATGAAATAAAACCAGCATTTAAGAATTTCAGACTGAGAACTCATTGCCATGGCAACCTTCTCAGAAGGGAACTTGTAAAAGAAAATAAGATTCACTTGACTACGCCTTAAAATGAAAACCTACACTACAGTGAAACAATTAAATACAAAATTCCAAAACTGCTTATTGCCACCGTGCCTAGAGGTATAGTAGGTCTGGCAGCTCTTCCACTAGAATTCTCAAAATTTATTGACTCATGGAGGGAACATCGTTTAGCTTTGAGGAATCTCTGTTGGCACTGGATGTTTCCTACCAGTGAAGATTTGCAATTGTTTTCATCCTATAAATCACCTAGAATCACGCTCATATGTAAACCACGGTGGTATATACCATTCGAAAAAGTAACTTAGTCTGCCCACAATCACAGAAAACTACCAAATTCATACATCAATTATTACTTAGACTTCCTGGGAAAACCATTTTTAGCCTAAGTAAAATCTGTTTTATATTTACATCATAATCATTTAATAAAAACATCTATTTTTAATTACATGTTTTCATTGAAAGAAGGCTTCCCAGATGACGCTGGTAAAGAACCCACCTGCCAATGCAGAGACACCGGTTCAATCACTGGGTCGGGAAGATTCCCTGAAGGAGGGCATGGCAACTGATTGCTGTATTCTTGCCTGGAGAATCTTGTAGACAGAGGAGCCTGGAGGGCTACTGTCCATAGGATCGCAAAGAGACACGACTGAAGTGACTTAATATGCACACATTCAAGGAATGTCAAACTGGATAAACTATATTTTGTCAGTTAAAACACATTTTCTTAAATACCTAATATGATTGACAAACATGAATCTATGCCTTTTAACTGATGCTGAGAGAAGAAATCAGTTGCTGAATGGCAAGGATTAGGTTCCTAAAATTGAACCTGGTTGTAAAACAATTTGCCACTGAGGAATTTAAAATAATATTGTAAAAATAGAGAGAGAGAGAGATGTCAAGAATAAGATAAAAACCATTATACTTCTATACTCAGTTAAACAAAAACAATAAAAGCCCCACACGACATATAAGATGATGTGTATGCTATTTTAATAACTCCATATCAGCATCTAATGCTACATGAGATAATGGATACAGTATTATTAATTTCTATTTGCCAGGACTTTTTACCTAGAATTTTTCACTTCCTGCCTTCAACCCTATCTCCACCCTTGAGATTTCACCAAGATTTTCATCAGTGTAAACAATTTCCATTTGCATATTTAATCGAATACACATTCAAAAGGATATTCTGTATATGTTCAATCCTCCTCCAGTCCCACAACATCTTTTAATTTTCTCAGGATATAACATTTTCCTAGAAAGCAAAATCATTTAGCTGTTTGCCTTCATGAGCAATTGACTGTTCATTTCTCCAGTCACATGTATTAGAATATTGTGGTTTGGAGGGCCTAGACTTGGCCACTAGACATTTACAGACAGTGACAGAATGACTGCTTATGTAAATTATATCATAAGATGTGCCGTGCTAAGTCACTTCAGTCGTGTCCGACTTCGTGCGACCCCATGAACTGTAGCCCGCCAGGCTCTTCTGTCGTTGGGGTTCTCCAGGCAAGAATACTGGAGTGGATTGCCATTCCCTTCTCCCGAGATCTTCCTGACCCAGGGATGGAACTGGTGAGTCTTAAATCTAACCTGCATTGGCAGGTGTCTTCTTTACCACCAGTGCCACCTGGGAAGGCCATCATAAGATGTAAAGGAATTTAATTATTTTCTGTTGCTTTGGCAGCAACACAAAATCACTTTTAACAAAATATTTAAGGGTTTTTTTTTTTCATGTTGAGTCCTGAGAGATTTACTCTCTGGAGTAGCTATCCATTCTTAAACAGTTAAAAGCCAACTTATGTAAATACAACCAATTATTCAAAACTTAAAAATGAGTAAAACATAGATTAAGAAAAGAATACTGTGGTTCTAAGACTTGGATCTATTTTTTTTTTTGATACCTATCTTTACCTTTTACTGAGAAAATCTGCCTCCTGACTTTTCATTCATTTTTTTCTTTCCCTATGGCTATTGCCAGGTCGTCCTATTTCTAATTATCCGCCACATAGAGCCTTACACTTTATGCTTGTCTTGGAATCAACATTCTCACGGTTGTCAAGAATGTATACAAAAGTAAATTTGCATGTATTTGAATTTTGCCCAAGGGGAATTTATGGTTGGAGGAAAATACCGAATATTTGAAGTAATTTGGAAGGAATAAGGTACTTCCACATACCACGTCCAGGAAGCATGAAAGATAGTCAGATTTTTCACCTGAAACTCTTTATGGTAAGACTGAAATGAAAATCATGTTTAAACCCTAAATTTAAACATTCTTTCATATTAATAAAGCTGTACTCATTAATAATTCATACAAGAGATCTGCCACTGTAAAATGAACCATTGGATTTATTGATTAATTTATCTTTATTCTTTTACAACCTAAAGCAAACATGTGGGTACATATTGAAAAAGCGCTGTATATTGAAAAAAAAAAAAANATGCAACTTAGCACGCATGCACGTGCCTATGAGTAAGTCTTCATAATATCCCAATAGTGCAGGTTTGGGGAGCCTCTCAGTGGGTGAACGCATCCAGGTCAGGCGTGTAATAACTCACCCCAACCACATGGGGGCGGAAGCTCCTGCACTCCTGACCCACCCAGACCTAGTCCTATCTCTTCATCTGGCTGTTCAGCTGAATATCACATGCTCTGATAAACTGGTAAAGGCATATAAGTGTTTCCCTGAGTTCTGTGACCTGCTCTAGAAAACTAACTGAACCCAAGCAGAGGGTTGGATCATTGGACCTTGCAATCTATGGCCAGGAGAGCAGAAGCACAGGGGATAACTTGAGCTTCTGACTGCTGGCATTTTAAGCTCACATGTGTGCCTCCGCGTGTGTGTGCAGGGCGGGGGAGGGCAGCAGTCTAATGGGACCTGGTGCTTAATTACTCTCTGGGGTCTGAGACTATGTCCAGGTGCACAGTATCAGAACTGAGTTAAGTTGCAGGGCACCTGGCTGGTGTTGCAGAGAATTTCTTAGCATGGGAAAAGTCTCCATATATTTGGTGACGAGAAATGTTGTAAGTGACATGATCTGTGTGAGAATATACAGACTCATGGAGAAAAAACTCACACTAGGAAAGAACAAGATTCTTCTCTCACAGGAGGAAGGAAAAAACTGAGATTTTCCTTTGCAAATATACCAACTGAACATGTCACGCTAATTTATTTTTGTATGAAAATACCAAGAAATGATATGATGATGTCTAGAGGTCTGGTCTTCCGAATATCAAAGCATAAATGTTCTCAATCTCTTAAACTTGCCAAATTATATACTATGAAAATACCTTACACTTTAAGTAACATTACCAAATACTTTTATAGAGAATTATATTTTCCTGTTATCTTACATCCATTATTTCAACCGATCCTCATAATAGTCTCTGATGTAGACAGTAATGATTTACTGATTCCTTGCATATGGAAACTGAGGCTACAAAATATTGATGTGACTTTTCCATGGTCACGCTAAGGTGATCTGATAAATGAGTTTATGAGAAATTTTCTTTAATATGCATATAAGTGAGCTCAAGTTAACTTTATTTTCCAGACTACCAACCAAGATTTTGATATCAAACATTTCTCTCCATCTGTAGTGATGTCTATAATGTAGAAACTTGTACAATAAAAGATGTGCCCAGTCATGATGATAACTTTTCTAAGAAGTCTCCATTTCCCCCCATATGACAATGATTTGATGACATTAGCATCATTAGTTTTTTAATGATGGTCAAGAACATGACACTCAATATAAAGTAGAAAGTTCCATTTCCTCCTTCAAGAAAAGAAAGTAAGTCAGCTACCACGGAGAACATTATGGAGGTTGTGTGAAATACTAAAAATAGAGTTACCACATGATCCAGCAATCCCACTCTTGGGCATATATCCTAAGAAAATCATGATTTGAAAAGATACATGCATCCCAATGTTCATACATGATTTACAATAACCAAGACAGGGAAACAAGCTAAGTATCTGTCACCAGAGATATGGATAAAGAAGCAGCAGTATGTACATGCAATGGAATATTACTCAGCCATTAAAAAGGATGAAATAATGCCATTTGCAGCAACACGGATAGACAGTTTATCACTAAGTGAAGAAAGTCAGACAGAGATAGACAAGTACCTTGTGATATCACTTATACACCAAGTCTAAAAAATGTGATACAAATAAACTTATTTATAAAACAGAAACAGACTCAGACACAGAAAGCAAACTTATTGTCACCAAAGAGGTGGGATAAGGTAGGAGTTTGAGATTAAGAGATGCGCACTACTATATATAAAATAAACAACAAGGTCTTAGTGTATAGTACAGGGAACTATATTCAAAATCTTGCAATAATTCATAATGGAAAACAATCTAAAACAATTATATATATATATATATATATGGATCACTTTGTTGCTTGCCTAAAACTAGCACAACATTGAAAATCGATATACTTCAATTAAGAAAAGGAAAAAAAGAAAGGAAGGAAGATAATTTTTTTTATTTTTAGTATGAGACAAGATATTTGATGGCAACTCCAGGCAACCATGCAAGAATGTAGTGATTAATTTAGCTGGACATTTTCCTTCACAGTTTGCTGATATTTCCCATCTCCATTTTTATTTACTAATATCAGAATGACTTCACTTAAGTGCCACCACCTGATAATTTTATCCAAGTAACATGCAATTAACCCCTCAAAATCATTATCAAATGCATCAATGTAGACCTGATTCCAATATCAGGACAACTAGAGTATCACACTGCAGGGTATCTGAAAAGTTAATTTAACTTAGTCTGATTCTTTCACTGTTTACTTTGCAGTATCAAGTAGAGTAACACAGACGTGATTATTTTAAGGTCATAATAGTTAAGAGATGTTTAGTTTTCCTGTTGAAAGGATGAGTGCTGTTTATATACTGTCTCTGATGGACTAGTCTCTTCTTACTGCTTTCAAGGAAATTATTAGAGAAACCAGTGAATTTGTTAGTAAATTCTCTTCAGGTCTCAGGGATGATATTTCCCAAATTGGAAACTTCTATATATATCCATTTTCCCAAGCATTTCAGCCCCATTTGCCTCTTTTAATCAAAAAAACTATATTATTGACAAAATATTAATTATTCCCAGAATGTTCATGCCTGCTTTGATTGTTGTTATTTTCATATAGAGAACAAAATGAGTCAACTGGTTTGGAAGCTTGCTTTGCATCATTCTCTTTGAACTTCAACTTTCTAAGATAGAATAGGGTCTTATTAATTCATTTGCAAAAAGAAACATTTTTCTAAATCAAAGGATGAAATGAAATATCTAGCTCTGTTAACAAGTAGGAAAAGATGTAAAAGGAAGCATAATTGGCTTGAAAAAAGTCTTCTTATTTTAAGCAAACCCAGTAATGTACATTGGAAAAGGCCCTTTATAATCATAATAATTCACAAAAAGTACAATGACCATCCGGTGTTATCTAAATGTGTCTGACTCTCAATGCTCCTCGTGCAAATAAAATCACCATAAAACCACCACGTCTGTGAACTCACAAACAATACTGATCCATTCAGCCTGTTAAGAAGGCAAGTGTTTATCTTCCTGCCCCATGATTTCAGCAAGGTTAACATCTATCTGAAAAACTCAAGGGATTCTGTCCCAATTAACTTACTATTGTGTATTTACACTCTCATTTTTCTCATAGTTTTATTTTCCTGGTGTAATTGAGATGTAATAAATGTAGGGCATGTTACAAAATAAAAGCAGGTGAATAAACACCTCCAAATCCAGCTAGAGGAGACCCCCTTTCATCTCAGCCTACTGCTAAGGGAAAAGATTGGATCCACATTTTCTGAACTCTCCCACCTAAATGGGTAAAATGTAGAAGGGATGTGGCATATCCAAGTACAGAACATTAGTTTAGGATGGCCAAAAACAATCTAAAAGAATAACATCTTTCAA
This sequence comes from Neotragus moschatus, assembly GCA_006410615.1. Classification (NCBI taxonomy): domain Eukaryota; kingdom Metazoa; phylum Chordata; class Mammalia; order Artiodactyla; family Bovidae; genus Neotragus; species Neotragus moschatus. The sequence goes on along the minus strand of SJYA01001833.1, from coordinate 994,242 downwards.
GCTAAAACACACACACATTAATGAACATTTTCTTCAAAAGATAATGACAACAGGGCGAAAATAAATTAGATGTGATGGCTCAGTTCTGGGATGCTATCATTTTAAATTCAAAATAATTAAGCAATTATGTCAGACATACAAAAAAATGGAGTCATGATAACCAATAGCTGTCTCACTTTCTAAGCTGATTAAACTTGGTTTTCCAAATAAAAATTATTTTCTACCTTCACTGTGGACAAGATTGATTTCCAGCATATAAAGGCTGAAAAAGAATAAGAAATAGCATAAAAGTACTTACAACTGATCGGATGTTATTGTCTTTCACCAGTTTCAGAGATGATTTATAGCAATTTGCAAGGTCTTCCTTGTGGGAACCGTTAATATGGCCTCTGGCTATTGGCCCTACCGTGTGGATGACATCTGTAAATGCAAAAGGGAGGAAAAATAGNTATTTTCTACCTTCACTGTGGACAAGATTGATTTCCAGCATATAAAGGCTGAAAAAGAATAAGAAATAGCATAAAAGTACTTACAACTGATCGGATGTTATTGTCTTTCACCAGTTTCAGAGATGATTTATAGCAATTTGCAAGGTCTTCCTTGTGGGAACCGTTAATATGGCCTCTGGCTATTGGCCCTACCGTGTGGATGACATCTGTAAATGCAAAAGGGAGGAAAAATAGGGTAAACAAGAACATTTTCGCTTTTCACATAACTGTTGCTTTATTTATTTTAGGTATTTGTTTTGGAGTTTAGAGACAAGCAAGCTAAGAAATATTGATGATGCAAATGCTTCTCTGGTGAAATATTTTAGATAGCATAGCTTTTTAAAGTAGGCAATGTTCCAGGAAGGTGATAATTATGTAAAGGAATCCCCTACCAGTAAATTGTTCTATTGTTATTGGTCAGACCCAAGCATAACAAATTATAAGATGTGAATAATTGGTACACTGGCAAAAGACAAATCCTCAGTAGGAGATAAACTGAGAAATAATTGCCTACAAAATGAGCATTCTGAATTGACATGGGAAGGAAGAACCAATGTTACCTGTCACCTTGTATATAAGATAATAGTGTCAGACATTGTAAAAACTATAAAGAAGGGCAAGTATCTGAAAAACTCAAAAAATAAAATAATAATAATCCTAAAAATAATCATTTTTAAATATCCATAGCAATTTACAATGCAATCTACCAATGCTCACACACACAAGATATGCTGGGGATAATGGTTTGTAATAATTCCCTAACTTCTAGTTTTCACTACAGTAAATCTCCAAAATCAATGTATACCTCTCAACCTTTATTTATATTTAAAATACAATATTTAATGTTCTTGCTTTTGCATATAAAACCAGACATTCTGGCACACATAAACACTTAAATTTAGGAATTTAATGAAATAGAACCGTCCTCATTTTAAGTCAATAAAGATAGTAAGGAAAAAACCAAATTTTAATTGAAATTACTGGAAAAGGCTTTTATTACTCCTGCTTCTCAGTCTTATCTGTTAATCTGGATTATCAATTCATTCCACTGATGTGAATAACAAGAACTGATCAACTTTGATCAAAAAGATAAATTCAGTCTAATATCATTAGTATATTATAATGAAAAGAAATTACTTGCTTTGGCTAATTAGGACCAGTTAATTTCAAAAACAGTAAAAAGAATAAGAACACTTTACTAAAATACAGCTATGGAATAGTTAATGGGTTTAAATTGGATATGAAATTTAAACAGTGGAAAAGAAATCAGGAAGAGAAAGATCTTTGTTGATTGTCTGGCTAAATGTCAAGAGTATTATTTGATATTGAGAAAATCCCCAAATGTTGACTTCAAATTTAACAGCTTTAAACAGTATTTAAACCCTTGTTCAGATAATGCTGACGACGATATCTGATGATCAAAATAGGCAGAAACCTTATTAGTGAGTTCATGCAGATGTTTATTTCAGACAAATCTGGTTTTAAAGTGAGAACTGCTATGATACAGAAAGACAAAATAGAGGGAGATTAGGTTAAAGATGCTTACTCTTTGGAAGGAAAGTTATGATCTACCTAGATAGCATATTGAAAAGCAGAGACATTACTTTGCCAACAAAGGTCCATCTAGTCAAGGCTATGGTTTTTCCAGTGGTCATGTATGGATGTAAGAGTTGGACTGTAAAGAAGGCTGAGCACCGAAGAATTGATGCTTTTGAACTGTGGTGTTGGAGAAGACTCTTGAGAGTCCCTTGGACTGCAAGGAGATCCAACCAGTCCCTTCTAAAGGAGATCACCCCTGGGGTTTCTTTGGAAGGAGTGATGCTAAAGCTGAAACTCCAGTACTTTGGCCACCTCATGAGAAGAGCTGACTCATTGGAAAAGACTCGAAGCTGGGAGGGATTGGAGGCAGGAGGAAGGGGGATGATAGAGGATGAGATGGCTGGATGGCATCACCACCTCGATGGAGATGAGTTTGAATGAACTTCGAGAGATGGTGATGGACAGGGAGGCCTGGCGTGCTGCAATTCATGGGGTCACAAAGAGTCGGACACGACTGAGCCACTGAACTGAATTGAAATGAACTGAACTGAAGTTGTATTTAGCATAGGCTTGCAGGCACATGTGTGCACACACACACACTAATGTTTTGTGTGTAATAACAAGAATTGCAACATGATTGCAACATGATTTCCCAAAGCAGGTAAGATATGTGTTTAAAGTGCAAGTTGCTCAGTCGAGTTTGATTCTTTTTGTCCCCATGGACTATACAGTCCATGGAATTCTCCAGGCCAGAATACTGGAGTGGGTAGCCTTTCTCTTCTCCAGGGGATCTTCCCAACCCAGGGATCGAACGCAGGTCTCCTGCATTGCAGGCAGATTTTTTACCAGCTGAGCCACAAGGGAAACCCAAGAATACTGGAGTGGGTAGCCTATCCCTTCCCCAAATGATCTTCCTGACCCAGGAATCAAACCCTGCATTGCAGGTGGATTCTTAACCAACTGAGCTATCAGGGAAGGCCCTTGTACCTATATTTAAAGTTTTACCATGATTTTAATATGCAAACTGAGTCCAACCTACCTTATAAGTGGACATGTAGTACAGGATACATCTTAGGTGTCTCAGTTACCAAAGAATTTTAGACAGTAGTCAAGAATTCTTAGAGACGAAAAGGACAATACGGAAAATTTAATCCATTTTTCCCTTGCTCAGTGGATCCGTAGGAGAAAGAATCATGCCCAAAGCCACAGATCAATATAGGGAGACACACTGTCACAAAGGCAATATGACTGTGAATTAACTTTTCTCAACACAACTGTTTGTTGAAGGAAATCACATACATTTGTATATATAAAGTTTTCCATGCTTACCATGAATTCTATTACTTTAGCTTCATACTTTGTATACATGCAAATTCTCACTGGCTATCGCTATGCAAGAAACCACCCTAAAACTTGGTAACCCATTTTAACAAATCTTCAAACAAAAACATGTTTTCTTAACAAAAATCACCACTTGATTATTTTTATGACTTCTTTGGATCAAAAATTCTGAAATGGCTCAGCTGGAGGGTCTGGCAGGCATGGAGCCCCAGGTATAATCATAGTTAAGCAGCAGCTAAGGCTGAGCAGGGACTCACCATGGGGGCCGGTTTGGGTTTTCTCATGAATCCTCAGAACAGTCAGATGGCTCACGGGACAGCACAGGNATCAAAAATTCTGAAATGGCTTAGCTGGAGGGTCTGGCAGGCATGGAGCCCCAGGTATAATCATAGTTAAGCAGCAGCTAAGGCTGAGCAGGGACTCACCATGGGGGCCGGTTTGGGTTTTCTCATGAATCCTCAGAACAGTCAGATGGCTCACGGGACAGCACAGGGCTTCAACGCCAAGTGCCAGAACTGGAAGCTGTGTTATCTTTTCTGTCTCAGCCTTGGGACTGACACAGTGTCACATCGCTGTACTCTGATTGCTTACAACTGTCACACAGTTCCACCCATTTCAAGTGGACTGTAGACATGTTTTAAAATGGGCACAACGAAGGATTCCCCAGACACCTGGGGCTTTCTTTGGAATTAGTGGTTTTATCAAATACGAAGTCTTGTGGTCGATGAATAAGATACCATAGGAAAAACTGATATGATTATTTCCATGCAGGTGTTCATGAAAACAGTATGGGGGTCCTTCAAAAAATTAAAAACAGAACTACCATATGATCCAACAATTACACTTCTGGGTATTTATTCAGTGGAAAGAAAAACATCCCCAACAGATATCTGCCCCTCCATGTTCACTGCGGCACTGTTTACAACAGCCTAGCTGGTAGCTGAGCTGGTAAAGAATCAGCCTGCAATGCAGGAGACCCCAGTTTGATTCCTGTGTAGGGAAGATCTCCTGGAGAAGGGATAGGCTACCCACTCCAGTATTCTTGGGCTTTCCTGGTGGCTCAGATGGTAAAGAATCCGCCTGCAATGCAGGAGACTTGGGTTTGATCCCTGGGTTTGGAAGATCCCCTGACGGAAGGCAGGGCAACCCACTCCAGTATTCTTGCCTGGAGAATCCCCAAGGACAGAGGAGCCTGGCGGGCTACAGTCCATGGGGTCACAAAGAGTCAGACATGACTAAGCAACTAAGCATGGCACAGTTCATTGATATAATGGAAGTTTCCAATGATGGATGAATGGATAGAGAAAATGGGTTATACATATATATTCCCTACACAATGGAATACTACTGAACCATAAAAATGAAGAAAGTTCTCTCATTCATGAGAATATGGATGGAACTTGAGGGCATTCCACTAAGTAAAATAAATCAGAGAGAGGAAGACAAATACTGCACCATCTCACTTATACATAGAATTAAAAAAAAAAAACAGAACACAGCAATCTCATAGACACAGAGAACAGGTTGGTGCTTGTCAGAGGCAGGGGACAGAAAGGAAGACATGAAATGGATGAAGAAGGTCAAAAGGTACAAACTTTCAGTGATAAAATAAACAAGTTCTGGGAATATAATGCACAGTATGGTGACTGCCGTTGATAATACCATATTGTATATTTGAAAGTTACTGAAAGAGTAGATCTTATAAGTTTTAATCAGAAAAAAGAAATCTATTTCCAGTATGAAGTTCTCAGACCTATTATTTTAATAAGTCAACTGCTGATTTAATTTTTTAAAAAATCAGAACTAGAGGAAGATTGAATATGAAATTAATATGCTTACTAATTGCACATACAATCCAATTTGGAGCTCACAGCACAACTGTAGCTCCTAGATAGAACTGCCTGGCCCTGCACAAATTTTGTTTTTTCCTCTGTCTCAAAATCTGGCAGGAACTTGTAGGCAAATGAGAGGGCAGGGATTACTGTTACAGAATCAGCATTATATCTCCCTGTGAGCCATGACAATAATGCTGTTTCCCTGAAATGTTTGGCTCTGCATTCCAGAAAGGAAGAGCAGCCTTTGTGCACCCGAAGCCCTTTTTTATACAACTGAGGAAAGCCAAGAAAACAGCGGTGTGATCTGCACATTTCATCAGCACTTCAAATGCAACCCCTGGAAGAAGTATGGAAAATGAGACGGCAGGCCCTTTCATGCTTTATCTGACTAACCTATGGCAAGACAAATGAGCCTGTTTTTGTTCATCTATTTCTGAAATCAATCAGCCTGTAAATCAGCTCTTTTGTTTTGAAGCTATAACCACCACCTTGTGCTCCCCCACCTTGTTCTATCCTGGGAAATTAGTCTCAAGTCTATAGAAAAGGAGGGTAGGATAGAAGGTTTGCTTTGAAGGGGGTGCCGGAGGGAGCCTGCTTTCATTTCTAAATGTGTAAATTGAAAACTGTGCAGGTGGAAGGCCAAATAAATATTGAAAGCAGTAGAATCATTTACTAAGATTCGATCAGACCTCTGCTTGATAAAACAAATGCAGCAAAAACATTCCTTGAAAAAATATTAGCATAATGAATTTTGAAACAAATGAGGGAACCTATATAGGTTGCTCTCATCGTTTTCCATTTGAGAAGCAACTGTGCCACATTCAAACTGTTAATGAACAGTCAGACCAGAAGTAGAATCAATTACACATTGCTTTCATTCACTCCATTCTTGTATTCATAAGCATAATCGGTCCATCTAACCGACTGCATAATGATGCCATGCCCTGTCAGTCATATTCAAATTGCATGAATTTTAAGAAGAAAACCAATGCATGGGATTAAATTGATTTTCTTTTCTAGAGCTACAACCACAAAACCAAGCACTAAAAGTATTATTTGCAAATCTTATTGGCCAATTTATATGATAAGCACCACCAATCTATAACCCAAAACAGAATACTTGAAGTTCGGTTAACTAGAAATTGAATTACTACCTGATAGCATTACAAAGTAAATGCTGCCTTTTCTTTCCATATAGGTCAATGTTTTTCATATACACATTTTCAAAGCTTGTTTTTATTATATTTCAAGAAACAACCAATTGTCCATAAGATGTTCCTTTTCAACCTACAGCAGACATCAGTGAGATTGTATTTCAGCTGCAGCACATTTCTAAGTTTGTATTATTCTCATACACATTTCTTCAGGTACATGTTTGATTTCTTTCCATGCTCAGAAAGACTAGTCATACAGCTCTGTGCATAGGTTTGGGATAATCTAGCACTTACAATGCTATTTTCTAGTCTATTTTCCTTTGAGTCTGTGAGTTGAGCTTGTTTTTGTTTGTTTTCCCCTTCAATGTTCTTAGTTACAAAAGACTTCTAGTTTACTTCTCTTGGCCTTCTTAGATGTCTGTGTCTAGGGTTAAATATACAGTAGCTAAACACCGTTTGCATTTTACAGCTGATAAGGACACACAGAATACACTGTCAAAACTTGAACTGGTACACTCAATTCATTTTCAGGCTTAAATCTCATTTTTACGTGGAAATAAAATAGCATTGTTTGGGGCATCTTGTGTTGACAATGTTTCATGCTTCATTGACTTCAAAGTTATGAAGTTTTAAGCTTAAATTGTGAGTATCAAGTCTTAAAATAGTAGTTGAGCACTTTCTACCAAAATGTTATCCTTTAGATTAAAAAGAAGACGACGAAGAAGGAAGTGGCAAAGCCCATTTGAAATTTGTTACCAGCTCTCCTTCCTATGCCAAAGATTTATTTTAGATCAGTCCTAATGGGACTGTCTATAGTGTAAAGACACTATACATAAGTGTCTATTTGTAATAATATAGATTGAATTTCTATAAAACGGATATCCTATGGTCAGCCATTTATAGGATCTTTGAAATTCCACAGGACACTGGGGGCATATTTCCAACAGAGAGGGGTCTCAGAGAGACTGTGGGAAGCTGAATTTTCTGCAAAATTCCAACATTTCACCATCATTTTAGAATGAACCAAAAGAGAACACATCCTAGAAGGAAGTGAGTCAAATACATGGCATTTTTAATGTTTCAATAGCGGGGGTTGAGAGGAGGTAGAAGCCCACATAGTCAATACGAGTTTTTCAAGGAAAATAATAATAAGGCCTTTGTTCCAGTTCCAGGGATGGGCAGCAATTTGCAGCTTTTTGAGAGAGATGTAAAACCAGTACTTTATGAAGACGCAAAGGGAAAGTGGGCTTTAAAAATTCTATGTAGTCAGTAAAAATAAGTGAATGTCAGTCCTCACTGCAAGGATGTTTCCACAAATACAGAATCTGGGCTGGGACTCAAGTGCCAGAGGAGTCAACTTGCTTGTTTGTCACCAGCCTTCCTTTACAGCTCCCTTGCCACCAGACGTCTGGACAAGAAAGACTTTTTTGCCGTCATTCCCTCAGTCATTAATTCTATCCTTTATTCAATGAATAAATTCATGAAGTGCCAGGTACATAAGGTAACTGCTCTATGCACTCACACCAAACAGTTTGTGAGTTTTTCTGACTCCACATCTTTCCTGGTATTGAGAAATCCCCTCCACTTTGCCTCTCAAAATCCTTCCCATCCCGTGAAACTCAAAAAAAAAAAAAAAAAAAAAAAAAACCTTCCTTGAAAATATAATCCATGAACACCGCTACATGAACTAAATTGAACTCATTTTACCTCTTTTGGTCTCCAATACCATTTACCTGACTTTTAACATGAACATTTCAGTACACATGACTAAGAAGATTCCATCAGTCAGAGCTCTTCAGTAACACAGCAAGCATTCTGCCACAGGAGGCAGGTGATTTCCTGTCATCAGAGGCAATCAAACATGACTACATAAGCATCGAGTCCTTCTAACTCGGATGCTATTGTTTCCTGGCTTCACACAGAAACTCTGCTTCCACTGCAGAAGACATGACCCATCTACGGCTGAGTCTCCCACAAAGCCAAGAATGCCATGGGAACCGTTGCCTAATAGATAATTAGTGAATTTGTGAGTGGTTCAATAAAAGTTGGCCCAATGTAATCAATCTAACCACAGATAATACACTAGATTAGAGGAAACAATGGGGTGGAATGGACAGTCTGGACTGAGCAAGCAGTGGAATGCAGTTCGACTGGTTCAGATCATTCAACACAAATTTTTATAGAGCTGAGAATCTGTTTCTTCACAGAATGACTCAGCAAAGCGTCATCAAAGATTTCCTAATAACTGAACTACAGACAATTAAAAAAAAAAACAACACAACTCTAACACCATCACACTTTTTAATAAAAGCGAAAAGATTCTTCCCAAAGAATTCCAACAGGAAAAAAAAATGTGTAGTGATTTTTTTTTTGCGTTTTTCTGCAAGAGATAATTAAATAAATGCATTTTAAAAATGTGTCACTTCCCTCATCTGCATATGATTCATTTTAGAATGAATTGGCTTTGTTCTAGAGATTGGTTTTGGCTCTCAAATCACAAAATGGAAAATTACAGACTCTCTACATGTCTTCTCAAAAACTTAATGGGATCACTTTTCACATTTCTTTAAAAAGTGATATTTGGGTATAATAAACCCACCTTTCCAACTAAAGAAACCAGGGTTAACTGCTCCCTGAGCTCAGTCCATCCATAAGACAGTGCTGGGCTACAGCTACTCCATACAGTGATAATTGTGCTCTCCTTTGGGTTGCACTTTCATGGCCTACTCATCCACACAGGGTTCCGCACCCAATTATATAGAGGAACATTTGTATTTAGAAAAGACAACTGAGGACAGAACATTTTAAGAGATTAACATTGATTCTAGACAGACCCCTCAACTCCCCACCTGTGTCCCTCACAAGCATCCTATCTACTTTTTGCCTGTGAAAAAAAGGAAAGAAAAAAAGAAACACATTGATTCTAAAAGAAAGAATACATGGCAATCTGTATACAAAGAAGTTGCGTTTTTCATGAGTTCCCTTATATAAAGTCAGTGATATGAACAAGGGGTTAGGAGGGGTGAAAATGACAAAATATTTAAACAGTAAGGCCAGTTTGACTAAACATTTCCACAATGAGTGTCTGCTCTAGTATGAACATGAACTTACATTGCTGGACTCCAGGAAATCAGTCTCTATTTCCACCCACCTCTCAGATATGATTGGTTCTTTGTGCTTAATAGAAGCAGTTTTCAAACTTTTTGGCTTCAGGACTCTATAAAGTTTTAAAAATAATGGAACACCTGTGAGAAGTTTTGTTTTGGTGGGTCATATCTACCATACGGGGCTTCCCTGGTGACTCAGCTGGTAAAGAATCTGCCTGCAATGCAGGAGATACAGGTTCAATCCCTGGTTTGGGAAGATCCCCTGGAGAAGCAAATGGCAACCTAATACCAGTATTCTTGCCTGGTAAATTCTATGGACCAAGGAGCCTGGCAGGCTATCATCCATGGGGTCGAGAGTCAGGCCACCACCACCATATATCACACAAGAAAACAAAGGGACACATACGGTAAACTACCAGGAAAATGATGCTATCACATGTCAGGTAACTTCTGGAAAACTGCACTGCACACTCAAGAGAAAAAGAGAGGGAAAATGCAAACCATTTCTGAATATTATTATGCACATGGCACTGACCTCACAAATCCCCTGAAAGAGGTGTCCTTAAGCCACACTTTGAGAACTGCTACACTACACTTTGTTGCTATGCAGATCTAGTAACTAAATATAAATATTGCCGCTTCTATGGAAAATTGACACCATTAACTACTATACCTGGTTCTCAAGTTTGAAGAAGCAGTGATCTCTTTCATTTCTACAGGAGAAACTAGATGTACTGGACTTGTTAATAAATGGTACTTCTCTGCTTCAACTTTTGTATGAGTTAAGGGATTTTAAGAGTCATCTTGCTTATGTGTGTGTTAAGTTGCTGCAGTCGTGTCCAGCACTATGTGAAGCTATGGACTGTAGCCTGCCAGGTCCCCCTGTCCATGGGAATCTCCAGGCAAGAAGACTGGGGAGGGCTGCCATATCTTCCTCCAGAGGATCTTCCAACCCAGGGATCAAACCTGAGTCTCTTAAGTCTCCTGCATTGGCAGGCAGGTTCTTTACCACTAGTGCCATCTAGGAAGCTCAAAAGAATAATTTTAACTGAATGCAAAACTGTCTTTTGGGTCTAAAGTATCTCAATCTTAGAACCTAATTTCTCTTTCCACTTCTGTGAGACAGCGATCAAATAATTTCTACTTGCCAACATCTTTTGAATAAAAAAGCTCTTGTTAAATAAGCAGTTTGCAAGGACTCAAGAAGTCTAAGATGACTTTCAACTGATTCTAGTAGAAAATGAAATGGCAGACTCAGCTTTTGAAAGACGAATTCTCCAAGACAACCCAGGATAAAGTGGAGAGGGGTGCTTAAGGATCGTGCATTCCCGTCATGACCATGGTTTCCTTCCTCGTACTTCCTTTGTCATAGAATGAGTTGGAAGCTACCGAAGGGAAGGAAACCAGCTAACATTAAGCCAGATTGGAAGGAATGAGAAAGGGACAGACAATTCAAGAAACTTAAAGGTTCTGGCCAATTTTGATGATGGTTTCAAGGTGGATGGGAGAAAAGAGAGAGAGAGTTGAAACTGATCCTAAGTAACTTCACTCTGGGTGACTGAGGGGATGATAGGAATGGCAAAATCAGAAGAGTAACTGAGACCCAAATTATTGTAGTGTTTGTAAGTCTTCTAGAAATCCATCCTTAACATAAAAATAAAATGCAGAAAGGGGACAAGGATAAGAAAGGATGAGTAAGAGAAACAAAATGCGTACAGTTGAAGGTAACTAATTTTCCTTCATTAAAGTACATTTTTCCCCCTCCTTCCCTGCCTATTTTGGATCCGACATAGAATCACTCAAGGGAACAGAATATATCACTGAGCCTTTCAAGCATAATTCATTGTGAGGGTAAGATTCAAAGAGGTCAACATGTGCTTCTGCAAGATAGTGGGAGCCATTAATGTAAAACCACTCTCCGAAAACCAAGATAATTTTTCATAGGGATTCAGAGGCTAACAATGAAATCTCTGCCTGGGAGCTCTGATACTTAAGTAATGAATGCCAGGTTTCAAAAGAAAGAAATATCTGTAAATGAATAAATAATATCTGGTGCTTGATTCTCTAGTAATACACTATTGTGTAGGCCAATGAATAAACATCCCAATTTTTATTTGAAAATGGGTTCAAGCACAAGATGATATGATAATATGACCGAAGAGATGCTCTGGTGAGAGAAGTAAGTGGAGTGGAAGAATGAGTAGTTTATTATGAGTAGGAGAGTATTGTAGAGAAGTCTCTACAGACCTCAGAAAAGGATGATCACTATAGTTACAACTGGATAGGATGATACCAAGAAAGAACAAGAAAACAAGTCTTCATATCCCAATGGGAAATCCCACTCACTGACTAGGCAAACTTGGTCAAATTACTTTTCCTCTCTTCTCTGTAAAAAACAGAATAATATTTACTTTTCAACTTAATAATGGGGAATAAATTAGCTATTTTATGTGAAAGCACCCAGCACAGTACCTGGAATGTTGTAGGTGAACTCCAACTTCACTGATTATTATTAATACTTAGAGTTAATTGTATTCACAGTGTATAATAAATAGCATAACAATAAGCTCTTTCATATTTAATCAACATTTCATCATTACACTCTCAAAATTCCTAACTATTCTTAGAAACTGATTATGTCAGAATTTGTACTTTTCTGGCTTCTTTGCTTCTACTATATCTTGGACTCCTGGTTTTCTCTTTCTTAAACTCTTTCTTTCCCCCAAATATTTGAGCAATTCTTTCAGAGATGATCTGTAGCTGAGAATTTTCCAAGGCATTGGATTTTTCAAAAACTTTGAGTTTGTTCTCACTTCTGAATGTTAGTTTTCCAGTATCTATGACCTTAGGTTCAAATTAATTTTTCTCTCAGAATTTTGACAATTTTGCTTCATTTATTTCTACCACGAGAAAAAGCCAGTTTGATTTTTCACCTCCATAAGTAAGCTGGATTTCTTTTTCTCTCCAGAAGTTCTGTGAACTTCCAATTTATACCCAGAATTCGAATTCTGTCTAGGTTCTTCTAGGACAGGAATTTTTTTCTGTCTTAGTTATGAAGTCGTTACTATTCTTTCCTTTTCTCCATTTGTTCTATAAGTCTTAATAGATGGGTTGCACATGTCAGAGAGTAAATCTCAGTTGTTCTAACCTTCAAATATTTTATCTGCTGCACATTCGAGACTATTTCCTTGACCTGTTCTTTGGATCAGGGAGTTAATTGTCAGCTGTTTCCTTTCCATTATGCATTTCTTCATTTGAAACTTCTGTTCTTGTTTTAACTTCCAGGAATTTTTTTATTTCTCTTCTTGTTCGTACTTCTTTTTTGAAATACTACATGCCTTATATATAATTCTTTTATCTACCAACTCGTTTACGGGCTATAAACCCTGTTGTTGTCTCGGCTAAGACTCACAGCTAGCTCTTAATAGATCTGAATTCACTTAATGTATGCCTTCATGCTTTTCTGTGATATTTCTAAAACGTGAAAGTGTCAGTTGCTCAGTCATGTCTGAGTCTTTGTGACCCCCATGGACCATAGCCCACCAGCCTCCTCTGCCCATGGGATTTCTCAGCAAGAATACTGGAGTGGGCTGCCATTTCCCTCTCCAGGGGATCTTCCCAACCCAGGGATGGAAGCTGCATCTCTTGTGTTTCCTACAACAGCAGGTGGATTCTTCAGTGCTGAGCCACCAGGGAAGCCTGGACCATACAAATTATATATTTTTTCATCATATTTTTATTTCTAATGCAAATAAGTAATCCCTGTCAGGGCACCTCAAATAAGATAAAAAGATATTTGTAATGCTGTAATTGCTGACTGAATTACATAAACAGACATTTTAACAAGGAATATACTTCTTAGGTAACTAACAACAGAATTATAGAAATTGCTAAGATGCTCACAGTTTTCTTAATGATTAAAGATATGATTTTATTTTCCCAACATGATAAAGCAGCATATGCTTCCAAATTGAAAATAATTGAAAATACATACACACACACACACAGAGGAAAAAGGGGAGAAAAAATATTCACTGTTTTCATGACTCAAACCATATCTACCCACATCATTCTAGCTACTTCACAGTGGTTTTTCTAGAATTGATTACAACACTATTCCAAGTCAGACCTACTTTAGACCCCATTTTTTATAAATATGATACATTTTAAATAAAAACAGATTACATGTCTACCAGAGGAGAATAGTCAAATATGAAGAGTTGTTCTTAGATATCTAATCATTTTGCTGCTGCTGCTAAGTCACTTCAGTCGTGTCCAACTCGTGTCCCATAGACAGCAGCCCAAAAGGCTCCCCCATCCCTGGGATTCTCCAGGCAAGAACTTTTTGCATTAAGTATAAATCCTATTTACACTTGTTAAACTAAAAAGGGATATTTATTTTTACCCTAACCAGTAGATCTATATGCATTACACACTTTGCAGTCAAGAGATATTTAAAACAGAAACACATGAAGCAGTGACATTATTTTCTAAAGCATCCTTGCTGTATACAACATTTTGAATACACAGAAGACAACATCAGCAACATGTTCTAATAGGATTTTTAACAGTGTGACTGCTTATTTCATCCCCAAAGACTAACGTCTTAGTTCTCTCTATTACAGTAAATGGAGAGCAAGACACTGATGTCTTAAAAAGACCCTAAAGACCAGCAAATTTAAACTTTTTAATGGAATCATCATTGAAAATTTAATTGATGGAATAATACAAAAGATTTCGTAGGATGGAACCAAATATCTTTTATTTGTTTGCCTTTTGATCTTCCCTTTAAACAGAGAAAAACAGCCACAAATAACCCAGAGATGCAGCTGATTTATAAAATTTCATGAAGACAACTCTGTCCCCTTTCAAATATACACTAGGGGCTTATGAATCCACCCGTGGGATAGGAATCCCTGGAATCCCCTCGGAGTCCTCACTGGGGTTCTAGAAGCCCCTGAAATGCCAAATCCTGCTGGAAACAAATGATGGCATTCATCTAAAGGACTCAGTTCAGTTCAGTCGCTCAGTCATGTCTGACTCTTTGCGACCCCATGAATCGCAGCACACCAGGCCTCCCTGTCCATCATCAACTCCTGGGGTTCACTCAAACTCATGTCCATCGAGTCAGTGATGCCATCCAGCCATCTCATCCTCTCTCATCCCCTTCTCCTCCTGCCCCTAATCCCTCCCAGCATCAGTCTTTTCCAATGAGTCAACTCTTCTCATGAGATGGCCAAAGTATTGGAGTTTCAGCTTTAGCATCATTCCTTCCAAAGAAATCCCAGGACTGATCTTCAAGTCATTGCTATTCTGGACATGGCCAGAGGAGTCATATCTGTTCCTGGCCTGGGAGCTGGAGTGAACACAAAAGGTTAAAGGAGAAATAAAAGGTTCTTCCTGTTGTCGAAAGGGAAAATGTCCCTTGCAATTTTCCTGAGATAGAAAGAGTAATCTCCTTCCCAGGACACAGCTGATTGCATTTGTAGCTTCTAATAAATCTGGCTTTATCATATGATTCCAGTGAAAGCTCTGTGGGCTCATCAGAGGTGTGTGTAGGGCCTCTCACAAACCAATGGCTTTTACTGAAATCTTCATTATTCTTTATGGCATGCACCTGCCAACCTGTTGGAATGTCTTCACTCAAGGAAAAAGGCCTAGAACCAGAGAGCCCACACCCTGGACATACCCCAGCCCCTCCTATGCCAAGGCCTTGGCTCACATTCACTTCTGTGGGTTTGATTTCCCAAGAATTTTCCAATCCAGCATGAACTCTGCCCATGTTAGAATTCTCGACTGAAAATAAGAGGTCTCTGAAGGCACTTTTTTGCCAAGAAGATCTCCCTATAGATATTGCTTTTGGCTACAGCCATGCCCTTGCTGGGTACTCTCATTTAATCCTAAACACCTGCTATGACAACAAGGCATCTCATCATTTTGCACCTCCTAGATACCTGGGACAGTGGTTCTCGAACTTGAAGTGCATCAAAAGCATCTGGGAGGGCTTGTTACCACCCAGGCTGCTGGGCAACACTCCCAGAGTCTCTGACTCAGTAGATCTAGGATGAGATGGAGGTGGGAACCAAGAATTTGCATTTTTAACAAGTTTCCTTGACTCTGATGTTGCTGTCTGAGGAAACACATGGGTCTAGGAACCAATTATTAGTCTAAACCAATAATGGCAACCTGTAGTTCTCTAACCAAAATTCCACCCATGTTGTGCTACTTCAAGTTTGGACTTGCCACCTAAGGTTCTGACCTTGATTTTTGTCAAATGGATTTACCCAACCACTGTGCCATTAGCGATCACTTTTGGCTTATACACGGTGTTAACGATCTTGTTCTATCAACCTATATGGCCTTTCCTGAACTGTCATGCCCATGCCCACCTGTCACACACACTAATGACAATCTATACTTTGAATAACGATCTCAAAACAAAAGTTTTCTTGTTCAATCTCTACTTTAGTTCTCATAAATTATATCAAACAGCTACAAAGATAAGAGCATTTTGGACAAATACTATAGTACAGCGAGTTCATTTTGGATTAAATATCAATAGAACATTAATAACAGAGGCACTGATTGAAATTGTTCACTTATAAGACGATCAAGGTATACGCACACTAATTGAGAGCAGTGCTTAAAGAAAGCATGTTTCTGAAGCGAGTTGAAGAACAAGCTGGCCAAACTGAAGAAGAAAAGCTAAATAAGTAAGGTGAGGTTAAATCAATTCAAGAAAGGGTACATGGAAGGATTAAGAAGTGGTTAGAAAGAAGATATATAAATGGCCAATAAATACATGAAAAGATCCTCATCATCCTTAGTCAATAAGGGAATGCAAATCAATACCATAATGAGATACAACTTCATACCTACTGGGATGGTTATAATCAAGCCAGACAACAAGAAGTATTAGTGAGTATATGTACAAATTAGAATCATCATACATTGGTAGTGGGAATGTAAATGTCTCTTTAGAAAGCAGATGATCCCTCAAAATGTTAGAAACAGATTTATCATATAACCCAGTCACTCCACTCCTAGGTATCTTTCCAAAACAATTGAGAACGCATGTCCACACAAAAACTTCTACACAAATGTTCATAGCAGTATTGTTTATAACAGCTCCATTATAAACGAGGGCTTCTTCAATGGCTCAGCAGGTGAAGAATTCACCCATAATGCAGGAGACACAGGAGACACAGGTTTGATCCCTGGGCTGGGAGGATGCCCTGCAGGAGGCAATGGCAACCCACTCCAGTATACTTGCCAGGAAAATCCCACGGACAGAGGAGCCTGGCATGTTACAGTCCATAGGCTCTCAAAAATCAGACATGCCTAAAGTGACTAAGCACACTATAAATGTTTATCAGTTAATGAATGAGCAACCAAACGTATACCTAAAGAATTAAATATTATTCAGCCATTAAAAGGAATGAAATGCCGATATCAGCTACTTCATTAGATATTGAAAACATTATGCCAAGTGAAAGATGCCAATCACAGTAAGCCATGCATTTTATGATTCCATTTATAGGAAAATATCCAAGCTGCCAAAGATGAAAGTGGAGTTGGGGATGGAGAGTAACTAATGAGCACAGGGTTTCTTTGAAAGGTGATGAAAATATTCTGAAATTAGGTAGTAATGGTGATGGCTCTGAAACTCCATAAATATACCAAAATCATTGAGTTATAAACTTTAAAAAAAGAAACTCAAAAGAAAAGAAAAAGAAATAGCATGGGAACATGCCAAGAAATTCAGGCATAGGGTAGGTAACACCTGTTTTGCAAAAGGCTGCACAGATACCTGAAATGGCTAATTAATTAATATTAACTATGTCTAGAATATGAAAAAAATCATTAAAAGCGATACTTTAAAATAANAGAAACTCAAAAGAAAAGAAAAAGAAATAGCATGGGAACATGCCAAGAAATTCAGGCATAGGGTAGGTAACACCTGTTTTGCAAAAGGCTGCACAGATACCTGAAATGGCTAATTAATTAATATTAACTATGTCTAGAATATGAAAAAAATCATTAAAAGCGATACTTTAAAATAAGACTCAAAACGAAGTTTGTCACCCCCTGAAATCTGCCTGTAGAGGTGCTTACAACTGGGCAGGCTCAGGGTGAACTTTTCAATTAGAATTCCATAGGACAGACCCTCTGTGATTTCATCTCCTACCAACAATTGTCAACACACAGATTAGGAGAGCTACTTGCCATGCAGAACTGCCCATAAATCTGAGAACCAAGAGCCACTTCCATTTTTCAAAAAGCCTGCCTGAATATTTCATTGCAAACTAGTTAATTGTTCTAGCACATAAAATGCATGTGAGGGTCACAAGTAATAAGCAGAGGGAGATAAACTCTGCTTGGTATCGCAAACATTCAGTTCTCCACTGGGAGATCTAAAGTCTTTAGACGTGGTTATGTTATACAATCACAGGGCCTTACATGGACCCATCATACAAAGTATAATGCTTGTTTTACAAATAAACCCTACAGAGAACCATCTTTTTATGAGAAGACTTCAGGTCGAACATTTGTAGGTGAAAGTTACTAGCTTCTTAGCAACTTAAGACAAACCCTTCCCATACCCTTCTAGAAAGATTTTCAGAATCTGTATTTTTTGGTCTTAGGTTTGCTTGCTTTTGTTAATACATAAAAGTCAGAAGTTTTCATATGTGTTTATACATATACATGTATAGTCAGTCTCATGCACAGACCAGAATATATAACTCTGTGATGTGTCTTAAGAAATGAGGAGTTTGGATAAATCTCCCTCCCGCCTCTTCTCTAAGTCTGTGTATAATCTGTCCTATGAAAAGAGGAGACTGGACTTTCAGAAACATTCAGATTGTACAAAGAAAATGACAGCTATTCCTCGTTGAATTCTCACCATATGGCAACCACTGTTCCAAGTCTAAGACTATTTTACTCTTTCCATACCTTTGGTATTCACTAAGACCTAGTACTGGAAAGATGATCTAGTTCTGAGTGAAAATTGAGCAAATGAACTTCGCCTGATTTCTCCTTTTCTGTTCTGCTAAGTAGCTTCAGTTGTGTCCGGCTCTTTGTGATCTCGTGGACTGTAACCCAGCTGGCCCCTCTGTCCATAGGATTCTCCAGGCAAGAATACTGGAGTGGGTTCCCATGCCCTCCTTCACAGGAGCTTCCCAACCCAGGGATCAAACCCAGGTCTCTTATGTCTCCTTCACTGGCAGACATGTTCTTTACCATGAGTACCACCTCGGAAGCCTCTTGTCAAACTTGGGAATTGTACATAAATAAAATAGAAGACTCTGAAAGGTGGGGAGAAGAAGGCAGACACTGGGACCTGATATGGTGGTATTTATTAGATTTTCTTTTTGCTTCATATAGCCTGTTGGATGCTGGAGGAACCAGGAACTCAGGATTGCCAACAAGAGAAAATTTAAGAAGTCCAAAGAATGGTTTGCTTTTTCCATCCAGAAAAGCAGTAAAGGTGAACTTAGCAAGATAGAAAGTTGTCCTACTCCCGGCAAAACCAGAGCTCCATCCTGTCCCCTTAAGCCAAGGCCAGGTGAAGAGCCTTGATTCCCACCCTTGCTCAGCTATCACGAGGTGCTCCCCATCCAAGTGGATCAGAGGGTGGTGAGCAGGAAGCCACCTCTCATCCCCTTCCCCACATAATGTTGGTAGAAATCATATGGGTATCCTGGACTTTCACCCCCACTTGCCCTGGGATGGTGTCAGAGGATACAATGAGGAAACCTACAGCTTTCACTACAATTCTGTGGACCCTCTACTGTGACAGTGAAGGATAACTGGGGGGCAGTAACAAGGTGGTCCTCCTTTCCCAGCAGGGTGTTGTTACATGAGGCATATTCATTTCACTTCAGTTCAGTTCAGTCACTCAGCTGTGTCCCACTCTTTGCGCCCCATGAATCGCAGCAAGCCAGGCCTCCCTGTCTATCACCAACTCCCAGAGTTCACTCAGAATCAGGTCCATCGAGTCAATGATGCCATCCAGCCATCTCATCCTCTGTCATCCCCTTCTCCTCCTGCAC
>SJYA01001833.1:947424-967160 GCA_006410615.1 Neotragus moschatus | reverse complement strand
TTTTTCAGTAGTCATGTATGGATGTGAGAGTTGGACCATAAAGAGGGCTGAGCACCAAAGAATTGATGCTTTTGAACTGTAGTGTTAGAGAAGATTCTTGAGAGTCCCTTGGACTGTAAGGAGATCAAACCAATCAATTCTAAAGGAAATCAACCCTGATGATTCATTGGAAGGGCTGATGCTAAAGCTGAAGCTCCAAGACTTCAGCCTTCTGATGTGAGGAGCTGACTCATCAGGAAAGACCCTAATGCTGGGAAAGATTGAGGGCAGGAGCAGAAGGGGATGACAGAGGATGAGATGGGTGGATGGCATCACTGATTCAATGGTCATGAGTTTGAGTAAGCTTCAGGAGATAGTAAAAGACAGGGAAGCCTGGCGTGCTGCAGTCCATGGGGTAGCAAAGAGTTAGACATGACTGAACAACTGAACAATATCAACAATATTTTAGAGAACCAGAAAAAGACATTGTTTGGTCCTTCAAAGGTCCCTCTCTGATATTAGGCACCTTGAATTATCTTTGAGAGACAGTTCCTTCAGTTCTATCCTAGACCCTTCCATGTGCTTCAGAGGTCCTCACATATCACAAACACGCATTACAACTTACTTTTGTCACTTTGGATCAGGCATTTAGCACTGATAGAGTGTGATGCATTGTCCTCAATATCTTATCTCACAATTAACATTGTTAAGACCCTGCGCAAGGATGACATGCAAATTCGTGAAGCGTTCCATATTTTTATGAGAGGGCTGGATGGCATCACTGACTCGATGGGCGTGAGTCTGAGTGAACTCCGGGAGTTGGTGATGGACAGGGAGGCCTGGCGTGCTGCGATTCATGGGGTCGCAGAGTCGGACACGACTGAGCGACTGAACTGAACTGAACTGAAGACCTCAGGGGAAGTGATTTTACATGTTGCTTATCATGTAGCTCAAAATAAACAGAGACTGGATGTGAGTATCATGAAGGGACTGTGCAACTACTGACCACAGAGATGGACATCATTTTGGAGTGGAGGGAGGATTTAGCAGTAGAAATGTTTAGGTATGGGAAAAATAATTAACTTGCCAAATCTTTCCTGTAAAAGAGCATGAGTGCAATAGCATCTCCAAAAATAAAGCCTTGTTTCTTGGGAGAAACGAGTACTCCAAACCTCTTCATGTATCAAATTGTGGTTGAGAGGTCTTCATGAATTAGTGTTGGAAGTGTCAGTTGTACATGGAAGCTTAGGAACATATTTCAATAATAAACATTCATATATTATATAATGTTTGTTTGGCTTGATGTACAACTTGTAAATGTTGATCCATATGTCATCAGATCTCACTTGTCCTGGGCCCTTCAAATGTTAAAAATGACATAGTCCAAAGAATTAAATTGTATATGTAAAATTATAGGGGTCCTCTGCCTTGTATGCTAGATACGCCAAGGGGTACAGTAATCATTAGTCCTATTTTACAGGTAAGGAAACTGAGACCCATTGAGGTGGCTTAGGCCAGAGAGTCTAGCTCCCATCTAGACAATCTCAGAGACTCTTCATCAAGCCATGTTCCATCCCACTACAACCTTTACCTTGCGTCAGAGATAACAGAAGTCCTAAAGCAGAGCTACTCAAACTGTGGTCAGAAGATCAGCAACATCAGCTTCACAGAGGTGCTTGTTGGGGAAACAGACTTTGAGGCTGAACCCTAAACCTGTTAAATCAGTATCTCTGGGAGTAGGGCCAGGAACCTGTTTCCAGGGCTCTCCAGGAATTCTTCATACACTCCCAGTGGGTAATTTGTTTCTAACCCCCTACTACTCCAAGTGTGGTCCATGGGCTAGCAGAAGTGGCATCTCCTGAGAGCTGGAAAGAAATGCAGAATCTCAGGCCCCACCACACCAACTGAACCAGACTTTTCATTTTAATAAGATCTCCTGGGGGTTAGTATAAACAGTCAAGTGTGAGGAGTGCTACCCTGAATAAATCCTTCTTAGATTACATACAGTGAATTCTCATCAATTTATTCTCTGAACTACAAATCAGGGCTGTGCTGTTTTGTAATGTTTTAGCATATAGAATTCAAATAAACAGGAATGTGTGCTAATGGATTACCAAACCTAGGGTTCCTATGGACCCTCTTGCTTACTTAATATGGTTTCACTTAGTATTATGTTACACAGGCTGTCTAAGTCACAGGCCCCTTTTACAAAGCAAATTACACACAATTTCAA
The DNA here is from genome assembly GCA_006410615.1 of Neotragus moschatus. Lineage (NCBI taxonomy): Eukaryota > Metazoa > Chordata > Mammalia > Artiodactyla > Bovidae > Neotragus > Neotragus moschatus. The sequence goes on along the minus strand of SJYA01001833.1, from coordinate 964,948 downwards.
TCTGCTTCCAGAGAATGGCACATTTTGTTTAGCCATTCAAAAATTTAAATGTGATACAATCATATAGGTGACTGAGATAGAGTCTTCTAAAAGGTCCAATAAGCCTTATACTCTGCTACTAGCAATGTTTTGATCTTTAAACCTTTACCCTACCCACCCCCCCAAAAAATGTGTTAATTGGGTGAAAAGGTCAGGCAGTGTGAAGAAAACCAGATGCAAAAATAATAGGATGGCAATTTGACCCCCAAAAGTTATTGAATATATAGTCATCAAAGTGACATGTGAAGTTTGAGTATTTAAATCAATAACTGTTGAGCTTCAGAGTAAAAAAACAGAAAGGTCATCTGAATCAATGAAACTTTTTTAACTCAGTTTTTCCTCCCAAATCAGCAGACTTAAGATTCAGTATGCTGGTGATACAGAATCTTAGCTGAAACTGTGAAGGCCACATTTCAAAGGCTAAGATTAAGTTGGAGGCAGGTTTTTTTGAGAAGGTAAAAGTGACAGAACAGAACAAAACCAAAACCCAACATTTGTTTGTTTTTTAAAAATAATGATTTACTCTAATAAAGATTTTTCTGTTCTAGTTTCGGAAACAACTACGATATGATTTGCCGTCATATTTCCAGAGCTACGTTTTTCCACCTGACTTTCTCCTTCATTACCGTAGAGAGGCACTGCATGGTCCTGTACATTTCTGTCCCTTGAGATCAATGATGGTAAACACTCAGCTGGTAACAGGCTACTCAAGGGGTTATAGCTGCTTCCTTTTCTAATAAATGCTGGAACAATTATTTTGGTCTTTGTTTTGCAAAACATAGAAGCATGATTAAAATGATTTAACGAACATCAAAATAGCAATAACCTTCAACAAAAAGGCCATCCATGGAATGGGAGAAAATATCTGTAAATTATACATCCGATAAGGGGTTAATATCCAAAATATATAAAGAATTCATACAACTCAATAGCCAACACATACACACATACACAACTGGATTGAAAAGTATTAAAAGGACCTGAAGAGACAGTTTTCAAAAGAAGACAAATAGTCAACAGGTGAGAAGATGCTCAATATCACTAATCATTGGGAAATGCAAATCAAAATCATTAGGAAATATCACCTCACATATCTTAGAATGGCCCTGATGAAAAATGCAAGTGATAACAAATGCTGGTGTACATGTGGAGAAAAGGGAACCCCTGTGGTACATCTGTAAACTGGTACAGTCACCATGGAAAACAGTATTCATGTTGTTAAAAAAAAAATTAAAAACAGAACTACTATATGATCCATCAATTCCATATCTGAGGATATATTCAAAGGAAAGAATTCACTACATCAAAGTGATGGCTACACTCTGATGCTTATTACAGCACTATCTACGGTAGCCAAGACAGAAAAGAAAGGTCTATCAGCAGATGAATGGATAGGGAAAATGTGATACACACACAAACACACATACCACAGTGTAATAATATTCAGACATAAAAAAGGAAATCTCGCTATTTGCAATAACATGAATAAATATCGAGGTTACTATCCTAAGCGAAAGATGCCAGGCAGAGAAATATGGATATTGTATCATATTCCTTATATATGGATTCTTAAAAGAAAAAAGATGAGACAATCATAGAAAAAGAGATCATATTTGTGATTGTGGGGAGCAGGGGAATGAGGGAGTTGGATGAAGGTAGAGAGAAGGCACACACTTCCAATTATAAGATAGATAAACACTGGGATGCAATGTATAATATGACAACTGTTACACTGTGTTACATTGTGTTACATTGTGTTACATTGTGTTAACAACAGTTAAGACAGCTGTATGGTATGTTTGGAAGTTGCTCAAAGAGTATATCCTTAAATAAATAAATATAGCAATAATCAAACTGGAAAATATTTTTATGATTAAATATTGAAAAAGACTAATATGTTTAATGTATAAAAAGCTCATATAAATCAACAGAAAATTCCTATCCCCAATAGAGACTTGATAAAATGTTAATTATATTGATGGTGACAGTTATAGCAAAATCACTTAATGAATGTTATGTGCTTGGCATTGTGTTAAGTATTATGCTTATACTATCTCATTTAATCCTCACAACAATGCTACAAGGTATTTATTATCTCTGTTTTACACATGAGGAAACAAACATCAAGAGAAGGTTAAAGAAACTGCCTGGAGTCACACACAGATACCCATGCACAATGCAGATTAAGGCTACATCAAGCCAGCTGCCACTATCAAAAAAGACATGGGTGATGTACAGGAAAAATGAAGTTCTGATGCTAACTAGCATTTGGAAAAAAATGCTCAATCAAGTCATTTTTTAATAAAGTAAAAATTAAAAGAAAAACTATTAAAAAAAAAAAAAGACTGAAAACTATAGGAAACTCTACATAGTCCAGCAGTAATGAGATAAGCAATATCATAGACGCTGGTGCTCAACAGATTCCTGTACTTGTGGAAAGTCTATAAATCAAGAACAAATGTACTGCCAACAATAAGGGAATATCTAAATGACTTATGGTACATTAGCCCAAAATTATATTATACCATCCTTAAATAGTAATTATGAGAAAGCTTAATTATACAAGAGAATACTGATGATACAGTGTTTTACTGGAAACATGAAGTCATTCAACTGTATATATGATAGTCTACAGTATGCAAACCAATATGCAAATATAAATAAATAGAAAAAAAGAAGAAGAAACTTCTAAATGATATAATGTTGACAATAATTATCCCTGGGCAGTGAGTTTATGGCTAATTTTTTGCCTTTTGCTTCTAAAAAATATAATCACCTGAAACTGAATTGTCTGCATAGTTTATAACTTTATAATTAAGAGGAATTACCTTAAATTTGGAATATTGGAAATTTCTGAAATAAATATCAAAAGGTATCATGTTGTCCATATAGGAGTTTAGGGATATTTTCAAAAACACTAACTTAGAGGAATTTATTTCTGTTTTATAAAACTTGATTTTAGGAGACAGATGCATTGTCTTGTGAGTCCTCTTCCTATGTCCTTAAAGTCAATAAAGCCTGCCTCTATCAATACAACAAAAATATAATTTATATTCATTATTAAAAATTATTCTGAATAGCAACACAACAATGAGACAACAAGGCTGTATATTCACACTCTGCTTACTTAACTTATATGCAGAGTACATCACGCAAAATGGTGGACTGGATGAATCACAAGCTAGGATCAAGACTGCTAGGAGAAATATCAACAGCCTCAGATATGCAGAGGGTACCACTCTAATGGCAGAGAGTGAATAGGAATAAAAGAAGTCGTTTGATGAGGATGAAAGAGGAAAGTAAAATAGCTAGCTTACAATTCAACATTCAAAAATCTAAGATTGTGGCATCTGCTCCCATCACTGATGGCAAATAGGAAGGGAAGAGAGTGGAAGCGGTGACAGATTTTATTTTCTTGGGCTCCAGAACCTTTGGGGATGGGGACTACAGCCATACAGTTAAAAGACCTTGCTCCTTGGAAGGAGAGTTATGCAAAATCTAGACAGGATATTAAATAGCAGAGACATCACTTTGTGGACAAAGGCCCATAAATCAAAGCTATGGTTTTTCCAGTAGTTATATATGGAGGCGAAAACCAGACCATAAAGAAGGCTGTGACAAAAAACTGATACTTTCAAACTGTGGTGCCAGATAAGACTGCTCAGAGTCCCTTGGACAGCAAGGAGATCAAACCAGTCAGTCCTGAAGGAAATCAACCCTGATGATTCATTGGAAGGGCTGATGCTGAAGCTGAAGCTCCAAGGCTTTGGCCACCTGACGCAGAGCTGACTCACTGGAAAAGACCCTGATGCTGGGAAAGATTGAAGGCAGAAGGAGAAGGGGGTGGCAAAGGATGAGATGGTTGGATGGCCTCACTGACTCAGTGGACATGGATTTGAGCAAATTCCAGGAGGTGGTGAAGCACAGGGAGCCTGACATGCTGAAATCCATGGGGTCGCAAAGAGTTGGACAGGACTCAGTGACTAAACCACAACAACAAGATGTAACATATTTAAGATCCAGATAATGGAGTTCATAGTCTAAACTATGTAAAATTGTCACATATGTGAACATTGTTTCCTTATCATAAATAATATTGAATAGTACTCTTTTGGTGTCTAATATAGAAAATCAACCTCCTTCTCTGGGGTCTTATTTTCAAAAACCAAACTTTGGGCAAAAAGCCCTTCATGGATAACTGGTGAGCCAAATGGGAAAAATCTTGCAAAATACATTCTAAAAAGTAATTAAAACAGTAAGGACAGGGAAACTGACCAAAGCATGTGGAGGAAAGGCAAAACAGAAATGAGAAGTAATAGAAATTAAGGAGGAATTTGTGAGCTTGAGCAAAAACACCCACTTGTGTGAGGGTGCTGGGCAGACTTCTGCCTGCCTGCTAGGTTCTCTAAAGATATTCTGTTTAGATACTGAGTCCTGGAGGCCTCAAATTTTTAAGCTTCTTACGTGGTATTTACCAAGTTCCTCAAAGTGTTATAAGTACATTCCTGGTACGGCCTAAGCCCCTAATCTCCTAAACCTTCTCTGATGATGTCAGATCAGCATGAACAGAACTGGGGCACCTCGGAGCAGCGCTATGGGGCTAGTGCGTCAATTCTAAGTTCACACTGTACCTTCTTCACTGTTTTCCTTCTGGACAGTCTTGGCCAGCAATAAAAGACAACTGCAAATCCATGATTAGAAAACCTAACGCAAACTTGTAAATAATAATAGGTGAAAGAGTGTTCTCCCAGTGCAGGGCTGGACTTGACTTACCACTGACGGGACTATTTAACAAGTCTTTGTTAAAGATTATTGTCTTTGTTATAGATTATTGTCTATAGAAATGTAAATTATTTCTCTTCAATGAAATGGGTAACCCCAAAGATAGCTCTAGAAGATAACCACTAATTTTGTATCTAACACAGAATTCTTATTCTGACATCTCTTGTGAGATTGGTGTATATATATATATATATATATATATATATGTCTAGCTCCTCAAATTGTCTCTAGACTGATTCAACAATTTACTTTCTCATTAATTAATAAGTTAAATAAAATTTTTGACATGTGTTACATACTATGTGTATGTCATATTTCAAGCCTTCTGAAAATTATTCTTTAACATCACAGAAGTCCATATTTGGAGACATCCTACAAAATAATTGACCTGCACTCTTAACAATATCAAGATCATGAATGACAAAGAAAGGCTGAGGAACTGCTACAGTTTAAAGGAGGCTGAGGCTGGAGGGACATGCCAGCTAAATACAAACAGTAATTGCCAACTGGATCCTGGACGAGAGGTTTCTTTTTCCTACCAATGTAAAGGAAATTAGTTGAATAATGGATAACACTTTTATAAGATCTACAGATGAAATAACTGCATTCAGTCACTTAATTTCTGAAGCTAATTTTATGGTACTGTGATTATGTAATCGGAAACACATACTGAAATACTTATGGGTAAAGCGATTCAAGTCTGCAAGTGGCTCGCAATTCAGAAGGAAAGAATACACAAATATCATTGATAAATGACAGAATGACTAAGAAGGACACGTGATAAAGATAAAAGTTGGAAATCAGTGAAGGGTGTGCTGGAAACCCTCATACTACTATTTTTATAACTTTTAAAAAACAATTTGCTAAAATTATTTCACAGTGAAAAATTTAAAAGTAATATCACACAAGTATCAAGTCAGAGTATGCATGAAATTGTGTCCTTAGTAACATCACTAAAACACTCTTTGATTCGTTTAATGCTTTATAGTTCACAAAATTATTTCCCTTCTGTCATCCTGTGGATTTTTACAAGTTTTCGTGATGCAATTTTGTTCATATTGTTTCCCACCTGAAGCTTGGAGAGATTAAGCAGAGCCTTCTGATTGCTGCTACGATGACTTTGCTACTAACTGACACTCACTTCACTACAGGCATTGGATTGGAGATTTTCCAACTTGTCCTTTGGGACCCACCAAGAGAGGGTGTGGGAGAGAAGAACGGAGGCGTGCCGGTGGGGCTGGGGGATAGAAGGAAGTGCGTGTGGCAAGTCACTTACTGACCATCCAGCTACCATTTCTATCTATCATTTACCAGCTTCCATTCTTCTCTCTGCAGCTCCTCTTGACAGAATAGTACAGTTCAGGAAAAAAGAGGTAGTGCAAATATACAATGGAAAATCATTCAGCTACTAAAAAAGAATGAAATAATGTCATTTGCAGCAACATGGATGGACCTAGAGGTTATCATACTTAAGTGAAATAAATCAGACAAAGACAACATTGCTTATATGNCTTCTCTCTGCAGCTCCTCTTGACAGAATAGTACAGTTCAGGAAAAAAGAGGTAGTGCAAATATACAATGGAAAATCATTCAGCTACTAAAAAAGAATGAAATAATGTCATTTGCAGCAACATGGATGGACCTAGAGGTTATCATACTTAAGTGAAATAAATCAGACAAAGACAACATTGCTTATATGTGGAACCTGAAAAAATGATACAAATAAACTTATTTACAACACATAAATAGACTCACAGACATAGAAAACAAACTGAGGGTTACCAAAGGGGAAAGGGAGTTTTTATATGTATATATGCCTGGAGAATCCCAGAGACAGGGGAGCCTGGTGGGCTGCCGTCTATGGGGTCACACAGAGTCGGACACGACTGAAGCGACTTAGCAGCAGCAGCAGCATACATTTATATATATATATATGCACACCGAATCACTTTGTCATACACCTGAAACTAACGCAACACTGGGAATCAATTATATTTCAATATTTTTTTAAAGGAACTGTTTGGGCAGAAACAAGTATGATTTTATCAGCAAAGTTAATTTTGCAAAGATTTTGTAAGGATTACAATGAAGGTGATAGCCTAATATTAATACATACTTCTGTGGACTCAGCCCAAACTGTAAATTGATAATAACACAGAGAAAAGTAAAGAGGAAGAAGAAAGACAGGAGTGAAAAGAAGGAAGATGGAAGGTAACAGGGCCAAGAGGCTGAAGCAGGGTTCACCGGTGCCCCGTTGCTGGTTACACACACCTGAAGCTCTGATCTGCAGCTTCAGCCATGCTGGCTTTCAACCAGGCCACGGAGAGCAAGGGAGATGAAAGTTCCGTTCCTGCTAATAAAGATACTAAGATAGCTTAGCACTCTGCTGTTACACCAAAAATTCACTGCAGAGCTAGAAACCAGTTTGTTAGGAACGCTGAAAACTATAAAAATCTAAAGGGTTTGTAAATATTAATAGCTCTTGAATGGTTTTCTCCCAGATGGCCACACAGCTGACTACCGTTCCCTCCTAGAACCCTCTGCTGCTTATCCTCTAAATGTCCCCAATATACAACAGTTTTAATCTTTTGTTGCTGCTGTAAAACTTGATCTACTGTGCGACAGCATAATTAACTGTCAGGGCCTGGATGTATGGAGTGGGAAGCGGACAGAATATTCCTGGATGTATGTCACTAATAATTCAGTTTATGGCTCAGTGATAACGAATGAGGTTTCTGGTAATTAGCAGGACAGCTGGCCCTGGAGGCTTCTCCGTTTGAAGCCCAGGTATGTGGCCACACGAGGTAGGGCTGGTGCTGGGAGGGGCAGGGAGCCTCACACTGCCCATGTTTTCTATTCCATGAAACTATTAAAGGTCTACATCACTCTCACTGTACAAGTTAGAGAGTACAAGCCAAATAGCAAAGAAGAGCATCTGAAGATCAGATGCTGTTTTGTGCTTGATCTTGTAAAAGTTATGAAAAGTGTTGCTCAAGCGTAATCCACAGAAGAGGTACGGTCCTGAGGATACTAGTTTTTAGGAGTGATGGGAGGTGAGTCCAGAAGGCAATCCAGACTGTGTTGCAAATTGCGAAAGGGATGAAGAGAGAGAACGAGGCAAAGAAGGGGAAGTGGCGAAAGAGGAGGCAGAACAGAGAAGGGTGAGAAAAGTGGGAAGAAAAGAAACGAAAAGCAGAGAAGGAAAAACACAGGAGGCAGGGAAGGAAGAGCAAAGGGCTGGGGTCGCTTATGAACAAGAGGACAGATGGATACGAAGAAGAGGACATGGTTATACGATTTAAAGCAGGGAACCGCAGTGTCTGGGATCTGGTGCCTGATCATCTGAAGTGGAGCTGGTGTAATAATAATAATAAAGTACACAATATATGAATATGTTCAAATCCTCCCCAAAACCATCCCCTCCCCTGTCAGCAGAAAAAAACGTCTTCCATGAACCCAGTCCCTGGTCCCAGAAAGGTTGCAGATCACTGGTCTAAAATCTTCGTGATCAGGCGAAATTTCATCTCCAAAATGGAGAGATTCCCACCTGCCCGATCATCCCTGGGCCACAGCTTCATCTGGCTTCCTAGATAATGCTCCTAAGGGGATGACCAACATCTACATCATTCATGCTCCTTCTTCTCCATTTTCACAGCTGACAAAAAAGATTTGTGATCGGCAGAGGATTTTTTCCTTCAGCCAGGGGCACGGCCTGTGCCCTGCGTGCCTGGGCTCCATCGGTCTGTATAAGTTGACTTTGTCTCACAGCCGCACTCTTCCTTAATGTACCAATCACCTTACAGCTACACCTCAGTGACCAGGCTTACTTCATGTTTGCAGGGGTGGGGGTGCTGGGGGTGCAGAGTACTGTCACACCTTTGGCCCACCTGTTAGCGCCCTCAGTTTTCTGTCTCGGACTGTCCCTGAACTTACCGACGTGTTCTCAGCCTGAGTGCAAGCTTGTCCCAGAAGTGGACAGATGTGAATGTCTCAGGAGGCCGTCCTCAATCACGGGGCGCACTGTGAGCTGGGGAATGACTATTTCAGCCTTGTGTTCTTGGCAGGGACAATTCCGAGGTGCATTCTGCGTAGTTGCTCAGAGAATCTCCAGTGGAAGTCATCCCACTTTTCAAAAGGTTTCTTTCCTTCCAAGTCTCACTCCTCCCACTTCCTCATTTTGTGTTGCTGGTTTTGTTTCCAAAATAAGCTCTCTGTACTCTGTATTAAGAGCATCTTCCTACGGCCAGTATTCTTGATGCTCTGAATACTGGCATGATGCTCTGGGATCATGTGTATACTTGATGCTGTGGCATCCGGGTCCTTGCTGACTAAGGAGAAACAACCCTCCCAGGGCTAGTCAGTGGAAAAGCCCTGTCTGGGAGTGGGCCTTTCATATGNGAAAAGTGGGAATAAAAGAAACGAAAAGCAGAGAAGGAAAAACAGAGAAGGAGGCAGGGAAGGAAGAGCGAAGGGCTGGGGTCGCTTACGAACAAGAGGACAGATGGATACGAAGAAGAGGGCATAGTTATACGATTTAAAGCAGGGAACCCCAGTGTCTGGGATCTGTTGCCTGATCATCTGAAGTGGAGCTGATGTAATAATAATAATAAAGTACACAATATATGAATATGTTCAAATCCTCCCCAAAACCATCCCCTCCCCTGTCAGCAGAAAAAAATGTCTTCCATGAACCCAGTCCCTGGTCCCAGAAAGGTTGCAGATCACTGGTCTAAAATCTTTGTGATCAGGTGAAATTTCATCTCCAAAATGGAGAGATTCCCACCTGCCCGATCATCCCTGGGCCACAGCTTCATCTGGCTTCCTAGATAATGCTCCTAAGGGGATGACCAACATCTACATCATTCATGCTCCTTCTTCTCCATTTTCACAGCTGACAAAAAAGATTTGTGATCGGCAGAGGATTTTTTCCTTCAGCCAGGGGCACGGCCTGTGCCCTGCGTGCCTGGGCTCCATCGGTCTGTATAAGTTGACTTTGTCTCACAGCCGCACTCTTCCTTAATGTACCAATCACCTTACAGCTACACCTCAGTGACCAGGCTTACTTCATGTTTGCAGGGGTGGGGGTGCTGGGGGTGCAGAGTACTGTCACACCTTTGGCCCACCTGTTAGCGCCCTCAGTTTTCTGTCTCGGACTGTCCCTGAACTTACCGACGTGTTCTCAGCCTGAGTGCAAGCTTGTCCCAGAAGTGGACAGATGTGAATGTCTCAGGAGGCCGTCCTCAATCACGGGGCGCACTGTGAGCTGGGGAATGACTATTTCAGCCTTGTGTTCTTGGCAGGGACAATTCCGAGGTGCATTCTGCGTAGTTGCTCAGAGACTCTCCAGTGGAAGTCATCCCACTTTTCAAAAGGTTTCTTTCCTTCCAAGTCTCACTCCTCCCACCTCCTCATTTTGTGTTGCTGGTTTTGTTTCCAAAATAAGCTCTCTGTACTCTGTATTAAGAGCATCTTCCTACGGCCAGTATTCTTGATGCTCTGAATACTGGCATGATGCTCTGGGATCATGTGTATACTTGATGCTGTGGCATCCGGGTCCTTGCTGACTAAGGAGAAACAACCCTCCCAGGGCTAGTCAGTGGAAAAGCCCTGTCTGGGAGTGGGCCTTTCATATGTAAACCAACCAATCCAGAGCCCATAGCCTGGACCATCTCCTCCAGCTGGCTCCTACCCTCCAAGAAGCAATGTGTTAGTCACTCAGTCATGTCCAACGCTTTGCAACCCCGTGGACTGTAATCTGCAAGGCTCCTGTGTCCATGGGATTCCCCAGGTAAGAATACTGGACTGGGTTGCTATTTCCTTCTCCAGCCAGGAAGCAATACTCTTTTAATCATTCTAGGTCCAGTACTAGACACCTAGACGTAGTCTTTATACTCCAGAGCCCTCTAAAATTATTCCAAATGGCCAATAATAAGACAGGTCACCCTGCCTTGTCTTGCCTTTCCCACAGAAACCACAGTGAAGGCTTTTGCCCATGTCTTCCCCTTGCTCCTGCCTCCTGATCAATCCTGGTGCTTCTCCATTGGCCCTGCATGGCATGGTGCATTCTCCTTGTCTTACAAATGTGAGTAACAAACTGTCTTTTCAATGGCAACAATCTCCTGATCTGCTGACCCTACATATCTAAGCAAAATAAGATTTACGTTGTAGCTGCTGCTGCTGCTAAGTCACTTCAGTCGTGTCCGACTCTGTGTGACCCCATCGACGGCAGCCCACCAGGCTCCCCGTCCCTAGGATTCTCCAGGCAAGAACACGGGAGTGGGTTGCCATTTCCTTCTCCAATGCATGAAAGTGAAAAGTGAAAGAAACACTCCCAAATTCTTATTTTGCTTTTTTGCAAATGATTGATCATTACTTATAAATATTTGCTAAATAAATGCATTAAAAAAAAAAAAAGATGGTACAGAGGCAAGTCTACAGAGGAAGAAAGGGCATAGCACCCAATTCGACAGCCTCTACCAAGGGGACTGAAGCATGCAGGGCGACCACTGCATTCATCTGCTGGCCCCTCAACTATCCTGCTTACAGTCTCATAGCATCTAGGTCCTTTTAACCATTCCTTTCCTCCTTCAGATATCTGGGAGCATCACAGACAATAGATGGCTTCTGAGAAAAGATGCCAGAAAGATCAACTGAGAGAGAAATTAAGAAAACCTATTGTAAACATGAAACACATACTGTCCTTGTTAGGAAACAAGTGTCTCTTTTTTATTTTGAAACTGAGAATATATTATATTTTAAGTACATACAATGAGAGAATAAAAAATATGAAAGTCAACACAAGTTAAAGAGGAAGAAGGAAGTGGTACATATTTGAGCCTCTCAGTGAGAAAAGAGGCCATTTTTCATCTTAGGCCCCAGGGTATCTGTTAGTGCACCGGGAGAGGTAATTCATTAAATGAACCTAAGGTTAATGCACCTTCAAAAGAGAGCAATTTATCTCCCTTTCTTCAACAGGATCAGGCCAGGAGGTTCTAGAGTTGGAAAAAATTTTTCCTGGTGAGATAGCCCCATGATGATCTCTGGTCCCCTGAACTCCATCTTTTTCATTCATTAAACAGATGACTAATGTACCAGATGGGAGGGTGCTGTGCTTTCTCTTCAAGGTGTGAGTATTTAAGTTCTTTCTTGAACACTAGGAAATGTTTACTTTCTGCTTTATATATTAACCCTCACATCTAGTCTGACCAAAGGGCAGTCAAGGAGGTGTCAAAAGGAAGGATACGCTAGTTTGAATGAGCTGGAAAAGACTTAGGAATGGTATAATAATAGCTTATTTTAGAATAAAATCAATAATAGCAGTTACAATGTTATTATAAAATCTGCTGAGTTCATCAAGTGAAACCAGGGCAAATAAACAAAATCTTAAGTGAGATTTTTCATATTAGATTTTCCCAAATTCCAATTTCTTCCCATCAAAATTAAAATGTTCATTCAGCATTTCTCTTTATGTATCTATACATATATATGTATATCTAAACATACACATAAAATTGTACACACACACATACACATACATATAGTCATGCCTTTCTAACTGACTCCAGTGTTTCCCCATATGGTCCTGTGTGGTGTAGCAAATGTGTGACGTGTACATAAGTACGTATGTATATATGTGAATGTGTGTGTACACAAAACATGTTCCTGCCCTTGAGAACTAACTGTCTGAAAGAGGAGATGTGCAGGACATGATTACAATAAGATATGGCCAGTTCTGTAGGAATAAATATATAGGAAGCTAAACATGTTCCTCCCCCCCTCTCGTGGAGGGGAAGAGTCCACCCACCCAGACTTGATTCTCGAAAGGAGGCAAGCTAAGGATAAAGTCCAAAGCAAAGGTGGCAGCCTTTCTCCCCTCTCACTGTACCTTGGACTCTCATCAGGAGCTTGGGTCCTACCCCTAGAGACCTAGACTCAACTGGTCCGGGCTGAGGGCCAGTCAGATGCCTGCTCTCTGCTCCACCCGTGGTATCAGCTCCTGGAACAATACCTGCCACACAGGGCGCTCAGCACGTACGTGCTGACCGGACACATTCTTCCCTGTGTATTGAGAGGCAGGACTAGATGGTGGGCAGGGAGCTGCCTTTAGTTACACGCAACCCCTGGACGTCACAGTAACATGTATGTGACTTAAAGTGACGTCTGGCCCCTGGCTGATTCCCCAGGTGAAGACGTGTGCAGCTGAGGTGACGCCGCTCCACGTCGGGGCAGCCTCTGCGGTCATACTAAAGGAGTGAGGCAAAGAGGATCCCCGTTTTCACAGAGCAGAAGAGTGACTATTTCTTCCCAAAGATAGATGTTACAGGCAAGATATTTCAAAAGAATACACACGTGTGCCCACATACACACACAGGAACACACACACTTTTATTCTGTCACTATGGGGAAGGTTAGGCTGTGACCACAGTCACTCTCAGTGGCTCACATACCGTGGCAAAATTATATTTTTCTCTCATGCCACACGAAAAGGGACTTGTTGATCACGGTCACTCAGAGACTCAGGGCTCCAAGCTGGGTAGGGCTTTTCATTGTCATCATATTGAGAAGATATGCTTATATCAAGAAGACCCTGGTGCTAGGAGATTGAGGGCAGGGGGAAAAGGGGGCAACAGAGGATGAGATGGTGGGATGTCATCATCGACTCAAGGGACATGACTTTAAGCAAATTCTGGAAGAGAGTGAAGGACAGGAAAGCCTGGTATGCTGCAGTCTATGTGGTCACAGAGTCGGACATGACTTAGTGACTGAAAAATAGTATCAATAAGGGGAACATAATGAGTCTCACAGTTCTTAACCAGAAGAACCAGTTCTTTCACCAGAAGTAAAACATATCACCTCAGCTAAATCATATCATGTGACCACATTGAACCTTAAAGGCAGTATGAAAGTGCAGTTTTAAGGTTAAAAGGTGGGAAGCTAGAAATGTTGGATACAAAGCACTGATGCCTATGATATTTACCAATAAACAACAGTGAAATTCAAGCCCATTAGGAGCGCTTGTAACTTTAGCTATGTTCTACTTTACTGTGAAGGGCTGAATAGCTCCAAAAAAAAAAAAAAAAAAAAAAGCTATAATCAGGGCTTACCATTTAAGAAAAAACATTTTACAAGTTGCCAAACAGGTTTGCTACATGCATCTCAAGGTCAAAAAAACCATTTTCCCTTAGGAACAGCGTCTTATAAATAAAGTCATTGTCATAGATGACAGCTCATTTAAAGAATCACACACCAACCACAGAGTTTTCATCACCTGAGCCTCACAGAGAAATAGATGTCTCCTAATGCACAAGAGACATCATCTTATGACCCAGGCTTACAATGAGAAAAGCACATCTTCCAAATATGAAGTGAAGAATACAGGCTTTCACACAAAATGTGAGCAGTCTGACTTATGGGGAGCTGCCAGTACAATGAACTGAGGGCCTTTCCAGATACTGAAATCTAAACCCCATCAAAATCAAGCTAGCCCTAAAAGGTTAACATGCTAACCACTCTAGGTGATCCTTTGGAGACACAGAGATTTGAGCACATACCTGTTATTTCAGCACAAAGGAGATGCTTTCCATGTTGGTCCCTGTTTATTTTTAAACTGACTTCTTTTCAACATGGGGGAGACTAGAATAAGCTTTGACACAGAGCTGCTTTGCTGATCACTCCTTCCCTTAATTTTATGTTTAGGGAAGCAAGGGGTCACCAATCTGCTTTCTCAAGCATAAGCCAACCGAGAGAGCTGAGGTCAAACCAGGCTGGGAGAGTTGTAAAAAAAAAAAAGGGCAGATTTTATGCAAAAATGTGTCTAAACATCCAGTGAACGCCCCCATCTTCCCTCCCTAGCTTGAGATGCTGAGTTTTATGAGAATTCCATCAAGTTCTAAAAGTATCTATTATATTAGTGTGGATGGGACTAGATGGGTTGGGAGTCCAAGATGATTAAAGGTATTAGAAGAACCAGGAGGAAAGCAAAGAAAAACATTTTTTTTTAATCTCCCTTGTGATACAATAATATTAAAAAAAAATGAACCAAACATTGAACAATCAATTTCTGAGAAAACAGAACAAACTGCTTACTCGTGAATAATTATGAGACAAATGAACAAATAGCAGGCTCAGAGATTATGATAAACCCTTAAAGGAGAAATGTAATTAATGGTGATGATAAAAATGCTGAGTATTTGCAATAATAATTACAACACATCTGTCTCCAGAGGTCTCAGTTTTTAATGTTCCTTTTCAGAGTTTAATCAAAGGCACTGGAGGAATATACGGCTAATTTCCTCTATAACTGGACTGAATGTCTGTGGAAAAGCTGCCTGTTATCTCTGTGAGATATTCTAGGGGTCCATTGAAATGGTTCCAAATAACACTTTGGGGGTGAGAAAAGTTGTCTTGTTGTTCAAGAGCCCTAAATGTTGAGTATGCACACATTTTTTTTTTGGCTCTTCTCCTGGTCAAATTACAGTTGATCCATTATAGATCTATCAGCCAAGGAATTATCTAAACCACTTAAAAAGTGGTTTATACTGTGAGCCCGTTCTATTGTTTTTGTAGAATGTGGGCATTAGTTTATGTTTGCCGACTACCTAATGTAGCAACTATTTATGGAGAAGATTAAAAAAACTAAACAGTACAAGTAACTCTGCTTAATATTCTGCAGCAACCTAACAGGGAAAAGAATGGAGATGCATGTATGCAATACAATTGAGTCATTGTGTTGTACACCTGAAACTAACACAACATTGTTAATGAACTGTATTCTAATATAAAATAAAAATTAAAAGAAAAACAACTTGCAAATTTAGGTAGAGAGTTTGACCCACAAAGCAGGCCCTGAAAAATGGGAATCAGTTTATCACCAGGGCACAGACTAAATAGACAAAGTTTCAGGGGGCTCCAGAGAAAAAGTGCTTTCACTTCATACTCAGTACAAAGGGAGGTCTCTTGGCAAAGAGTCCATTGTTCTGAGTTTATGTTCGCTTTCCATCCATCTGCAAAATCACACAGATACCCCTGTCTTTTGCTGACATAAATGGTTCCAAATTTCATCCCTAGTCTGGCAAACAAAGAGTCATTTCTTAGGAGTGGGTGATATAAGACACCACATTCCTAAACTTTTTCTCCCCCAAATTTCCAACAGAAGTTGAATGACCACTTTGAAACTTAATGATAAATGGTGGAAACTCATTTCCTTCTGGTATTGGTGTTCGAACAAGACTCATTTAGCAAACAACAGATTGTTGACTCTGAACTAAACAAGAGAATGGCATCTGGTCCATAGTTTAGAAGCTGAAAATTCTTTTGCCTCTGCTGAATACATTCAGAAATAAAAGGGAAGGAGTGCCAGGGTAATTTTACCTTCATTATCAGGACATCTAAATTATTACATTTATAAATAAATTATATAGTAAATTTAATAATAGGTAGTAGCTATTTGAAACTAACTTCCTTTAAACAATTCCTAAGCTAATAATGACTATACTAGCCAAGAAGATGACATAACTGACTTGAAATCTAATCTGATCCACTTCAGCAACACTTCAGCCCAGATAAATGATATAGTATGTTGCTTAAATGAAATCAACACTTGTTACACCGTCAGGAAACTGTAATTCAAGACTCAGTGTTGTGAATTCTTTAGAGATAACCTATTTGGATATCACAGAATGAGTCACCATAGAAATTCAGGAGAAACAGAAAGAAAAGAACTCAAAAGAAAACTATTTTATCATGAATCAAAAGCTCAAACTCTTAAAAGCTGATGAACACTAACATTTCCTTCTCAAATCAGGCGTCTTTGTTTATACTCCTCTTATCAGAAACTCATTCACTCATCATTTTGGCAAATGTTTATGGGCACCCCCAAGACAGTAGGTAACAGGAGGGATACAAAGATGAATAAGGTTTAATCTATGCCCTCAAGGATCTTGCTACACAGTAACAAGATAAGACAGGCAAACAATCAACAAAGTGTCAAGCTCCACATGGTGAAGAAACACTGCTTCAGTTCTGTCCCCACTGCATCTAGGATTCCATTAAAACCCCCATCATATTAGATGTAGCTGTTTGGACAGCTGTCACCCTACTGAAGCATCAGTTCAGTGCAGTTCAGTTCAGTCATGTCCGACTCTTTGTGACCCCATGGACTGCAGCACACCAGGCTTCCCTGTCCATCACCAACTCCCGGAGTTTACTCAAACTCATATCCATCACCTCAGTGATGCCATCCAACCATCTCATCCTCTGTTGCCCCCTTCTCCTCCTGCCTTCAATCATTCTCAACATCAGGGCCTTTTCAAATGAGTCAGTTCTTCCCATCAGGTGGTCAAAGTATTGGAGTTTCAGCTTCAGCATCAGTCTTTCCAATGAATATTCAGGACTGGTCTTTAGGATTGACTAGTTGGATCTCTTTGCTGTCCAAGGGACTTTCAAGTGTCTTCTCCAACATCACAGTTCAAAAGCATCAATTCTTTGGAGCTCAGCTTACTTTATAGTCCAACTCTCACATCCATACATGACTACTGGAAAAACCAAAGCTTTGACTAGATGGACCTTTGTTGGCAAAGTAACATCTCTGCTTTTTAATATGCTGTCTAGGTTGGTCATAACTTTTCTTCCAAGGAGCAAACATTTTTTAATTTCATGGATGCAGTAACCATCTGAAGTGATTTTGGAGCCCCCCTAAAAAGTT
>SJYA01001833.1:913064-944646 GCA_006410615.1 Neotragus moschatus | reverse complement strand
GCGACCCCATAGATGGCAGCCCACCAGGCTCCCCGTCCCTGGGACTCTCCAGACAAGAACACTGAAGTGGGTTGCGATTTCCTTCTCCAATGCATGAAAGTGAAAAGTGAAAGTGAAGTCGCTCTGTCGTGTCCGACTCTTAGCGACCCCATGGACTGCAGCCTACCAGGCTCCTCTGTCCATGGGGTTTTCCAGCAAGAGTACTGGAGTGGGGTGCCATTGTCTTCTCCATACATACATGACTATTGGAAAAACAAAAGCTTTGACTAGACAAATCTTTGTTGGCAAAGTAATGTCTCTGCTTTTGAAAAAGCTGTCTAGGTTGGTCATAGCTTTTCTTCCAAGGAGCAAGTGTCTTTTAATTTCATGACTGCAGTCACCATCTGCAGTGAATTTGTAGCCCAGGAAAATAAAGTCTGTCCCTGTTTCCATTGTTTCCCCATCTATTTGCCAAAAAGTGATGGGAGCAGATACCATGATCTTAGTTTTCTGAATGTTGAGCTTAAGCTAACTTTTTCACTCTCCTCTTTCACTTTTATCAATAAGCTCTTTAGTTCTTCTTCACTTTCTGCCATAAGGGTGGTGTCATCTGCATATCTGAGGTTATTTATATTTTTCCTGGCAATCTTGATTCCAGCTTGTGCTTCTTCCAGTCCAGCGTTTCTCATGATGTACTCTGCATATAAGTTAAATAAACAGAGTGACAATATACAGCCTTGGTGTACTTTTTTCCCAATTTGGAACTAGTCTGTTGTTCTATGTCCAGTTGTAACTGTTGCTTCTTGACCTGCATACAGATTTCTCAGGAGGCAGGTCAGGTGGTCTGGTATTCTCATCTCGTTAAGAATTGTCCATAGTTTGTGGTTATCCACACAGTCAAAGGCTTTGGTGTAGTCAATAAAGCAGAAGTAGATGTTTTTCTGGAACTGTCATGCTTTTTCAATGATCCCAAAGGATGTTGCTTTTCACAGAGTTATAAAAAGTTGAATTTGTTGTTGCCACTATTTTTTTTTTTTAAGGGGAAGAATATTTTCTTTTGAAAAATCAACTGTCCGGAGTGATTCAGGCTGAATCCCTTTAAGTAGGACGTGGGTTATCTGGTTTTCTACAAGGCCCACTGCTTCCTATTTCCCCACACTCAGTCTGTTGTGTGACCAGCCTAGTTTCAGCAGATGTCCGAGTTCACCACCCCACCCTTAAGGCACTGAGGATTGAGGTTGTGGGCTCCTGTGGTGACAGTGCGTTTGATTAGTCATCCTCATCCTGTTCCAGAGGTCAGTTTCCTGGGAAGACATATATTTCCTCCACATTCTATGGTGAGAAAAACCTTTCAAGGTGCAACTGGGGATACCATCAGCCTGTTACTTTGTGTGATGATCACTATTTTGTACCTAAGACAATGTGACCAGTTCACTGTAATGGAGACCAGACAATTAGACTCTCTACACACCCCATTTCTACATAACAGGTAAGTTCTTAAAAACAATTCATTTTATTTCAGTATATGCTGGAATTTGGGGGGGAGATGAGGGAACAGTCATTCAGGAAAAAAAAAAAAAACTATCTGGAGGCAATATGGTAAATTAGATCCCATTTTCAATGGCAGAGGAATAGCAATGTAGAGTGACTGTGATTCCCAATGAAAAAAATTTGTAAATTAGCTAGGTCCTTTTTTGTTGTTTGTTCTTTTCTTTCACTTATCACAAGTTGTATAAGAGAATTCTGAGACTTGGGATCTGACTACCCTTCTATGTTGTCTAATCAAGGCAAAGAGTGACAGAAAATTTCTTTATATATAATAGATTAGAGTGAGAATAAGAGGAGATAGGGTAATTTGTGCACAAGTGGTTATGATTTTATAATAAGGAATTCCAAGGAAACCTTCTAACTGACAAAAAGGATGCACTGACCATGTGGCCCATGATAATCTTTAACTTTGTTCCTGTTCCTGTGTGTACTTGTCTGCATGTGTTAATAAAAGTCACACTAGTGAAAATATAGCTGTTTAGGATATAACCTTATAGTTTATTTCTCCTGAATATAGCATTAATTTATATCTCCCATGTCAGTTTCTGAATAACTAAATGAGTGGATATATAAATGCTGTCTGAAAGAATGAATTTTGTAAAAGTATCAACCATACTATACAAGCCCAGCTGTCTCTAGCTTTTCCCCAAAGGAAACTGGGAAAAATCTTCTAAAATACTGATAGCAAAAGATGCCTAGGGAAACCCATCTGCATGCTTCTGAGTTATAAATACTACTATTTTGCTCTGAGTGCCAGGAAAGATAAATGTCTATGCTCATTGATACAAATTATTCTTCCCTCATTATGCTCTAATGACCAAGATTAGGGAAACCTGGATTCAGGGTCTTCCGCTGCAAGAAAATCAATTAGATTCTTACAACCTGGTTGAGCTGGTTTCCCGGTATCCTATACTTTTACACATTTTCCCACAAATGCTACACACAACCAATCAGACTGTAAATGTAAGGCACATTTCCACAGTCATTTACACTGAAAATTATTCAGCACTGCACTTACTGGTTTCTTCATCACTCCAACAGCCCATTTTATTTTTTTTATTCCCTACCCTCAAACTTCATATCCTGGCTACATAAAACTTTAGTTTTGGTACTATTGGAAAAAAGTTTAAGAAAACAGGATAGGTAAAGCAAAACAGAGCAGCACTGTAAAAATTAGATGCAAAATTTTGTTAAACTGCTTCATTTTAGGGCTTGTTCTTTTGTTAATGCACAAACCTGGTTTAAGGTTTTCATTCTATTCTATCCTATAGCAGATGTGAAGAGTCCCTACTCGAGGGGCACAATATGGTTACCTACTTTGAAATAATTTATTCTTATAAGAATAATTTGACTGTCCAGAAAAGGAAACTTATCTTAAGCAGAGTACTCACTGGATTTAGGAAATCACTACCTCAAGGGAGGCAAATGATCTTCTTGAAGGGATAATTAACTGCAAAGGCAGAGGCCAATCATTTCCAAGAGGAAGCATATTTTTTTATACTGGTCTGCTAATCAATTGATTTATTTCTCTGTTAGATATGAAATAGGAATCACAGGACAACACTATCTGCTACTCATGCTCTTCGCTTAACAAGACTGAATGTTTTAAATTGTTTTCATGAAGGTATAATTTAGAGAAAATAAAATTCACTCCTTTTCAGTTCTATCAGTCTTGAAAAATATATACAGTTGTATAACCACACCACAGTTTGGATATACAAGATTTCCATTATGCCAAAAAATTATCCTTTTCCTTTTTGTAGTCAACCCATTCTCCTCACCTCAGTCTTGATAAAGATCTCCAGAATAACTCCTAAATTTTGATAGCTGTAGGTTTTCACTTTTATTTTCATTTTAATTCTGTCCAGTGTATTTTTAAGTGGAAGTATAGTTGATTTTGGTTCTATGTATCTTTTATTTTCCTTTGGACTTCTTTTTTCACCCATGAATTAGATATGTGTTTTTCACCAATTTCACAGAGATTCTCCTGCTGCTGCTACTGCTGCTAAGTTGCTTCAGTCATGTCCAACTCTGTGCGACCCCAGAGATGGCAGCCCACCAGGCTCCCACGTCTGTGGAATTCTCCAGGCAAGAACACTGGAGTGGGTTGCCATTTCCTTCTCCAATGCGTTTAAGTTAAAAGTGAAAGTGAAGTCGTTCAGTCGTGTCTGACTCCTAGCGACCCCATGGACTGTAGCCCACCAGGCTCCTCTATCCAAGGGATTTGCCAGGCAAGAGTACTGGAGATTCTCCTATTATCTTTATATTATTTTCTTTATTTTTTTTAGATTGGAGTACAGCCAATTAATAATCTTGTGCTAATTTCAGATGCACAGCAAAGGGACTCAGCCTTACATATACATGTATCCATTCTCGCTCAACACTCCCCTCCCATCCAGGCTGAAGAGGAAGCATATTTCCTTAGCTCCCATTTTTGTGCTATAGAGATCATTCTATGTATTATAAAGGCCAAGCCAACTAATGGATATGGTGAGACAGATGAAAATATGAGGTCATGAGAAGTGGAATGCTTTACAGAGCCTTGAATGTGAAAATTTACAACATCAAGAAGCATTTCTAGAAAGTACTAAAATAAGAACACCATCTATAGTAATCTAAGCATACTGTTGAAAAACAACAAAAAAGTCTAACTGGCCAGTCTTTAAATCTATAAAGAAGTGGTCAAACACAGTCTTGTGAGAGGGAAGAAACATTCTTCACAGTGTGCACTATTTCACGTTTAAGCCAGAGGATGAAACCGCTGCCCCAGTACACTGCTGTTGGCCTTTGGCAGAAGCGCAGTGCTTTGGACAAGCACTGTGGCCATATCCATATTGAGTAACAAACATGGTTTTCCCCCTAGGCTCTACACTTAGGCTTTTATTCTATCAACCAATAAGCATTATTAATAAGAAAGTATGGACAGTATCATTGATGCAATGTACATAAACTTGGGCAAGCTCCTGGAGATGGTGAGGGCCAGGGAAGCCTGGCATGCTGCAGTCCATTGGGTTGCAAAGAGTCAGACATGACTGGGAGACTGAACAACAACAACAAGTCATTGCAATATTATATGTAATTGTAAACATTAGAAAAAGATCATACACACAAGAAAATATTTAACTTAGTCTATAAAATTAATTACTGCACATAAATTATAAAGTCAATTAGTAACATGGAAAACACTTATGCTTAATAAAAAATTAAAAAATCAGATTATAAGATTGCATTTACACCATTAATTTTACAGTGCTCTCCATTTTGGGGTATTGATTTAATAACAACTATATGTAACCATATAGTAGAATATACATCATTCAATTAGATCTTAAGAATTTTTAAAATAAAATACAAAGGTGGTCCCTAAGATGGCGGAGGAATAGGAGACCACTTTCTCCCCTACAAATTCATCAAAAGAACATTTAAACACTGAGTAAATGCCACAAAACAACTTCTGAATGCCGGCAGAGGACATCAGGCACCCAGAAAAGCAGCCCATTGTCTTCGAAAGGAGATAGGAAAAAATATAAAAGACAAAAAAAGAGACAAAAGAGGTAGGGACGGAGCTCCGTCCCAGGAAGGGAGTCTTAAAAAGAGAGAAGTTTCTTAACACCAGGAAACACTCTCACTGCCGAGTCTGTGGCAAGCCTTGGAAGCACAGAGGGCAACATAACAGGGAGGAAAAATAAATAAATAATTAAAACCCACAGATTACAAGCCCAACGGTAACTCCCCCCAGCAGAGAAACAGTGCAGACGCCTGCACCCGCCACTAGCAAGCGGGGGCTGGGCAGGGAGGCCTGAGCTGCATTGCTTAGAGTAAGGATCTGGCCTGAATGCCCCAAGGGCAATCTGGCTAGCAAATCAGACTGTGGGATAACTACCACGCAAAAAGCTAGCCCTAACCTAAGACACCACCAGGCCCGTGCACAGAACAAAGGACTGAACAGAGATAGCTGGCTGCAGACCATCCCCCTCCAGTGACAGGCAGCCAGAGCCAGAAGGGGGCAATCGCAGCCCCAGAGAGACATTATCTACAAAACTGTAAGCAGGCTTCTTTGCTAATTAAGACTTCTTGGGGTTCTGGATGGTCAACATCCACCTGAGAAGGTACACCGGTTGTACACCCAGAAAACCGAGTGGCAGGGATGGNACAATAAGCCATGTGCCTATGAACTACATATACCTAGAACAATCACCTTTTAAGGAAACTCACAGCAGTTTACATGGGCTAGCAGTGGACCTCACTATAGACTCTCCTTTTATTCCTGCCCTATTCTCTTTTGAAAAAAAAAAACCGGGGGGGGGGGGGGGGGGGGGGGGGGGGGGGTGTTAAGCATCACCTGAGCTGCTCAGACCTGGGAAGAGCACAAAACGCAGGCCCAACCGAGTTTGCACCTCTGAGAACTACCCGAGTGCTTGAACCTGAGCAGCTTAGACCTGGGAGGTGCATGCAGCCCAGGGCCAGCCTTGGACGGTTCCTGGTCGAGCAACCTAGAGCCTGACCAGTGTGGGCAGGGAGGGTACACGCGCTGTGAGCAGGGACAGGCCCAGTGTGGCTGAGGCACTGTGAGCACACGCCAGTGTTATTTATTTGTAGCATCCCTCCTTCCCCACAGCGCAACTGCACAAGTGAGCCTAAAAAAGTGTCCACCACCACCCCCCTTATGTCAGGGTGGAAATCAGACACTGAAGAGACCAGCAAACAGAAGAAGCTGAAACAGAGGGAACCACCTTAGAAGTGACAGGTACAATAGATTAAAACCCTGTTGTTAGTACCGACTACATAGGAAGGGGCCTACAGATCTTGAGAAATATAAGCTGGACCAAGAAACTATCCAAAAATGAACTGACTCCACAATACCCACAACAACACGAGAGAAAGTTCTAGATATATTTTTACTATTTTTATGATCATTCTTTTTTTTTAATTTTTAAGTCCTCTATTACTCCTTTATTTTTTACTTTTATAACCTACTATTACTTTGCAAAAAAAATTCCTATTTTCTAAGAGCAAACTTCATATATATATATATTTTAAAATAATTTTTGTGACTTTGTTTTTTTTTTCTTTTTTCCCCTTTCTTTAATATTGTATTTTTGAAATTCCAAACTCTATTCTAGATTTTTAATCTTTGCTTTTTGGTATTTGTTATCAATTTCGTACCTTTAAGAACCCAATCTTCAATACCCATTTTTACTTGGGATCGAGATTACTGGCTTGACTGCTCTCTCCCACTTTGGACTCTACTTTTTCTCCACCAGGTCGCCTGTGTCTCCTCCCTACCCCCTCTCTTTTCTACCCAACTCTGTGAATTTCTGTGTGTCCCAGATGGTGGAGAACACTTAGGGAACTGATTACTGGCTGGATCTGTCTCTCTCCTTTGGATTCCCCCCTTTTAAACTCCTGGCCACCTCTGTCTCCTTCCTTCCTCTTCTCTTCTCTGTATAACTCCATGAACAACTCTGAGCGGTCCAGTTGTGGAGTGCACATATGGAAGTGATTACTGGCTAGCTTGCTGTCTCCTCCATTGATTCCACCTCATCTCATTCGGGTCACCTCTAAATCCCTCCTCCCTCTTCT
Organism: Neotragus moschatus; assembly: GCA_006410615.1. Taxonomy (NCBI): domain Eukaryota; kingdom Metazoa; phylum Chordata; class Mammalia; order Artiodactyla; family Bovidae; genus Neotragus; species Neotragus moschatus. The sequence goes on along the minus strand of SJYA01001833.1, from coordinate 937,536 downwards.
CTTCTCCATGTAACTCTGTGAACCTCTCTGGGTGTCCCTCACTGTGGAGAAACTTTTCATCTTTAACCTAGATATTTTATCAATGGTGCTGTACAGAAGAAGTCTTGAGACTACTGTAAAAATAAGACTGAAAACCAAAGGAAAGAGGCTTAAGTACAAACCCTGAGAACACCAGAGAACTCTTGACTCTAGGGAACATTAATTGACAGGAGCTCATAAAACACCTCCATACCTACACTGAAACCAAGCACCACCCAAGGGCCAACAAGTTCCAAAGCAAGACATACCATGCAAATTCTCCAGCAACACAGGAACACAGCTCTGAGCTCCAATATACAGGCTGCCCTAAGTTACTCCAAAACCACTGACATCATAACTCATTACTGGACTCTTCATTGCACCAAAGAGAAGAAACCTAGCTCCATCCATCAGAACTCCAACACGAGCTTCACTAACCAAGAAACCTTGACAAGCCACGTGTACAACCCCACCCACAGTGAGGAAACTCCACAATAAAGAGAATTCGACAAACTGTCAGAATACAGAAAGGTCACCCCAAACACAGCAATATAAACAAGATGAAGAGACAGAGGAATACCCAGCAGGTAAAGGAACAGGATAAATGCCCACCAAACCAAACAAAAGAGGAAGAGATAGGGAATCTACCTGATAAAGAATTCCAAATAATGATAGTGAAAATGATTCAAAATCTTGAAATCAAATGGAATCACAGATAAATAGCCTGGAGACAAGGATTGAGAAGATACAAGAAAAGTTTAACAAGGACCTAGAAGAAACAAAAAACAGTCAATATATAATGAATAATGCAATAAGTGAGATCAGGAACACTCTGGAGGAAACAAACAGTAGAATAACAGAGGCAGAAAATAAGATTAGTGAATTAGAGGATCAGTTCAGTTCAGTCGCTCAGTCCTGTCCAACTCTTTGCGACCCNAAAAGTTTAACAAGGACCTAGAAGAAACAAAAAACAGTCAATATATAATGAATAATGCAATAAGTGAGATCAGGAACACTCTGGAGGAAACAAACAGTAGAATAACAGAGGCAGAAAATAAGATTAGTGAATTAGAGGATCAGTTCAGTTCAGTCGCTCAGTCCTGTCCAACTCTTTGCGACCCCACGAATCGCAGCACGCCAGGCCTCCCTGTCCATCACCAACTCCNAGCAGGATCCTCTATGACCCACCTCCCAGAATACTGGAAATAAAAGCAAAAATAAACAAACGGGACCTAATTAAACTTAAAAGTTTCTGCACAACAAAGGAAACTATAAGCAAGGTGAAAAGACAGCCTTCTGAATGGGAGAAAATAATAGCAAATGAAGTAACTGACATACAATCTCAAAAATACACAATCAATTCCTGCAGCTCAATTCCAGAAAAATAAATGACTCAACCAAACAATGGGCCAAAGAACTAAATAGACATTTCTCCAAAGAAGACATACAGGTGGCTAACAAACACATCAAAGATGCTCAACATCACTCATTATCAGAGAAATGCAAATCAAGACCACAGTGAGGTACCATTTCACACCAGTCAGAATGGCTGCGATCCAAAAGTCTACAAGCAATAAATCCTGGAGAGGGTGTGGAGAAAAGGGAACCCTCTTACAACTGTTGGTGGGAATGCAAACTAGTACACCCACTATGGAGAAAAGTGTGGAGATTCCTTAAAAAACTGGAAATAGAACTGCCTTATGACCCAACAATACCATTTCTGGGCATACACACTGAGGAAACCAGAACTGAAAGAAACACATGTACCCCAATGTTCATTGCAGAACTGTTTACAACAGCCAGGACATGGAAGCAACCTAGATGTCCATCAGCAGATGAATGGATAAGAAAGCTGTGGTACATATACACAATAGAGTATTACTCAGCCATCAAAAAGAATACATTTGAATCAGTTCTAATGAGGTGGATGAAACTGGAGCCTATTATACACAGTGAAGTAAGCCAGAAAAAAACACCAATACAGTATACTAATGCATATATATGGAATTTAGAAGATGGTAATGATAACCCTGTATGTGAGACAGCAAAAGAGACACAGATGTATAGAACAGCCTTTTGGACTTTGTGGGAGAGGGAGAGCGTGGGATGATTTGGGAGAATGGCATTGAAACATGTATAATATCATATATGAAATGAGTCACCAGTCCAGGTTCAATGCATGATACTGGATGCTTGGGGCTGGTGCACTGAGACGGCCCAGAGGGATGGTACGGGGAGGGAGGAGGGATGGGGGTTCAGGATGGGGAACACGGGTATACCTGTGGTGGATTCATGTTGAGGTATGGCAAAACCAATACAATATTGTTAAGTAATTAGCCTCCAATTAAAATAAATAACTTTATAGTAAAATAAAATAAAATACTAGTATAACTTATTTACTTATTAATATATAATGTTTAAACAAGATTCCTTCAATATCTCACAAAAGTTTAAAAATCAAACCCTTTTCCAGATTGAGATATAACTGAGACATAACATTATAAGTTTAAGGTATAACACACAATGATTTGACATGTTACCTATGGCAAAATGATCACCATATTAAGGTTAGTGAACATCTATCACACCACATAGTTACTTTTTTTTTCTATGGTGAGCAACTTTCAAATAAATGATACAATAATATTACTCTAGTTACCACACTGTATAGTACTTGCCCAGAACTTGTTTATCTTTTAACTGAATATTTGCACCTTTTGACTAATGACTGAAGATGGTCAAAATAATCATACTTTTGATATTGCTCATGACTGACTAACACATTTTAGAAGACTGACTTTCAGGGTTCCCTAAAGGACACATTTACATACACATACAAATTCTTATAAACACTTGAATGTACTCTTGTAGAAAAATATTTGAGGATTAAGAGGTACAAACTGCCAGTTATAAACAAATATGTCACAGATGTGTACTATACAACACAGGGAATATAGTCATAATGCTATAATAAGTTTGTATGGAACATAATCTCCAAACATATTGAATCACTATGTTATATACCTGAAACTATTATAATTTTGTAAGTCAACTATAAATAATAAAAAAAAAAAACATTTTGTGAACAAATGCTCAGAAACACGTACAAATCTTATAGTCATCCCTATCTTTCAATAATCACAAAAGCCAACATTTTTTGATTTATTGGTAAGGTACTATTTCCATTGCTTTGCAGTCAATGGAAATAGTAGATCCCAGCATGTTTATTGGCCAGGTGGAACTGGTGGCAACTGTGCCCAGCTGAATCGTGGGGGAAAATGTTAAGCTGCCAGGTAGATGGGAGAAAAGCAAGATATCTCTCTGGGAACATATGCAACACTGGCTCAATTCTCTCCTTGCTTGGGTGTCTGGGGATCTTAGAGTGTTTCCAAGCCTGGTATCGCAGGTTTGTCAGGGTTATCAATCTAAAGTAGGTCTCCCCAGAGTGTCAGTACAGAGGCTGTCCAGAATGATCATGATTCCCACATAGGAAGAGAGTAATTTATTTCTAAAATTCTAAAATCTTATACATTATGATGTCAATTTTTCACTTATCCTGGATTTATCAAATAGATATTTACACTCTGCAAATATAATTTGTCTGGACACATTGGTCCCATAGCTAACTTGGAGCACACTCCATTTAAATTTCTAATTCAATTGGATCTAGCCACGTGTGGCCAAAAACAAAAGCGTTTTCAGATACCCTGAAATCAACAGTCATTTCAGTTGGTTCAGCAAAATAGAGCAAATTTGAGAATCTTTAAATTGTCCAATAAGATCAAAATGCAAGAAAACCCAGGTGTGGTCTCGTAAGAATGACCTTGGCAGTGTGGAGCAAACACTCACTAGCATCACTTGAAGCAGACTGGAATTCACAGGTATAAGGATAAACATGCTTCCAAGGCTCCCCATCCTCTCAGCATCCTGTAGACAGAACTGCCTGGGCCTTGCCCTGCTGGATGCATCATCACTGGCTGTTCTTAGCAAGAGACCACATGCTTTATCATGAGATGAGATGAAGGCAGTCTTAGTAAGCATGGTAAAAACTTTGGGACTGGGTGCAAAACAGTTTGAATGTGCCAGCTCTTGGCATCTGGCATGTTTTGAATGCTGGGTTCAGGAGCAGCCTTTCCTCCTAGAGGGAAAAGGGTCACTGGTTTCAGGTAGCTTGTTACTAGGCAACCCAGAGAGTCTCTATGGTAATGTACTAGACAATCTGGCTTGTCTCTGAACAGGTAGAGTTACTTCATACTTGTCAACTAAAAAAAAAAGGTACCAAAGCATAAAGGGTAAAATTGACATATACATTTTTTTTTTTAGTTTTTATAAATGTTTATACTGTGTTAATCAAACTAACCAACCAAGAACCTAACACTCAGCATTGTCAGATGCTAGCAGTTGGCAGTCATCTCACTCGACAGGAAGGGGCATAGCCCCTTTCTAAGAGCAGCCTATGGTGCACCCAGCTGGGCCTCTCCCATCCACAGGATCTGAGAGGATGGGAAGCCTTGATCTTTACCCTTCCATCTATGAATCCAAGTCTGCTTCAGATGATGCCATGAGTGTTTACTCCACACTGCCAAGGTCACTCTTACTAAACATCTAGATTTTCTAGGTTTGGATGTTAGAAGAGAGGAAGCACCTCCCTCCTCCTGAGATCTCAAGCATTAAGTGGCAACTTGACCATCCATATTAGCAACCCCACCACCCCCATGCAAAATGTAAGTCAAAGCTTCCCACTTTTCCTTGTGGTCCACTTTAGGTAGATATTAACACATGCTTACCTATTCTCCCAGTACCAGGTTATGATAGGCTGCTCAGGTGAGCAAACTGCAGAAGACCCAGGGGGCCCCCAGTTCTATCTCTAATTTCAATATTCTTAAATAATACCCACAACTTCAAGTGATTCCAGAATAGCTTTTATTTTCATTTTCTTTGTCGAAAGTCACTGAGATGTGGAAGTAGAACTAAGCAAGAGGAAGAAAAAATGAAATGTTTCCTTGCTCTGGTGGTTCTGCTCATTCTTTCTAGAACAAGGAAATAGACTGTAGAGATTTATTTATTTTTTTACCAGCAAATGTCACATTCATTAGTGAAACCCTCAGCGTACAGTGAGGCAGATGCTTGTGAAACCGAGAAAATGCCTAGTTCAGTCTCAAACTTCCTGTCAAGATATAATCTAAAATAAATTTAGATTCAATGGGGATGAATGAGTCAAAGATGAGTTTTCGGCAGCAGCTGTGACATGTGTTAGCACAGACTGGCAGACTTGTATTTTTCACTTTGGAAAGTCAGGGTGCAGAGGTCTGAGACAAATGCAGGCACACCAACAATCTGCACCTTCCCCTCCTCCTCTTCTCTTCATCCCCAAAAGTCAGAGAAAGAGGCAAGAACTCTGCCTGGATCACCATGAATTCAAGCTTTTTAGAATGGTCTAGTTCCCCCCCACCACCATTAAAATGGTACAAAAAATATATAAATAAAAAACAAAAAATGAAGATTTCTATCATAAGCTACTGTGATATCTTTCTTCTTGAATTTTCATTTTTATCCCCCAAATAGCAGGCTCACCATGACTTTTGATTTCATCAACTTTCCAATAGCTAAGTCTAAATAACTAAGTCTGACTTTTAGAATTCAGTAGCTAAATATTTTAAGTAGTAGAATTATACAGGAAACCGTTACAATAGAATGAATATCCATGGTTCCTATATTCATTGCCAAAGTTTCCAGTGACTGCATTTTATGTCCATATGTTTCACTTAAAAAAAAATCTGTGCTGTATTCTCATCTTAATTTAAAATTTTTCTAAATTATAAATGCTATAAATAATATTTTGTTACAAATGGAAGAAAACAGAACAGATAGGAAGGAGCCATATATTCAAGGACATTATACTGTTTAAAATGAGGCATTGCACTTGAGTATAACAAAGAGAAAATATTTTATTCTATATAATAATCTACATAGTTCAATATTACACCATTTAAATGCAGAGTGAAAGAAAAAATGATTTAAAAGATTTGTGTATATATTGAAGTAAGGAAGGAAATTTTCAGTGATAAATTATGTTGCACTCAGGATTAGACTTATAAAATAAGCTTCTGCTACTGATTAGAAGCTTAGAAAATACAGACTATTTTTAAAAATCAAGTAACAAAACATTTTTTATCCCAAACTTTATGCTTCAGGGGACAGGTAGGTAAAAAAGATATAGATAGATAAAGTCCATGATGCAACGTTTCATTGAACACCATTAACCAGTACCTCAAGTTTATGAGGAGGAAAATGAGTAATACCAAGATTATGTTAGGACTCCTTATGAGTATTTCAATTAAAAACATGCAATCATGATATTATCAAGCTACAAATAGGTTCTGCATGACTGAAGCTGAGGCCAAATGCACTGATCGTATTCATACCTGATTATCAAGCTATGACCCTTGACTTTGTTTTAATGCCATATGCCAAAAAGTTGAATTAAAACATAGCTTGAAATTCAGCCAGTTTCTAGAATTCTCCTTAATAGAATGGATTTTCTCTGCTACATGGGAAAAGAGTAATGCGATGTTCTTTGCATTGTCATTCAGAAATGGAGGGCTCTTTATCTACTGTATGACCTTCTCTGGACTTTCCAAAGTGGGTAAGGAAACTACCCAATCCTGATTAGACACAGACACACAAATTTACTTTGATCTAATAGTGAATGTGCTCCATTGGTTTAAAACAGAGGACCACTATGGACAGCTTCTCTTTAACCACAAAGGTCAATATAGCAAACATTTTCCTAGTAAGTTTTCACTTCTTCCTTTGAGGAAAAAAAAATATATATATTTTCAAGAAACCATAATCTAAACCAGTAACAGACTATTTGAAATAAATGTACAAAATGAATTCTATGTAAAATGAATTCAACTTGTCTGGCAATCAATGGTTTTTTTGAGTTTACAATTAACCTAAGTTTTACAGATTTGCTATTGTTTAAAATTTGCAATTTTTCAAGTCTCTCAAAAATAAGAAAAAAATATTCACATGCACATAAAATATTCTTCAGTTTATAAATTTTTACCAAGATTTTTAAAAGCTTATGCTCATTTTGAATGCTTTTCATGTCACTGAAATATGAAGGCTAACATGCATGTCATCTCTCAACTATTTTCTTTTATGAATTAGTAAAAACATTAGTGGAGCTTCCCTGGTGGCTCAGTGGTAAAGAATCCGCCTGTCAATGCTGGAGACTTGGGTTTGATCCCTGGGTTGGGAAAATCTGGAGAAGGAAATTCTTGTCTCCAGTATTCTTGCCTGGGAAATCCCATGGACAGAGAAACCTGGCGGGATACAGTCTATGTGGTCAAAGAGTCGGACATGATTTAGCAACTAAACAACAACAGAAACATTAGTAAACTGGCTTAAGACATATATACTGTAATACTTCCCCAACTAATTTACATTTTGGTAATGGCTGTATTAGCAGATTGTTAATGAATATAATTATAACCTGTCTTTAACTAGTCAATGTTCAAATCCCTTCAAGAGAAGCCCTATGTCAGCATATATCAGTTTTATACAGGTAACCTGAATATCCTAAATCTCAGTATTCCTTTCCCCTAATTATTTTTTTCTATCCTCAGGTTTCTGAATATCTTTAAATGACCCATACCACATTCTATTCTTTTCCATTGCAGTCCCTGAATGATGCTATAGGACTTACAGATTTTCCTGTCTGGCCTTTCCCTCCAATACTGTATTCATTTGAGAATCCCTAATAACTCTATCAGTATCTGTCCCATGGAAATTCCACACTATCACACGAATGCTTCATTACCTCTTACAAAACCAAAAGGGTCCGGGTATTCTGGCCTACGTATTTTAGAAAAATCACTTTTAAGTCAAACAGTGTCATTTAAGCTTGTATTTCTAGAAAGTTTTAAAATTTTACTATATTCATTCATTGTGGTGAATGGTGGTAGAGCCATGAGGGACACGGGTAAATGCACCCATGGCGGACGATGAGAGGCCATGGCGGACGATGAGAGGCCACAGGAGAAGCACACATTTCATCAAGGAGGTTTCAGGGAATGCTTTTCTGGAGAGGTAACTTTTAGCTGAGACCTGAAATAGGAGGAGTCAGTCTTGAGCAAGAGAGAGAGAGAGAGGCAGAGAGAAACAGAGAGGCAGAGGGAAAGAAACAGAAAGAGACTGAGACAGCGAGCGGGGAGTAGGAGGCGAAGGAAGGAGGAGCTGGGCTTTGTTCAGCCCAAGCAGCAGCTTGGGAAGAGCCCAAGGCTGCATAGAGCCTACTGAATCCCAACAGAAGGGCACAGAAGGTCGAAGATAACTAGAGGAAGGGATGGAGAAAGTGTGTGGATGGAGAGAGAGAGTGGGAATGCAGCAGTGACGGGAAGGGAGGAGAAGCGACCGGTGGGGGGCAAGTGACCGAGGAAGGGTGTGGAGAGATGATAAAGAACCAGGCCAGAGCCCAGGTGCGGCCCATAAAAACGAACCTCAGCCTCCAGGGCTGTGGGAGGGACACGTTCAGGAGCACCTCCCAGGTCCCTGGGGGCTTCTGCTCCTCTCTCTGCTGCCATCCCAGCATCCAGCTTAGAGCCTCTGGCATCTCACGCCGTCCTGCCCTAGTGAGTGATCCCCCCAGGCCAAACAGCCAGGGCTTATCCATGCCCTGCTGGTGGTGTTCAGCTGCTCAGCCGTATCCAACTCTGTGACCCCATGGGCTGCAGTACACCAGGCTTTCCGGTCCTTCCCCATCTGCTGGTGAGATGGTAAGCCTTGTGGCTCTCCCTCTAAATTGAGGTGGTGAGGTGTTCAGCTCAGTGTTCACTTCAGGGGGACCTGGTGTTTTATCAACTCTATCAGCATTTCTCTGGAGAAGCTAAAAGCTTTTGCTAACTTGAATATCTTGCCTTGGCACACCTGAAAACCCTCACTCTCCGGGTCCTGTACTCTGTTAACAAGGCTCTGCTGGTTTGTGTTTGCCAAAATCCCATTCCCACGCAGTTGCAGGTTGGGTTGACCCAAAGGGGAGTCTGTGGGAGCTTGGAAGGTGAACCGACATGGCAGCCATGCCCTCTTCAGGCTGCCAAGGCCATGGATGGAGGTGCAGCCAGCAAGTCCTGTCCACGCTCTCCCTGCTCTGTGACAGGCGCTTCTTCCCCTCTGCCAGCTCTGCACAGCCACAGGGCCACCAGGCCCACCACCAGACTCAGAGGCACCGGTTCCTCTGTTTCTCTCCAGAAGCTGGTCCCACCTGACTTCCCATTTGTCCCTGCAGACTCCAATTTATCCACCAGTTCCAGGGATTTGGAATCTCAGTTGTAGCTTTTCTTTGATCTCCCTACTCTGACCTTTTGATCTCTACTTTTCCAGCTTCTCCAACAATTGCCTGGCTTCTTAAGCCTCTAATAAATCCATTATTGCATAATACTCATGAGGTTTTTACTATCATGGTTGAACCCTGGATNTTCCAGGGATTTGGAATCTCAGTTGTAGCTTTTCTTTGATCTCCCTACTCTGACCTTTTGATCTCTACTTTTCCAGCTTCTCCAACAATTGCCTGGCTTCTTAAGCCTCTAATAAATCCATTATTGCATAATACTCATGAGGTTTTTACTATCATGGTTGAACCCTGGATAACACATGCTCTCTTGTTCTTAAGACAGGAAATTCAGCTTTATTTTCATTTTCAAAAATTACTCACATGAAAAACTGATCAGGTTACAAGTTAGTAAACTAACTTGTTGGGGGATAACTGAATTTTAGAAAAATTAAAAGAATAAGTCTTAACTGTAAGTCTGGTGACATCAACTGTTCTTAATTACCAATTGATTTATAAACCAACGTGGCTGCATTCTACATATTGCTTTATTTAGGCAGAGAAAGCACACAACTAAGAGATAGGTAGATTGATCTTAGCCTCGGGATTTCAGCAAAGAAGATCATGATGTTGATGGGTAAAGTAACCTAACCGAAACACACTGAAAGCAAAGCCAAGACAGAAAAATGAGAAGGTGCTAATAAATAACAAAATTATTATTGAGGCACCCATGTTCTTGGTGAAGAGGATGGAATTTTCTCTAAAGAAAGTGCTCAACTCTGATAAAAAAGCTTTCAGGTATTTTGTGTCTATTATCAATAATGTGTCTTATAATTTTGCTAACAGTACATGAGAGTAAAAGAATAGATTTGCTTTAACCTGACATACAACTAAAACTAGACCAGCAGCCACTGCATAAATAAAATTCATTTTTCTTTCTCCTCTCAGGTAACACTTGATAGGTTTTTTTTTTTTTTTTCTTTTTTCTGCTGAAATCCCTCTGGAGTAAGTGGAACATCACAGAGGTAATATTAACACCTTCAAGTCTCGGTGACATTAATGTCCTACACACTCATAGTGACTGGTTTTTCCCTCAAGGAAAATATTGGCCTCTTAGCAAAGAGCATGGATGTGTCAATGAACTTACATTCCAGGGAGCAGAAAAAATAAAATACAAAAGCAAACAGAAAAAGAAAATAGCCAGCTTACTTTCACTTTATTGAGAAGTTCTCTATATACTTTCAAGTGGTTTAAGAAATGGTTCTCCACTCCCTCCTCTCCCTCTGTGTGATGTTCTGCCAAAGATATTTTATTCTTAAAGAAATCAGAGAAACAAAAATACAATGCCTACAATGCATTCTTAGCATAAAACATAAGAAACTTTTGTTCTATATTCTTGAGTTTTTTAATTATGGTGAAATACAAACTATTAATGTTTCCTTTTAACCATTTCTAAGTGTCCAGTTCAGTGGCATTAAATGTATACACATCACTAGGCAATCATTGCCATTATATATCTCTAGAACNAGATTGTATTTGGTAGTATAGTCATTTTCACAATACTGATTCTTTCTAACCAGGAACATGGAATATCTATCTGTTTATGTTACCTTTGATTTCTTTCATTAGTGTCTTATAATTTTCTGTGTACAGTTCTTTTGTCTCCTTAGGTAAGTTTATTCCTAGATATTTAGTTCTTTTTGTTGCAATGGTGAATGGGACCGGTTCCTTAATTTCTCTTTCTGATTTTTCATTGTTAGTATATAGAAAGGCAAGTGATTCCTATGTATTGGTTTTGTATCCTGCAACTTTGATAAATTCACTGATTAGCTCTAGTAATTTTCTGATACTATCTTTAAGGTTTTCTACGTACAGTATCGAGTCATCTGCAAACAGTGAGAGCTTTACTACTTCTTTTCTCATCTGGATTCCTTCTATTTCTTTTTCTTCTCTGATTGCCATAGCTAGGACTTCCAGAACTATGTTGAATAACAGTGGCAAAAGTGGACACCCTTGTCTTGTTCCTGATCTTAGGAGAAATATTTTCAGTTTTTCACCATTGAGAATAATGTTTATTGTAGGCTTATCACCTTAGGCCTTTACTATGTTGAAGTAGCTTCCTTCTATGCCCATTTTTTGAAGAGTTTTAATCATAAACGGGTGCTGAATTGGCTTTTTCTGCATCTGTTAAGATTATCATATGGTTTTTACCTTTCAATTTGTTAATAAGGTATATTACATTGATTGATTTCCATATATTGAGGAATCCTTGCATCCCTGGAATAAACCCAACTTTATCATAGTGTATGAGCTCTTTGATGTGTTGCTGAATTCTGTTTGCTAAAATTCTGTTGAAGATATTTACATCTATGTTCATCAGTGATATTGGCCTATAGTTTTTTGTGTGTTGTCTTTGTCTGGTTTTCATATCAGGGTGACGGTGGCCTCATAGAATGAGTTTGGAAGTGTTCCTTCCTCTGCAATTTTTTGAAAGAGTTTTAGAAGAATAGGCATTAGCTCTTCTCTAAATGTTTGATCGAATTCTCCTGTGAAGCAGTCTGGTCCTGGGCTTTTGCATTTTGGGAGATTTTTGATCATAGCTTTAATTTCAGTGCTTGTAATTGGCTTGTTCATAATTTCTATTTCTTTCTGGTTCAGTCTTGGAAGATTGAACTTTTCTAAGAATCTGGCCATCTCTTCCAGGTTATCTACTTTATTGTCATACAGTTGTTTATAATAGTCTCTTATAACCCTTTGTATTTCTGCATTGTCTGTTGTAACCTCTTTTTCATTTTTAATTTTGTTGATTTGATTCTTCTCTCTTTTTTTCTTGATGAATCTGGCTAAGGGTTTGTCAATTTTATCTCGTCAAAGAACAAACTTTTAGTTTTATTAATTTTTACTCTTGTTTCTTTTATTTCTTTTTCATTCCTTTCCACTTGAATCTTTATGATTTATTTCCTTCTACTAATTTTAAAGGTTTTTTGGTTCTTCTTTTTCCAGTTGCTTTAGGTGTAAAGTTAGATTGTCTACTCGGTGTTTTTCTTGTTTCTTGAGGTAGGAGTGTTCTGCTATAAACTTCACTCTTAGGACTGTTTTTGCTGCATCCCACAGGTTTTGAGTTGTCATGTTTTTATTGTCATTTGTTTCTAGGAATTTTTTGATGTCCCTTTTGATTTCTTCAGTAACCTGTTGGTTATTTAGAAATGTGTTATTTAATCTCCATGTGTTTGTGTTTCTTATAGTTTCTTTTTTCTTTTGTAATTGATATTTAGTCTCATAGCATTATGGTCAGATAAGATACTTGATATAGTTTAAATTTTCTTAAATTTACTGAGGTTTGATGTGTGACCCAAGATGTGATCTATCCTGGAAATGTTTCATGTGCTCTTGAGAAGAAGGTGTATTAATGTGCATTTGGAAGGAATGTCCTGAAGATATCAATGAGATCCATCTCATCTCATGTATCATTTAAGACTTGTGTTTCCTTATTAATTTTCTGATCTGTCCATTGGTGTGAGTGTTTTGTTAAAGTCTCCTACTATTGTTGTGCTACTGTCAATTTCTCCTTTTATGTCTTAGTTTTTGTCTTATGTATTGAGGTGTTCCTATGTTGGGTGCATAGATATTTACAATTGTTTTGTCTTCCTCTTGGGTTGATCCCTTGGTTATTATGAAGTGTTCTTCCTTATCTCCTGTAATCTTCTTTAAGATTTGTTTTGTCTGATATGAGGATTGCTACTCAAGCTTTTTTTGCTTCCGATTTGCATGGAATATATTTTTCCATCCTGTCACTTCCAGTCTATATGTGTCTTGAGGTATGAAGTGGGTTTCTTGTAGTCAGAAAATATATGGGTCTTATTTTTGTATCCATTCAGCCACTCTGTATCTTTTGGTTGGAGCATTTAATCTATTTACATTTAAAGTAATTATTGATATATATGTTTCTATTGCCATTTTCTTTTTGTTTGGGGTAGATTTTATAGATCTTTTTTCTTCTGTTTTATTTCTTAACTATATAAGTTTGTTTAACATTTGTTGTAAAGCTGGTTTGGTTCTGATTTCTCTTTTCTTGTCTGAAGAGCTTTTTATTTGTTCATCAGTTTTGAATGAGATCCTTGCTGGGTACAGTAATCTTGGTTGTAGATTTTTCCCTTACAGTACTTAAATGAATCCTGCCATTCCCTTCTGACCTGCAGAGTTTCTGCTGAAAGATCAGCTGTTAAGCATATGGGGTTCCCCTTTTATGTTACTTCTCCCTTGCTGCTTTTAATATTCTTTCTTTGTGTTTGGTTTGTGTTAATTGGATTAGTATGCATCCTGGGGTGTTTCTCCTTGGGTTTATCCTGTATGGGACACTTTGTGCCTCTTGGACTTGGTTGACTCCTTTTCCATGTTGGGGAAATTTTCAACTATAATCTTTTCAAAAGTTTTCTCATACCCTTTCTTTTTCTCTTTTTCTTTTGGGACCCCTATAATTCGAATGTTGGTGTGTTTGATATTGTCCTAGAGGTCTCTGAGACTGTCCTCAGCTCTTTTCATTCTTTTTACTTTATTCTGCTCTTCAGAAGTTATTTCCACCATTTTATCTTCCAGCTCACTGATTCATTCTTCTGCTTCAGATATTCTGCTATTGATTCCATCTAGAGTATTCTTAATTTCATTAATTGTGTTGTCTCTGTTTATTCTTTAATGCTTCTAGGCCTTTGTTAATTGATTCTTGCACTTTCTCCATTTTGTTTTCAAGGGTTTTGATCATCTTTACTATTACTATTCAGGATTCATTCTCAGGTAATTTTCCTATTTCCTCATTTATTTGGACTTCTGTGTTTCTAGTTTGTTCCTTCATTTGTGCAGTATTTCTGTGCTTTTTCATTTTTTTTTTCAAGTTATTGTTTGAGTTCTCCTTTTCCCAGGCTTCAAGGAAAGTTGAATTATTTCCTTGAATAAGGTTGGATTCTTTCTTTCTTTTGGTTCCTGTCTTCCTAAGGTTTGTCCAGTGGTTTGTGTGAGCTTCCTATAGGGTGAGACTTATGCTGAGGTTTTACTTTTCCTCCAAATGGCAAGGCTGAGTGAGGTGGCAATCCTGTCTGCTGATGATTGGGTTTCTAATATTGTTTTGTTTGTTGTTTAGATGAGACATCCTGCACAGGGTGCTACTGGTGGTTAGGTGATGCTGGGTCTTATATTTAAGTGATTTCCTTTGTGTGAGTTCTATGTGACACTCCCTAGGGTTAGTTCTCTGGTAGTCTAGGGTCTTGGAGCCAGTGCTCCCACTCCAAAGGTTCAGGGCTTGATCTCGAGTTTTGCGTGGTTCTATATATCCTTTTCCACTGGTCAGGTACTCCTGTCTGCTCTCAGCTGGTGTTATGCATGCACTTCTGTGTCTGAAGGTGTATTCCTGATGTATCCGTGAAGAGAGATATACTCCATGTCCACCTACTCTTCTGCCATCTTGTTTCAATCCCCTCCTTCTGTTTCTAATATCTGTTTCTTGGAATTGTGTTCCTATATAATTTTGAATGGAACTGGGTATCCCACCCTTTCTCTGAGTTTAATGGAATAGATTCTAATGTTTCAATAATTAATATGATTTAAGAGTGAGTAAATCCCTTTAATTCAGTTAAGGAAGTTCTCCTTTTTCTCTAATTTGTCTGAAAGTAAAAAAAAAAAAAAAAAAAAAAATCATGACTAGGTTTTTGCATTTCCCAGAATTTTCGCTGCCTCTACTTAGATGATCTTAGGCTTTTTTGCCTTAAAATTAGGTATAAAACTGAGCAATTTTTAAATTATATTTACAGAGTTATGCAACAAAATTAGTTTTACAACATTTCCATCATCCACAAAAATATCTTTTGTGTCCTTTTGCAGTAAATTCCTGTTTTCACTTTCAGCTACATGCAAACAACCACTATTTCACTTCAGATTTTCCTTGTAAGGATGTTTTGAACAAACTGCAACCTGTGATATGCAGCCTTTTGTATTTGGCTTTTTCCATTTAACATAATATTCATAAGATTCATCCATGTTTTAGCATGTTTCCGTTTTTTCCTTTTGATTGCATTTACCAGTTGATAGATACTTAGATTGTTTCCATATTGGGCCAATTATTAATACTTTAAATTTCCATTTTTGTACTTTTCGTTTCTTGCACTGTCTTTGTTGGGCTTGGACATAAAGATTACATTGACCTCTTGACATACATTTTGAAATGCACATTTAAAAAAATATTTTGGAAGAGTTTATAAAACTATATTGGAATTCTCTTTGAAATTTTGGTAGAAATTACCTGTAAATCTATTGTAGACAGTTATTTTATTAGGGAAAAGTTATTTTACTACTGAATTAATTTATTTTCTGGTTATAAAACTGTACAGATACAATAATCTTTAATCATGATTGATGTTACAATTCTTGAGGGTTTTTCCTTGTATCCAAATTTTCAAATTACTGATACAAAGTTGTTCTTACTTTTACATGTGAAATGTTTTGTGTTTTTACGTTTATACTATTTTAATATTCATTGAATGCTAAGTTGCTTCAGTCATGTCTGACTCTTTGCAACCCTATGAACTGTAGCCCACCAGGCTCCTCTGTCCATTGGATTCTCCAGGCAAGAATACTAGAGTGGGTTGCTACTAATATATTTTTCTTGATCGTTCTTAATAACTGTTTATTCTGTTAATATTTCTAAAGAAATAGTCTTTCTTAATAATATAGTCTATAATTTTCTCTATAGTTTGTTATAATTCCATTCATTTCTACTCTTTATTCTTTATCCCTTCTAATTCATTTGTGTTTATTCTGACATTATTTTTTGTAACTTCTTAAACTGGTGGGTCAGAGGTTAAAGCGTCTGCCTGCAATGTGGGAGACCTGGGTTCAATCCCTGGGTCAGAAAGATCCCTTGGAGAAGGAAATGGCAACCCACTCCAGTATTCTTGCCTGGAGAATACCATGGGTGGAGAAGCCTGGTAGGCTTCAGTCCATGGGATTGCAAAGAGTCAGACACGACTGAGCGACTTCACTTTCAAACTGGTCTTGTAGATCATTAATATTCAATCTTTATATTCTTTAATATAGCATGTAAAAAAACATTTCCCATTGCATCTCAAGTTTTGATATCTACTGATTTTATGATGTAATAAAAATTCAGTACTATGAATTTCAATTTTTTTCATTATTATTTCTCTTTTGATCCATATATTATGTACTTTGAGTAGTTAATTTTCCAGAACAATTGTTATTTTCCCTGTTATACTTTTTCTTCTTAACACTAATCACCATCAAACACACTATACTTTTTATTACCTTACTTCTTGTATATCTCCCTCACTGGAATACAAGCATTTTTTCTTTTTTTTCTGTTATATCCTCAGAGACTATAGTAGTGTCCAGCACACAGTAAACTTTCATAGATATTTGTTGAATGATGGTCAATATGACATTTTTGGGGGCTTTTCCCTATGGCCTACAACATAGGTCAGCTATTTTTTTTTTTCTATAGAGTACCAGAGAGTAAACATGCCAAGCTTTGTGTACCATGTATGGTCTGTGTCATATATTATTTTCTTTTAACAAAATCTTACAACCAATTAAAAATGTAAAACTTGGCTTTCAGTGGAGGGCCATACCAAAATGGACCATGAGCTAGATTTGATCTATAAACTGTAGTTTGTTAGCCCTTGGTCTAAAATAAGGCCAACTGATATGCATGTTTAATGAATATTAGAAAATATTACTTTCTAATTTTGAGAATCAAGTTTTCACATATATATATTACAAGCTTATTATTTTATTCAACCCTTCTAATTTTTTATTAGATATACCTCTCAATAGTGAGATTGTTATTTCTAAATGACTTACTATGATTATAAATTTAAAACTTTTTCTTTACAGTATACCAATCTTTGATTTGTATTTTTATTGTCTTAGTGTTATACTTTTCTTTTGATTAGCATTTCTGTATCTTTTTTTTCTTATTTTGTATATAGAGTATAACTTTGATATCTTTTCCCCTAATCATCCAATCTATTGTTTATCTCTATATTTTAATTAAGGAATTTAGTCTTTTTATACTCATCGTGATAACTGAGGTGTGGCAACCCACTCCAGTTTTCTTGCCTGGAGAATCCCAGGGACGGGGGAGCCTGGTGGGCTGCCATCTATGGGGTCACACAGAGTCGGACACGATTGAAGTGACTTAGCAGCAGCATAACCTTTTAAAATCATATGTACTTTCTTTACATATTTTTTTTCCTTTTTCTTTCACTATGTCTTTTTTTTTTTTTTTTTGAGCTGACAAATTTCAGTTTTACCATAGTCCTTCCTTTGTTCTTTTTTTTTTTCTCACTTTCCTTAACTTCCTGCTGCTCCAGACAGGCCAATTTATTTCATCTTTTTTCCACCTAAGCTAAAACATAAGGTTCTCAGTTCAGTTCAGTTCGGTTCAGTCACTCAATCATGTCTGACTTTTTGCGACCCCATGAGTTGCAGCACGCCAGGCCTCTCTGTCCATCACCAACTCCCGGAGTTCACTCAAACTCCTGTCCATTGAGTCGGTGATGGATCCAGCCATCTCATCCTCTGTCGTCCCCTTCTCCTCCTGCCCACAGTCTCTCCCAGCATCAGAGTCTTTTCCAATGATTCAACTCTTCACCTGAGGTGGCCAAAGTGTTGGAGTTTCAGCTTTAGCATCAGTCCTTCCAATGAACACCCAGGACTGATCTTTAGAATGGACTGGTTGGATCTCCTTGCAGTTCAAGGGACTCTCAAGAGTCTTCTAGAAATATTCTTATCATGGAATTTTTAAATGCACATGTTACTCACATTAAATATGCAGTTTATTAAGAACTTAAAATTACAAAATGTGTCCTATTCCTATGCTTTAATATTTTCCTCTTTCTTATGAATATAAGTATAGCTATAATACAAGAATGATATTCAAAATATTTAATAACAAACAAGTCCTAATTTTAGGTCTTTCTCTTGATTTATTGAATATCCTTTGCTCTATCTTGTTTGCCTAGTGCCACAAATAAGATATTATTTTCCATAGTCATGTTTATTTTGATTACTGATGTCTTTTTATTTTTCTTATCACTAGGTTTTCTTGTATTAGGTATCTTTTTGCTGAGACCACTTCAGCAATTTTTGTCCTTGAATTATATTCTATATTAAAAGAACTTGTTGGTTATAAACTTACTCAGGTTTTGTTTATTTGAAATTGTTATTTTATTCTCACTCATAAAATGTAACTTTGCTGGATTCACAAGTATGTGTTAAGAATTATGTTTCCAAAATACTTTTGAGAAATTCACCTTGGTTGACCTTTGTTAAGAAATATATTGTCAATCTGATAGTCATTTCTTTGTATATAATCTCTTATCTTTGGCTACTGTTTGTTACTTTGATGAAGTGTCTAGTTAATTTCTTTTTCTTTATCCTGCTTGGGGAACCTTATGCTTCCTGTATCTAGAATCTCTCTTTTCAATAATTCTGAAAAATTCTTATCAATAGCTCTTTGGACACTGATTCTCCAGATTTTTTTCCTTTTTGATGTATTTTATAATCTCAATCAGTCATATGATAGATATTATTGCTTTATCCTGATCTTAACATTTTTTTACTTTATGTTTTCCATATTATTCTATTTCTATGCTACACTCTGGCTGATTTCTTCAATTATAGGTTTCAAGTAAGTATGTAGTTTATCAACCATGTAGTTCATATTTGATATGAACATATCATATTTGATATGATATGTCAATATGTAGTTTAGCTCATCCATTTTCTTAAACTTCCAATAATTTTACAGATGCATATATAGATACAGATGGGCTTCCCAGGCGGCTCAGTGGTAAAGAATCCACCTGCCAAATGCACGAGATGCAAGTTTGATCCCTGTGTTGGGAAGATCCCCTGGAGAAGGAAATGGCAACCCATTTCAGTATTCTTTCCTGGGAAATCCCATCGACTATAGACCACTAGGCTCTTCTGTCCATGAGGTCACACAAGAGTTGGACATGATTTACCAACTAAACAACAATGACAGATACAGATACAGTTTTTAATTTCAAGAAGTTCTATTTTATTGTTTAAAAAAAACTACCTGGCCTTTGGTTAGTTTTATGAGTTTTCTGCGAAAATCTACTGTTAATTTTCAAAGTGATAAACATTTGTATTTCTCAGTCTGCATCTGACAATTTAAAAATCTAAGCCATTTGGGAGTCTCATCTCTATTTTTCTGTTGTTTGTTCGGATTTCTGGCTTTAGTTTTGCCGATCTATGATGCTTCTTTTCCTCTCAATTAGTAAGTTTTAATTTGTATCAGAAGCTTATTTGGGGCTGCACCTTGTGAATCCTCAAAAAACTTCCCCAGGAGCAGTTACAGTTTCTTCTGTCAGGAGCCAGTGGGTCCTTCCAAAACTGGAACCATTTTTGTTTTCATGCTAAGGGTTGAACCATAGACCCACATATGGACAGCTTATGACTATAAATTCTCGGGAGAAACCCTGAGTCCTCATATTACTGTTATTTCCTATTTGAAGTTGAGATGGATACAGCCTTACAGTCTCTCTTTTCTGGAAGGTGGATTTCATTCCTGGCCCACCCTCCTAGTGTTGGTGTTGTCCTGTGAGGGCTCAACTTTACACAGGGTCTCAGAGCCAAACATTCCCATGTGCAGGCCCAGCGTCTAGTCTCCCACTTCCTCTGTGGTTGTTAATCCTCACAACATCCTCATATCATCCTGGGCCTCAGTTCTTACTTACCACTCCTGTTCCTAGTCCAGTTTTTGAACTTTGGGAAATCTATCTTATGAACTCAGCAAGTCACTTAAAATTCTTCCATTATCCAGCATCTAGGTACTTTGAAGCTGCAGGACTCCTCATAATATCTAGTCCTTCATTTTGTTACAATAGCAATCTGTATTTAACTTATTTTATCCTTGAAATGCTTTTTAATCAGTATTGTTAAGCCATTTTTTAATATTGTACAACACCTATATCAATAGATTGATTTTCAGCTTTTGAACATCTTAAAAACCACATTTGTTTCAAGTCACATTCAGCATTAAATTCCATCCTGTAGTGAGAGAGAAATCTAATAAAATACTTTAATTCTGACTTTGATTTTTCTGAATGTTGAAAGATTAATTCCATGCTCTGTTGGAACATTGATGAGGAAGCGCTTTATCTCAGTATCTAAGTAGAAATTAAGTGTGGCTGACAGGTTCCAGAGATGAACATTCTTGTATTTTTAAAATACAAGAAAACAATGGGTTTTCTTATTCTTAGTGAATGTACTTTCTTCTACCTGAGAGGTAAAAGTAAACAAGTGAGATAATGCTGCCATATCAACCTTCCAGATAGTGGTTTTAGGAGAAAATAGCAATTTACTGGACTCTCTTCTCTTCTAAGCCAAGCCATAGGCTTATTTCAGTTTCTTTTTAGGTTTACTAATAGCCCATTCAGAGTAGGCAATGGCACCCCACTCCAGTACTCTTGCCTGGAAAACCCCATGGACGGAGGAGCCTGGTGGGCTGCATTAGAAGAGAAAATATGCACAGACTTCTGAAGTGATTCTTAGCCCACGATTTGAGGGGATGAGTGAAAATATTATCTTTTAATTTGCATTTAGGGGAGGGATTTACTATATCGAGTTGATACCATTTTCCTAAACGCTATTTTTCTTAAGCACATACCACATGCTGTCAACTGTGCTAATCACGTNATTAGAAGAGAAAATATGCACAGACTTCTGAAGTGATTCTTAGCCCACGATTTGAGGGGATGAGTGAAAATATTATCTTTTAATTTGCATTTAGGGGAGGGATTTACTATATCGAGTTGATACCATTTTCCTAAACGCTATTTTTCTTAAGCACATACCACATGCTGTCAACTGTGCTAATCACGTTTAGCTCTCACCACAATCCAATGAGGACGCATCATTTGTCCACATTATCTGTGTAGAAACTGAGATTCAGAGAAGTGAACCAGACATGGTTCACACGGCAAAGAGCTGACAAAACCAGGACCTGAAGGAGAGTTTACTAATCAGAGCTTCTGTTCCTTATTCTTTATAGCACTTTCTTTAATTATTACCTGTGTGCACGTTTGTGTGTGCACATGCATTCTTTAAAACAGAATGCTCCCTCACCAATACACATGTATACTGACTTTCTGCAAAATCTGTATCTTTTTAGTGACAAAAACAGTCAAAATATCTGTAAGAGATAGCTTCTGGGCACCTGGGACTAGATATCACCAGATCAAATGAATTTGGACAAATTAAGCATATACAATTCAATTATTTTCTTCTAGAATTGTTGCAAATAAAAAAGTAATAATTTTTTATTGAGTAAACTATGGACCCAATTTCAAAGACATAGGAAAAACACTATCAGACAATCAGGACAGGCTTAGTAAGTTTCTCTATTCTGACTATTTATAAAAAATATATATTTATTTGGCTACACAGGGTCTTAACTGTGACACATGTTATGTTTGACCTTCCTTGCAGCCTGCAGGATCTTTAGTTGTGGAATGCAAACTCTGCGTGTGGGATCTCGTTTCTTGACCAGGGATCACACCTGGGCCCTCTGCATTGGAGTAAAAAGTTTTAGCTACTGGACCACCAGGAAAGTCCCAATTCTTCCTCTTTAAACTGGACAAAAAGCATATGGGGAAGGTGTTAGAGGATGGGACCCTATTTTTTTTTTTTTCCTGTTTATGCCTACCAAGAATAGGAACTCAGTAATTTTTTGAGTAAATAAATGATTCATAGGCTTGGCATTCGATAAGGTCTCACAGAATAATAGGGTCAAATAACAAATACAACTAGTATTTCTTTCGAAAATATGTGTTTCTCTGTGAGATTCTCCAAATAAATCAAATGTGAAAACCTGCCCCCATCCTGCAACAGAGTGGTTTTAAGACATCCTTAATGGGCTCATTAGTCCTAACCCACCTTTCCCAGCTGATTTAATCAGATTGCCCCACCGCCTTCTGAAGATCTAACCAGAAGGGCTTCAGGCCTAGAAGTGTTGGGCAGTAACTGGCACCCTTTCACAAATCTGAGCATTTGCTGCATTTGGCCACATAAAACTCCTAATTTTTTTCATGCTTCATCCCTAAATACTTCTACTACCCTACCATGATTCAGATTAGGCAGAAAAAACAACTGATTCCATAACATCCATTTGGGGACCACCATTTGGGAGCCAGGAAACCTCCCTTTTAGGATATCTCTAGCTTGGAGGTGTGAAAAGATAATTAGTTGCTGAAGAGTTGCTTATACTAATAGCAGCAGGCAAGCTTAGGCAGGATATTTAACTCCACTTTCAGAAACTGGAGTCGGGTTACATTTGCAGTCCCATCCCCAACAACCACCAAAGTATATGGCTAATTTGAACACCATAATGACTCAAAAGCCTTCCTGGCTCATATCTACCGTCTGTCCGTGGACACTGAGGAAAACAACAGCAATGACAGCTTCATGTGCTGGGCAGTGGGAAGCAGGTGAAGGGCAGGAGAACAGCCAAGACCATGAGAAGATGGCCACTAAGCTGGCCGACCCAACAAATGCTGAGTCTAACTATAGTAGCCCCAACTGAGAATGAATAAACTACACCATTTCAATGGCAATCCTTCCAAAATAATTCCAGCTGCTTGATATAACCTGACAAGCTAAAAACTACACAGTTATTTATATGCAGCACTGTTCCCATTCCTGATTATGTATCTTCTGGCTGGGATTAACCATCTCCATCAGAAACACTGGGCAGGGCAGGTGGCTGATGTTACTGATGTTTTGAGCCACCAGACATTGGCTGGGCCACATAAGCTTCCCCAACTAAACACAACTCACTTGACAGTTAGGATTCCAAAAATTCTATAACATGTCAAAAAAGACAGCACTCAGACTCATTTTTAAGTTTCATTTGCATAAAAATTGCATGACTTAATTCTGTGCTTATCTGATGTGGGTGGAAAAGGAGTGATAGGAATCGAGAAATGAGGAGTAGAGAGCTATATTCTTCCTCAGTTCTCATTTGACACAATTGCTGTCTCAAGGCCTATTTTGAAATGAAAAAACTTTCAATGACTCATAATATGAAAAGTGGAATTAATTTCAAATATTTGAAACTAGTGGGTTTTGATACTGAGTGATAAAATTTAAATTAAAAGCTCTAATGGGCAATGACATATATGCCTATAGGTATCTGCATATGTTTAATGTATATTTATTATATAAAATTATTTTTCTTCTCCGAAAGAAACAATATGGAATTCCCATCTTACCTCACTCTTTGCTTGATTCACTCCTACTCTCACCTTTGACTTAAGTCAAACATCTCCAAAGAGATTTCTCTGATTACCAATACCTGCCTCTACCCACTCCTGTAAGTGGTACCTTCCTGATATTCTCTCAAAGATTCCTCTCAATTTCTTTACCTTCTAAAATAGACAGTAATTATGTATTTATTGCACATTTATTATTTTATGTTTATCTCTTTAATACACTTTCCTTTCCTTCATCCCCATCACCCAGGTCAAAAAACCCAAGTGAGCAATATGCATGTCCACTATTCACTCAGCGTCTAGCACAGAGTAGGTGTCCAATACTTATTTGTTGAGTAAATGTGGTTGAATGAAAATAATGAGAGATTATCTAATACAAATTCAGTTTATCCATTGGTTAACTGGAGAAGCCAATGGCACCCCACTCCAGTACTTTTGCCTGGAGGATCCCACGGGCGGAGGAGCCTGATGGGCTGCAGTCCACGGGGTCGCTAGAGTTGGACACGACTGAGCGACTTCACTTTCACTTTTCACTTTCATGCTTTGGGGAAGGAAATGGCAACCCACTCCAGTGTTCTTGCCTGGAGAATCCCAGGGACGGGGGAGCCTGGTGGGCTGCCGTCTATGGGGTCGCACAAAGTCGGACTGACGCGACTTAGCAGCAGCAGCAGCAGCATTGGTTAACTGATGCCCAAAGAAGTAAAATAACATTATGGTCCAAATCTATATAGATCGCTAAGGGTAGATGAAGATTTATAAACACAAACAACAGCTAACCTTTCTACATCACTTAATATAGCCAGGCTCTCTTTAC
>SJYA01001833.1:891085-912593 GCA_006410615.1 Neotragus moschatus | reverse complement strand
AACAACTGATTCCATAACATCCATTTGGGGACCACCATTTGGGAGCCAGGAAACCTCCCTTTTAGGATATCTCTAGCTTGGAGGTGTGAAAAGATAATTAGTTGCTGAAGAGTTGCTTATACTAATAGCAGCAGGCAAGCTTAGGCAGGATATTTAACTCCACTTTCAGAAACTGGAGTCGGGTTACATTTGCAGTCCCATCCCCAACAACCACCAAAGTATATGGCTAAGTTGAACACCATAATGACTCAAAAGCCTTCCTGGCTCATATCTACCGTCTGTCCGTGGACACTGAGGAAAACAACAGCAATGACAGCTTCATGTGCTGGGCAGTGGGAAGCAGGTGAAGGGCAGGAGAACAGCCAAGACCATGAGAAGATGGCCACTAAGCTGGCCGACCCAACAAATGCTGAGTCTAACTACAGTAGCCCCAACTGAGAATGAATAAACTACACCATTTCAATGGCAATCCTTCCAAAATAATTCCAGCTGCTTGATATAACCTGACAAGCTAAAAACTACACAGTTATTTATATGCAGCACTGTTCCCATTCCTGATTATGTATCTTCTGGCTGGGATTAACCATCTCCATCAGAAACACTGGGCAGGGCAGGTGGCTGATGTTACTGATGTTTTGAGCCACCAGACATTGGCTGGGCCACATAAGCTTCCCCAACTAAACACAACTCACTTGACAGTTAGGATTCCAAAAATTCTATAACATGTCAAAAAAGANATTCCTGATTATGTATCTTCTGGCTGGGATTAACCATCTCCATCAGAAACACTGGGCAGGGCAGGTGGCTGATGTTACTGATGTTTTGAGCCACCAGACATTGGCTGGGCCACATAAGCTTCCCCAACTAAACACAACTCACTTGACAGTTAGGATTCCAAAAATTCTATAACATGTCAAAAAAGACAGCACTCAGACTCATTTTTAAGTTTCATTTGCATAAAAATTGCATGACTTAATTCTGTGCTTATCTGATGTGGGTGGAAAAGGAGTGATAGGAATCGAGAAATGAGGAGTAGAGAGCTATATTCTTCCTCAGTTCTCATTTGACACAATTGCTGTCTCAAGGCCTATTTTGAAATGAAAAAACTTTCAATGACTCATAATATGAAAAGTGGAATTAATTTCAAATATTTGAAACTAGTGGGTTTTGATACTGAGTGATAAAATTTAAATTAAAAGCTCTAATGGGCAATGACATATATGCCTATAGGTATCTGCATATGTTTAATGTATATTTATTATATAAAATTATTTTTCTTCTCCGAAAGAAACAATATGGAATTCCCATCTTACCTCACTCTTTGCTTGATTCACTCCTACTCTCACCTTTGACTTAAGTCAAACATCTCCAAAGAGATTTCTCTGATTACCAATACCTGCCTCTACCCACTCCTGTAAGTGGTACCTTCCTGATATTCTCTCAAAGATTCCTCTCAATTTCTTTACCTTCTAAAATAGACAGTAATTATGTATTTATTGCACATTTATTATTTTATGTTTATCTCTTTAATACACTTTCCTTTCCTTCATCCCCATCACCCAGGTCAAAAAACCCAAGTGAGCAATATGCATGTCCACTATTCACTCAGCGTCTAGCACAGAGTAGGTGTCCAATACTTATTTGTTGAGTAAATGTGGTTGAATGAAAATAATGAGAGATTATCTAATACAAATTCAGTTTATCCATTGGTTAACTGGAGAAGGCAATGGCACCCCACTCCAGTACTTTTGCCTGGAGGATCCCACGGGCGGAGGAGCCTGATGGGCTGCAGTCCACGGGGTCGCTAGAGTTGGACACGACTGAGCCACTTCACTTTCACTTTTCACTTTCATGCTTTGGGGAAGGAAATGGCAACCCACTCCAGTGTTCTTGCCTGGAGAATCCCAGGGACGGGGGAGCCTGGTGGGCTGCCGTCTATGGGGTCGCACAAAGTCGGACTGACGCGACTTAGCAGCAGCAGCAGCAGCATTGGTTAACTGATGCCCAAAGAAGTAAAATAACATTATGGTCCAAATCTATATAGATCGCTAAGGGTAGATGAAGATTTATAAACACAAACAACAGCTAACCTTTCTACATCACTTAATATAGCCAGGCTCTCTTTACATATATTTATTCATTTAATCTCCACAAGTTATATATATGAGATAGCTATTAAAATGTCCATGGAGGAGGGCATGGCAATCCACTCCAGTATTCTTGCCTAGAGAATTCCATGGACAGAGAAGCCTGTTTTGGCTGGTTGTTGGTTGTGTGTGTGTATTATAACTTCTGTACTAGATCATAAACTCCCTTAGAGCAGGGAAATGGACCACCCAGTGGTCTTGCAAGGCAGGAAAATAATTTGTTCTTCATACCAATTAATCAATCAGTCAACCCCCTTATATAATTTATGGAGGAAGAGATTTTTTTCTTTCCTTTGGTTCCCCCCCCCCAAATAAAGCAATTTCTTTTTCTTCCTGCCTCCTCAAAAAAAAAAAAAACAAACTTAAATCCTTAATTTATCCTCTGTCAAAAAGTATATTTTATTCACTGAAGTTCTACATCAACTCAGAGTTGTGTATTTTTAAAAACTCAAGCTATAAGATCCTAACACATCTTCCTGACTGATTCTTGCTTCAGTAAAATTTCTAGAGTCATAAATTTGATACAACCATGACTATAAGAAAAGAAAGGAAAAAGGCCAAAGTAACCAAAATGAACACAAAAAGAGGAGAGGGGATTTTTTCCATTAGTCATATGATCATTACAGAACAAAAGATATATGTTTTCCCAAGTCCTCATCCTTTTTGTTTAATGAAAAATAGAAGAGAAAAGGCAAGTAGAGAGTCTAGAAAAGACTATTATTCTATTCAATGGTTTCTAACATAATCAAATTATGTCATATAACTACAGTTTGGACATTATGTTTAGTCTCTAAACACATATTTAAAAGGGAAATAAATTTTTCTTTTTAATTTTGTGGGTAGGAAATGAAACTGTGCTGCAGACAATGGCCTATTGCATTTGAGGGGGAAAAAATACATTAGATTATCAAGAAAGAAAAATAAAATAAAAGAACTATGGTCCACCTCTTCAGATTCCCTGCTGATAAATGTAAATTCAATATACAACTCCTTGTCTTTCTATAAATGAGAAGTCTATACTCTTGAATCACTTTATATTCCATTAGTGCCAATTCTGCAGTCTACTCAACAAGTTAATGATCTTATTGTAGGATTTCAGAAATTACAGATTCACAGGTAAACACAGAAATAAGCAGCTGTCCTTTTAAAAAATGACAACTGTTTTAAGAACTGAGTACAACACTATTTACATTGCAAACAGCTGACCAAGAACATTTATTAACACGAACTTAACACATGCATAAATCTAAGGTAATATCACTGACCTCCTAAATCTCTATTTTAACCATCGCATTTCTTCTACTAGAGCTGAAAGATGTCAACTCGAATGTCTCCTGTCTTTTACTAAATTTTGAAGTTCATGAAGAGGACATAGTGTCTCTGTGGAACCCATTTACCCATCTATGAAATCAGGGGAAAAACAGTAACTATCACATGAAGTTTTTGCAGGAATAAAATTGGAAACACATATGCAGAAACATGTGGCAAGTTATATAAATGCCAGTTACCATTATTATTATTATTACTACTAGTAGTATTATTATGATGATCATAGCTCTTGTCTTACAATTTGAATTGCTTTTAACAAAGAGGTACCCATTTGGAAGTAAGACAGGAAACATGCAATGTAACAGCCACACATTCCAAAATCAATTTGAAGCCATTTGCACAAAAGTGGACAATATCCTTCATCTGATGTCACTGCCAAGGGAGCATGGTGTGATTCATTATAAGGTGATGAAACATCTTGCATTCATGTCCTAATTGGAACTGCACATCATGTGTTTCTATTGGGAGGTGAGGCGGGGGGACAGACAGAATTGCCACACTCCAAGTGGTAACTGGAGTGCAGGGGGTATTTTCAAAGGTGGGATAATGAAGTACCCTGAGGCTTGGGGAGCCAATGGGCAGCCTTACCACCCCTACCCTGGAAGGACAAAGGGAGAAAGCAGTTATTGGGTCCCAGTGAAAACTACAGCTGTGAGAGAAGATGCTTCTGTACAAAAAATACAGTCACTGTAACCTGCATCTGCAGCTGCAGTGATAAGCAACTTGACCTCTTGTCCTGTGCTCAGATCCCCTGGCAGTACTCACCGTTGGCTGAGGCAGCCCAGGTGATGTGGTTAATAGAGGTCTTCAGAGCACCGAACAGGTGTTAAAGGGTAAAGAGTATATTGGAGAACAAAAAGAAAACAGTAGGACACTAACCAGAATGTTATTATTCAGCATTGACCTTTGAGCTTATCATAGGGGTTATCAAGAAGTAGCAAACAATCAAGACGCACACCTGCAGAGTTAAAGGACCATTCAATGCTAACCATATAGGCATGGCAGGTGCACAGTGACCTTTTACAATTTTGACTATGGGTGAAACAAATAGCGAACTAAGAAATTGGCACATAGTTGACCAGTTTACTGCTGTAATCACAGAAGACTCACAACGTGATAATGAGTGACATGTCTGACAGACACCATGACGAATGTTTGTGTTATTTTAATTTTAAAAGTTAATTCTCTTGCCCTGGGTCAGAGAAAGAAAGGGAGAAAGAAGATAACTGTGTAAACGACTTAGCTAACATTGTTTTTCCATCAAAACTAGGTGCATCAAAAAAAGGTCTACAGAGTGTCAGCTAAGGGAAAGGCAAGAGAGGGGGGAAGCAGCAGAGGAGGAAGCTGCTTATTTTCCTCTGGTTCTTGGCATCTTCTCTGAAATCATACAGTCCGTAGCCTTTTCAGACCATCTTCTTTCACTTGGTGATATGCACTTCAAGTTCTTCCATGTCTTCCCATGGCTTGATAGCTCACATCTTTCTAGCAATGAACAACATTTCATTGTGTTGATATACCACAGTCTGACCATGGACCCACTGAAGGACATCTTGATTGCTTCTAAGTTTTGGCAGTTATGGAATAAGGCTGCCATAGGCACCCATGTGTAAGTTTTTGGGTAGACAGAAGTCTTCAGGTCCTTTGGGTAAATACTAAGGAATGTGATTGCTGTATAACATGGTAAGGATACATTTAGTTTGTTAAGAAATTGTCAAACTGGCTCCTAAAGTGACTGTCATATTTTGGATTACCTTCCCACTAGCAATGAATGAGAGTCCCCATTTTTCCATATCTTCACTAGCACCTGACATGTCAGTGTCCTGAATTTTGGTTATTCCAATAGGTATGTAGTGATATATCACTGTTGTGTTAGTTTACATTTCCCTGACAAAACAGGAGGCAGAGCATCTCTTCATATCCTTATTTTCCATCTGTATATCTTCTTTGATGAAGTTGATGAGGTCTTTTGCTTTTTTTAATAAGTTATTTTCTTACAGGTGAGTTTTGGCTTCTTTGTATATTTTGGATGACAGTTCTTGATCAGATGTTTCTTCTGGAAAACTTTTTTTCCCCAATCTGTAGCAAGTCATCTAATTTTGACACTTACACAAAGCAGAAGTTTTTAATTTTAATTAAATCCAGTTTATCAGTTATTTCTTTTATGGATTGTGCCTTTGGTGTTGTGCAAATATACTTTTTTCACCATTTCTTGTCTTTTAAACTGAGATGCTGGATATTAGCATGGAGGTTGCAATTTTAAGGAAGATTACCATGTATATCTAATTTTACTGTCATTTATTTTTTCATGCATTAATTTATTCAACAAAAAAAATACCAAGAGTTATTTTAGGGACTGGGGACTCCACAGTAGTGAAATCACTACCCCTATATTCAGACAGCTCCTAGTCTAATGCAGATACTTGTAATAGACCCAGAGAGTATTCTCTGGCACTGTGGAACCCCAGAAGAGAAATTCCTCATTCAGTCTCACATTATTAGGAAGAACTAATAATATGTTCTTAAAGAAGGTTACTTCTAAGGAAAGAGAGAGAGATGCTTCCCAGGTCAAGAGGAGCAAAGAGGGCAGACAAGCCAAGGGGACAATGAAGCAAAGTTATGAAGAATCATTGTGTTAGGGAAGCTCTTAATTTGTAGGCACAGTTATAGGATAATGGAAAGGAGTAACTGATGAGAAAGAAGGCTGGAGGGGAGGCCAGGTCAGGTCACAGCAGGTGCTCATGAGACTGGCCTGCATCCCAAAGTTGATGGGATTTGTAAGAATTTTCTGTGGGAGGCTGACATGATCAGACTAACCCAACAAACTATATTCACCAGGCAATATATACACTGATAACCTACTGGAATATAGGACTCTAGTCTATGAAAGTGAAAGTCGCTCAGTCGTGTCTGATTCTTTGTAACCCCACNTGCATCCCAAAGTTGATGGGATTTGTAAGAATTTTCTGTGGGAGGCTGACATGATCAGACTAACCCAACAAACTATATTCACCAGGCAATATATACACTGATAACCTACTGGAATATAGGACTCTAGTCTATGAAAGTGAAAGTCGTTCAGTCGTGTCTGACTCTTTGTAACCCCACGGACTATACAGTCCATGGAATTCTCCAGGCCAGAATACTGGAGTGGTTAGCCTTTCCCTTCTCCAGGGGATCTTGCCAACCCAGGGACCGAACCCAGATCTCCCGCATTGCAGGTGGATTCTTTACCAGCTGAGCCACAAGAGAAGACCAAGAATATTGGAGTGGGTAGCCTATCCCTTCTCCAGTGGATGTTCCCAAGTGAGGAATCAAACCGGGGTCTCCTGCATTGCAGGCGGACTCTTTACCAACTGAGCTATCAGGGAAACCCCAGAGAATGTAATATGTCCCCCATCACCCCAAGCAAGGTGGTTACTGTTATTATCCTTATTATCCACTACTGTTATTTTTTTTTTAATTGAAGAAAAACGAAAACAGAATTTTTCCAAGCATTCAGCCTGGGTTTCAGCTCTTACCCGAACCCAAAATGTCTGGCTGCATGTCTCATCCTTTTTTTCCCATGGCGCCGTCTTAACTCACGTAAGCCATGCATTCACTGTGCAGTTTCTAAGAACAGGAAACTCCTTCCTATTGACGAAGCCTCTTGGTTTGTGGAAGCACCATAGCCTTCTCTGCCATGCAGGACAACGTCAGTCATGGGACTCAGCTGCACAAAATGTGGAGGGAATTTTCCTGCTGGGCATGGACTTCACTCGCTTGTCTCTGGTCAGGCTGTGCCACCTCACAGATCGCTGGAAGTCCTGAGAAAGGCTCCTGCCAGTGCTCACCTTCTCGTGCCTCCAGGAGAGTGAGGACCGAGGGCCCTAAGCTGATGGGAAGCTGAGCCCCTCTATGGGAGGAGCCATATCGCCTCTCCTCTCCTGCTGCTGCTAAGTTGCTTCGGTTGTGTCCGACTCTGTGCGACCCCATGGGCAGCAACCCACCAGGTTCCTCTGTCTGCGGGATTCTCCAGGCAAGGACACTGGAGTGGGTTGCCACGTCCTTCTTCCTGCTTCTCCTCATGTTCTAAGAATATTTACTTAGGAAAAATGCTACCTGGAGGAAGTTCTAAACCCAGCAAGAGAAAATAGAGATCTTTGTAACTAGCGGGAAAAGTAAGGACACAAAGTGAGAGCAAATGACTGAGAGTGAAGTAGAGGGTCATCTACAGAGCCTGAGGGGCCTGCGACTAAAAGGGCATCGAAGAACATTCCCTCTAACAACCAGCCTTCCGTCATGAGTCTGATATTCCACACTTCTCATGGTAAAAGTGAATCCTTATTAACTTTCTTATGGAAGTAAACAAAAATACAAATGCATAGATAACAACAAATATATAAACCGAACACGTTCCGGTAACCAGCACCAGATCAAGGAACAGGGTGTGTATTTAAAAGAGTAAAACAATGTCATTGGCAGCAACATGGATAGACTAGAGATTGTCATACGAAGTAAGTTAGAGAAAGACAAATACCATGTGCTATCACTTATACGTGGAATCTAAAGAAATGATACAAATGAACTTACCAAAAAAAATAGACTCACAGACAGAAAAAAACTTAGGATTATTCAAGGGGAAAGTGGGGAAAGATGGATGAATTGGGAATTTGAAATTAACAGATGCACAGTACTATATATAAAATAAACAACAGGGAGCTACTGTGTAGCCTAGTGGACTATATTCATTATTAATAATATTAATAATATTAATCATAGTATTATTTATATAATATTTGTATATTATTAAATCTATATATAAATACATATTTATATAAGTGTGATGTTAATCATAATAAATATTAATAATATTAATAGTATTAATAATAACATGATGGGAAAGAATTTAAAGAAGAAGATACATATATATAACTGAATCACTTTTCTGTACACTGGAAACACTATAAGTCAACTTTCTTTTTTAATAAAAAAAGAAAATAGGGCATAACTAGCACCTTAGAGGCCACCCCCTTCTCCCTACCTCATACACCTTAATCTTGACTTGTAGCCACAAACATTGATGCTATTTGTTTTAAGGTTTCATATAACTGGAATCATTCAGTAAGTACTTTTAAATATCTGGCTTCATTCAACCAAAATTATGCTTGTGATATAAGTTATGCTTTGTGATATATTACAAAATTATGCTTGTGATATCTGACTTCATGAGTTTATATCTCAAGTTGTTTATCTATACATGCACAATGTTTTTTCCAGGAAGTGGCTATCATGTGATTACTCAAATAGAGGCAATGATTAGATTTCAGGGCATCATTTTAGCCTCTTTGCAATATGAAAAAATAGCTTAAAAATAATTTTGAGGCATAAAAGGGGATAAAATGTTACATAGAGAGAGACTACTAGGAAGAATCATGGATTGAGGGAAACAATTGAAATGGAAATACTTAATGTTTGTAATAAAGGCCCTGGCTGAGAAAAAAAATCAGATGCTACACCTATATTACAGGCGTGCACACACACATCCACATATACTTCCACTTTCCTTTATGGTAGAATAATGTGTTTCTCATAATTCAACATTCTTCTATGTAAAATATTCTTTAAAAGTCTGAACTTTCAATCAAACCCAGTATATAGAGGAGAGAGAAGGAAATTATGCAGTAGCAATTTATCCCTCAGTCTCTGTCATTTGAAGATGACAGCACCAGCTGAAAAAAAGGAAAAGGCACCATATATTAAAATTCTAACGGAAAGGCATCTGGTCCATCTTGAATACACCAGTTGCAACAACAGCCTCAACTTCCTTCCACTTTGATTTACAGCATGGTCTCTAGGGGGAATGCTTTGATTTCAAGGGCATTAAGATATGATTTATTTCTATAAGGCCAACTGAGAGGTTATCCTGTTCTTGAAAACTGGGGACCAGTACTGATCCACCAAAGGAAGAAAAATGTTAATCAAGTTAAAACTGGTCTCGGTGATTCAGTCAGTCTGCAAATCACAATGATTAACAAGGATGACAAAACCAGAAACAAAAGTATACTCCGAAGAATAGCTTATCATCATTTTTTGCTTTTCTTCTCTAAGCTAAGTGTTAATAAAATTGGTGTCTCATTATGATCCTTGATGATTTGAAAATAAAAGATAAATGATTGTCCTTTTCTTCTAGGAAAAAAAATTTTTGTTTGTTTTTAAATAAAAGATTCAGTAAAAGTCAGATGAACAAATCAATCTGTCATACATAGAGAGGGCCAGGAAAGAAGGTTCTAAAAAGGTAAAAAGTAAAAACAAAATAGAAATTAAAAACCTTCTACAGTACGACTTATTTCTTTGCTTATAAGGTGTCTCAGTCAACAAAATAGGAGAGAATTGAGAAGATCCTGCTCTATTATGCTCTGCTCTAACTGTGCACATTTTGATAGAGTCTGCATTTTCTGGAGACCATGATCAAATTAATTTTACATCACTCAAGTAACATGTAACTTTATTTGATTTCCTTCTCATCTGCAAAACTGAGATGCCAGGGATTAAAGCAAAAGAAACCAAAATTAGGCTCCAATTCCCATTTTCACTACTACAATGGCAGTTAGAAAACCAAAAGATTAGAAGAGTCAACATCCACACCCAGTATGGTACAAAGAACTCAATAATTACCAAGATTTCTGAAAATCCTATATTCTAATAAGACCATTTCATTCTTTATGAGAAAATAGGAGAAAAAAATAAATACTTCATGGGAAAAACTAAACAAAGAGCAGAAATTGTTATTTAGATGAAAGACATCAGTTTTAAAAGCATAAGGACACTATATGTTAATCAAGCTAAAATTAGGTTTTACAAGCTGTCAAGGGTATCAAAACTGCATGAGACTGAAAGCTAAATGATTGACAGTTATTATAAACAATTAGCTATGTTATTGATTTAATTTATTAAATATATATTTAATTTATTATCTGTATTTATTAATAAGTGATACATATGTGTAACATGCTTTATACGCTTTTGTGTATGAAAGCATTTATTATAAGAATTGTTGGAGATTTCTCAAAAATCGTCTCTACTTTAATATCAGTAGCAATATTCTACTTAATGAACAACAGACAAAAATGCAGATGTTACATTTTAGGTAAGTTTAAAACCTATTAAACACAAATGTGTATACAGATAAATTATATTTTTAAAAATACTTTCATATTAGTCACAGCAAAGCTGTTATTTGCACATTTTTGTTAATAATTTAAATATCGTGATGATAGTTGCCTTAAGCTTCACATCAAATTGGTTTCTTTGCTCTTTATATTGTATAAGAAAAGCTCAGTTTAAAATTAATCCTCATCAGGAGTAGCGGCAATAGTTTGGTGTTCCTTTCTGATATCCAGGTGTCTTTGGAATAAACATGTTTCTGCCCAGAAGTGGTGTGTGCAAGCTGTTTGGGAACACCAAATACATCGCTGAGGATGTCAACGAACAAATGATAGAAATAGTCTATTTGTAATGTTGGTGTCATATGAGAAAACATTTATTTTCCCCTTAAAAGGTGTGTAATTTAGTTTCCTTATATAAGCTGATGAACTTCAGCTTAGAAAAACAGAACCCTATCCTGGAAACCCGGGAAGCAAATTGCAAAGACTTGCATCCACGGCCATAATTTTTCGGCTACTAGCTTCAACACCAAATCAGGACAGGAAACATATTGTTGACCACCAGATCCTGTCTGTGAANTACTGGAGTATCAAGGCCATTCTCCTTGAACACATGGAAGGAAAAGCTGATACAGTGGGTACAGATAGCATGGCCACAGAACTACTCAGAGGGAAGAAGCAGAGATGACTACCAGCCATTAGGCTAGGACAGTAGCCACGACTGTGGGTTGTTCTGGACACAGCCATATGTACGTCCTCTCTAAGTATAAATGACTGCATGAATGAGACATAGAGGAAATTAGGAAATTAGTTACATTTCTTGAATGCATGAGTGTGTTCATTCCCACATGCATATTTTGCTCAACAACCATCTTATATTAGTCACTAAATAAATAATTGAGCTTGCCTCCTCCACAGAGAGAACAGTCCAGGAACTGTTCTTTTTTTTTTTTTTCTTTTTAGCAGGGAAGGGGTTCTTGTTTTACTTGCAAAGTACACTGCCATTCCCTCAAGAGTCAATCCCTGACCACTGAAAGGTCAGCTGCAACCCTGTCACTAGATCCACTGGAACGTGTCACCGCTGGGTAACTGGAAAGGACTGCGCAGTGCTGCGCGTCGCCTCAGGAATCTCTCCAAGCAGACTCAGATGCGCCAAGGTGTATTGACACAGCTGTGTCGTCAGACTTACCCACACCTGCTCTCCTGGGTCTCAGACAGAGCTATTAATTTCAGAGTCGTGTTTCCTCTAGTGCCAAGATCAGGCAAATCCACAGGACTTTTTCTTTTCCCTGATACCTTCTGTTTGGAACACAAAGAATAAAAACAAAATGATCTGAGCTGGGACAGCTCTTGCATCCTTAGCTCATCCCAAGGTAGAAGCCAGGATAATTATGGAGAGACATATGTTGATGGTAATAAAACAGTTATGTATAGTCACTATCTGTTTTGAAGATTAACTGTCTACCACACTGCAGTATTTAAGCATGAGACCATTTCAGATTTAATACACGCTCCCCAACCCCCTTTCCACCATAAAACATAGTCCAGGAAAAGACACAATTTACATAACTTACAACCAGAGGATTTCACTAATATAAACAATTCTGATGCCTAACAGTTGGCACCCCAAAAGACAATTTATGAAGTTCCTGCTCCTTCCTGCTGCCAAATCCACGGTGACATGTTCATTGATTTCCTCATAAAATCTACAATTGCTTCAGCAAGAGCAAGACAAGGACTTTTTATTTCATTTTTATAAGCCTGGATGAGCAGATGAAATGCAGAAGGGCCAACACGAATACTAAGTTTCAGTCTGTCAAACTGCAAAATGGCAAAGACATTAAGCTTCCATGTCATAGCTGCTAATAGAATCACCAGAACATTGTCAAACTTTAGCAATGCTTTGAAAGTACAAAATCTGGTACATGCCAACTCCTTCTATAATGAGGTGAGGTTAAAAACAAACTTACGACACCCTCTGCTTGAACCACCAAATAATCACTAGGATTTAATTAAATGCAAACAAATAAACACATGAAAATGATCCAGGTAGCTGAAGTTCAAGTGTGGCGGAAACTGAAGACAGAGCCATTTTCTGTTAAGAAATGAATGATTCATTCCAACTCATCCACAACTCCCAAAATGCCAACTTTTGTGACTGAAAAATGATTTCATGCAAATTATATCAAGTGATTCAGCTATGTTAATAACATACTCTACATAAAATAAACATATTAAATGTCATACNTGAGAGTTTCTTATCAATATGTTGACTCCAGGGATGTTCAAGTTCAATTATTTGCCAATTATGTAGGCACGGGTGTAAAAATCCGACCTTTTTGGTAATTGGTATTTTTATGTATCTTGGTTTCCTTCTGAATGAGGTTGAACAACTATTTTTTGTGTTAAATAGCAACTTATTTTTCATTATTTATAAATTTACTGTTTATACCTTTGTTGATTTTTATATTATGGGTTATTTTTTCTATGAGATATTTTTTAAAAATTTTCATGAGTCTGAATCTAACTTGTGTGAATATTTTTCTCTAATCAGTCATTTGCATTTTGGTCCTTCTCAAACTATTTTCTTTCCCAAGCTTTCTGTTTTCTAACATCTTTTGTGAAGTTTATTGAGCTTTTCTTTATAAATTCTGGATGTTATACCCTTTTAGAAAGCATCTCTCTGCCAAGTTTATATATACATTTAGCAATACTTAAAAAAAAGTATAGGCTCGCTTTTCTTTTTATGTTTAAAGTTTATTCCATCTGGAATTTATTTTGAGGTAAAAAGTAAGATAAGGATCCAATTTTATCTTTTTCTGCAATGGTTAACCAGTTGTTTCCCATTACTTACTAAATAATCTTTTTTCTCAGTGATTTAAAAATTATGCCATTGTCATGAGTTAAATGTAACAAAGACACAGATTATTTATGGCTTCTGCCCTTCACTCCTCCACTACAGAGTTATTTGATTTTTGTAACTTTGATTCTTGTAACTTTTGTAACATATTTTAATATCTGGTAGAATTAGTTCCTCTCTCATTGATTACTTTTAAAAAAAAATGCTGTGAATATTCTCAAATGTATCTTTTTCAGGTATATTTTAGTAACAAAGGGCTTCCCTCAAAGTTCAGTTGGTAATGAATCCACCTGCAATGCAGGAGACCCTGGTTTGATTCCTGGGTCAGGAAGATCCGCTGGAGAAGGGAAAGGCTCCCCACTCCAGTAATCTGGCCTGGAGAATTCCACGGACTCTATAGTTCACAGGGTTGCAAAGAGTCAGACACAACTGAGCGACCTTCACTTCACTTCTTCACTTTAGTAACAAAATGGTGTTGAATTCCATCAGATGCTTGTTTTTCACCTATTCTATAAATTTCCTTTTGATTTCTTCTGTGACTGAAGACGTTTTTGAAGGACTTTTTGAGGTATGATTTTTAAAGTGGTTTGGAGAAGAGAATGGCAACCGACTCGAGTATTCTTGCCTGGACAATTCCATGGATAGAGGAGCCTGGTGGGCTGCAGTCCATGGGGGTCATAAAGAGTTAGACCCAACTGAGCAACTAACACCTTCACTTTTACGGTGGTTGGATTTTATGCTTGTGATACTATTTTACTTTGGGGACTATGTCAAAGTTTTGAGGTCTAATATTGTCTCCATTTCTGTATATGACCCATTGTTGTTGATGAGTCATAAGTTGTGTCCAGCTACTTTTGTGACCCCATAGGCTGCAGCCCACCAGGATCCTCCTCTGTCCACCAGATCTTTTAGGCAAGAAGACTGGAGTGGGTTGCCATTTCCTTCTTCAGGGGATCTCCCTGAACCAGGGGTTGAACCCACGTCTCCTGCACTGGAAAGTGAATTCTTTACCACTGAGTGACCAGGGAAGATCACATAACCCATAGATAAAAGAATAAAATCTGTTCTCTAGAGATACAGATCATCTCTTCCTTCATCCAGCCAGCTCTCTAGGTACCTCCCTATAAATATATTTTCAGGATGTTTTACACTACAATTCTTGTTTTATTTTAGTCTACATAATATTTTAATGTATGACATAATGAATTCACTTTTCTTGCCATCACTGGATTTCTGTTAAATTTTCTTTGCATTTCTCACAGTTAAATGCTTNTGAACCAGGGGTTGAACCCACGTCTCCTGCACTGGAAAGTGAATTCTTTACCACTGAGTGACCAGGGAAGTTCACATAACCCATAGATAAAAGAATAAAATCTGTTCTCTAGAGATACGGATCATCTCTTCCTTCATCCAGCCAGCTCTCTAGGTACCTCCCATAAATATATTTTCAGGATGTTTTACACTACAATTCTTGTTTTATTTTAGTCTACGTAATATTTTAATGTCTGACAACGAATTCACTTTTCTTGCCATCACTGGATTTCTGTTAAATTTTCTTTGCATTTCTCACAGTTAAATGCTTATTTTATTTTATAATCTCCCAATATGTTACATTGGGCTTCCCTTGTGGTTCAGCTGGTAGAGAACCCACCTTCAGTGTGGGAGACCTGGGTTTGATCCCTGGGTTGGGAAGATTCCCTGGAGAAGGGAGCAGCTACCCACTCCAGTATTCTGGCCTGGAGAATTCCATGGACTGCATAGTCTATGGGGTTATAAAGAGTCGGACACAATTGAGTGCCTTTCACTTCACTTTCATAAGTTACATTAATGGGTATTCTTTCATGTATATTCACTGATGTAATAAATCAACCTCTCATGTTTTATTTTCAAAACTTCTTTTGTCTTTAAAGTTCTATATGGATTATCTTTAAAAATATATAATACATGTATGTTTTCATCTCTGGGGATTTGACAGTTTTAAAGTTAGTTTTTGTCATTCTACTACACAGGCTTCTCATTCAATTTCTAATATAAGAGCTGAGCAATTTTCACTTTTCATCAATCTTCTATATCCCAACATTTTGTTTTGATAATCATTTTATACATTATAAAAATTCACAATAAAATAATTTGCAACTACTTATAGTGATAGCTGTTAACAAAAGTTATAGTGGTAATCATTTTACAACACATACAAATATAAAATCTTGTTTTAAATTTGAAACTAATGTTATTTGTCACTATCTCAATAAAAAATTACAGTATTTACTTTCCATAATTCTTTTGCTTGTTGCTGCTGTTGTTCTGTTGCCAAGTCATGTCTGACTTTTTGCCACCTCACGGACGGCAGCACAACAGGCCATCTGTCCCTCACCATCTCCCAGAATTTGCCCAAGTTCATGTCCATTGAATCAGTGATGCCATCCAACCAGCTCATCCTCTGTCACCCTCTTCTCCTTCTGCCTTAAGTCCTTCCCAGAATCAGGGTCTTTTCCAGTGAGTTAGCAGTTCACATCAGATGGCCAAAGTATTGGAGTTCCAGCTACAGCATCAGTCCTTCCAATGAATATTCAGGGTTGATTTCCTTTAGGATGGACTGGTTGGATCTCCTTGCAGTCCAAGGGACTCTCAAGAGTCTTCTCCAGCACCACAGTTAGAAAGCATCAATTCTTCGGCATTCTGCCTTCTTTATGGTCCAAGTCTCACATCCATACATGACTACTGGAAAGACTGTAGCCTTGACTATACAGACCTTTGTCGGCAAAGTGATGCCTTTGCTTTTTAATATGCGGTCTAGGTTGGTCATTGCTTTCCTACCAAGAAGCAATCGTCTTCTAATTTCATGGATGCAGTCACCATCTGCAGTGATTTTAGGGCGAAGAAGAAGAAATCTGTCACTGCTTCCACCTTTTCCCCTTCTATTTGCCACGAAATGATGGAACTGGATGCCACGATCTTAGTTTTGTTTTTTTTAATATTGAGTTTTAAACCGGCTTTTTCACTCTCCTCTTGCACCTTCATCAAGAGATTCTTTAGTTCCTCTTTGCTTTCTGTCATTAAAGAGGTATCATGTGCATTTCTGAGGTTGTTGATATTTCTCCCCACAATCCTGATTCCAGCTGATTACTCATCCAGCCGGCATTTCACATGATGTGCTCTGCATATAAGTTAAATAAACAGGGTGACAGTAAACAGCCTTGTCATCCTCCCTTCTCAATTTTGAATCAGTCACTTGTTCCATATAAAAGGTCCTAACTGTTGCTTCTTGACCTCCATACAGGTTTCTCAGGAGATCGGTAAGATGGTCTGGTATTCCCATCCTTTTAAGAGTTTCCACAGTTTGTTATGATCCACACAAAGACTCTGGCATAGTCAATGAAACAAGTAGATGCTTTTCTTAGTATCGTAATTGTTTAACTTTCTTCTTTACTTAAATGACATGGATGCCTACCCTCACCCTTTACTGCAGCTTCCTCATGTTACGTCATTAAGCTATTTGTTTCTGTTCTCCAGTTTGTAGTGTACTCATTTCCTCTTCTCTGAATCCCCAAATTCCATCTCTGTGCTGAAATCCCCAATTCCATCTCTGTCTTAATAGTAACTTAGGTAAAATGTGTTTTAGTATCATTCACTTATACCCATTCTTCCCTGAAACATGTGTTCTTGTTTCTTCGGATTTATTTCCTAACTTTTGTTTTCTTACCACGTGTATAATCAATCACTATCTCACTCATGATAAACTTGGCCAGGCTGGCCGAGAACTTCTACTCGAATGATTACAATGTGGACCAATCCCTTCTCACCTGAGCAGAGGTTCATTCAGCTCCCTCCAGACACTTCAGTGTGCTGTCTGCCCACATCGGCGGCAGATGCTAAGGGCTAGAGTGTGGAGGATGGTTGGTCTTGGTTGTGGACTGTCCTGGTTGGTGTCTTGGGGCTTTGCCATCGGCTCTCTGGTTTGTCCATTCTCTTGTGTCAGGATCTGTTCCGCTTCCCTGGGAATCAATTCGATGCCTATGGTTTCAGATATCTTTCTCTGCTTCATCCAGAGTCCCTGACCTTCTAACCCACCAGGAATACCTCAGGAGGTGATTTAGTCCAATTAGCTTCTCTCTTCCCAACAGCCAATTTACCTCCTTCTCTGATGCCATAGAGATAAAGCATTAAACAGACGGAAGGCAACAGCACCCAGGGGTTCCAGTACATGCTTTCCAACTCATTCCTGCTCTTTATGCAATTTATTTTCTCTTTTGTTTTCTGGTCGGCTA
This sequence comes from Neotragus moschatus, assembly GCA_006410615.1. Taxonomy (NCBI): domain Eukaryota; kingdom Metazoa; phylum Chordata; class Mammalia; order Artiodactyla; family Bovidae; genus Neotragus; species Neotragus moschatus. Next base: position 894,847 of record SJYA01001833.1, on the reverse strand, counting down.
AAACCTTGTTTATTGCTGAAGATAATTAGCTCTGAATGTTTATGATAGTTCTGCTTTTTATCCCCTACTTTTCATGCTAGCAGGGAGACACCAAGATAGAGAACTGCAGAAATTACTCTCTCCTGGGAGTGAGAAGGCAGCCACCCTCATGGAAATTTCCTTGAGGGTCTGTTTGATTAGCTTCTCTGTGGTTAGGAGGGGGAAGTTTTTCAGGACTTTAATTCACTCACGTCTCCTCTATTTGGTTTATGTGGAAAGCGTTGTAGGAGCACACGGCAGATTGCTAAAGGAACCACACTGACTTTGGGACCCAGGTGTTTCTCCTTAGTCAAACACTAGTTATTTTCCTTTTGTTGAAAACTTTCTCTCCCTCTTGATATATATATATATATGTATAGCTAGATGGATGTAGAATAGATAGATAGATAGATGGACTGTAAAACTTGATTTAATTGTATATAATGTTCATGCCATTGGTTTAGGGAAACTATTTTGAGATTTACTTTCACTGTGCAATTGAAAAAAACAGAAAATGGTATTCACAGTTATTGACTTACCACTAATATGTTGAATTTTAGAAGGGTTATTTAAAATACAAAATCTGTGACATACACACACTACTATATATAAAAACTCTACTCAATATAACCTGCACGTTTAAAGAACCTGAAAAAGAATGCTTATATGTATACCTGAATCACTCTGCTGCACACCTGAAACAGATTATAAACCAACTATACTTCAATAAATCAAAATAATATAGAATATGAATATTGCATAATTTATTTTACTTATCATTTAAATATTCATAGAAAAGTGGGAGTTAAACTGAAACTAGCTAAAGAGCATGGGGTTGGGAGCAGAATACATCCCACAACAGAATCTAATTCTATGAGCTCCATCCTCCTGGGTGACACACATTATTCAGGTACAAATGGAAATGAGACAAAAACAACCATGAGGGGCAGAGACGGAAAGGCCAAACCCTTTATAGGTATAGAACTTGAATCTCACCAAGCCCAATCTGGCTTTTGGACAAAGGGAGGCAGTTTTCATAAATTCAAGCTACAAAATGAAGAAGCAACCATAGTAACCAGTAATAGTGAAGCACGGGTTTGACACTCAGCAAAGCCTGCCTCGGAGATTCATTCTGAATACAAACCATCTGGAATGATTAAACACAGCTGATATATAAAATCTACATTTGTTATCAACTCACAACTATAAAAGAAAAATCACCTAAGGGTTCATTTAAGAAGCCTATTCTTCATTCAGTTCATTTAAAACAGAAATTGATTTATTATACAATTAAAATAGAAAAGTTGAATACAAATGTTCCGGAATTGTCATGTGTTATGTGAGCATGTCATGCAAATCTGTGTATCTTACCAAGGTGTGTAGGAGTGAGGAGGAAAAACAAATCTAATCTGTTGGTGGAAGCTTGCCCATAGTTACTCTATAGGGATGATATTTCTAAGGACTACAGAATTAAATAAGTTAGGAGCTAAAAGAAGTCTCCACATAAAACAAGTAACCAGTATATTTCTAAGGAAGATAATACTAAGAGGTTAATCTTTATATATTTCCACTTTTCTTTGTACATATATTAAATACAGTTTTCAGCTTTTTAAAAACTTGTCAAAATAAATCATTTAGGTTAGTAAGACAGTTCATCTAACCAACTTTTTTTTCTGCTGAAAACATATATGCATAGTTTTGACTGATGATTTGTTTTTTGCTTTTGTTGAGACACAGTAGGAGAGAAAAACTAATTTGAGAATTATACTACAACAGAAGGATAGGTAGTCTCTAATTTCCCCAAACTCTCCAATCCTAAACTGAAAAGAAAGAAGCATAAAAATGATAATAAATCATTTATGTTAATAATGGCAATTTTATTTTGTAATGTCTCTAAAATTAGGCTTTTTTCCCAAAGAGACAGCAAACAAAAATAGTTGAAAAAAGCATAACCCGGCCTATAGAATAGTGAAAGTGAAAGTTGCTCCGTCGTGTCTGACTCTATGTGATCCCATGGACTACAGTCCATGGAATTCTCCAGGCCAGGATACTGGGGTGGGTAGCCGCTCCCTTCTCCAGAGGATCTTCCCAACCCAGGGACTGAACCCAGGTCTCCCACATTTCAGGGGGATTCTTTACCAGCTGAGCCACTAGGGAAGCCCTCAGTTTACTTATAAGTGAGCTGTTATAGAGGATCAAAGTTCCTCTCTGCATATTGGATAACTATCCTTCAAATGCTGTGCAGTTTAAATACAGCTGAAAAAAATTGTATGAATTTAAATTAACAGAAGAAAACAGGATTTAATTCAAATGATCCTAGGGTTCAAATGCATCATTATCATTCAAAACCACAGCTAACATTGTCTTAGAATAATTACTTTCAAAAGAAAATTATATAGTTCCTACATGTAATATGAGGCCATTAACCATCATGACTAGAATTTCTTTAGGAGACAGCTATAGTATAGGAGGAAGGCAGCTTAATCCTACCTCCGAGAATTAAAATATAATCTCTCATACTCCATAAAGTTGTCACTTGATTGTGTGATGAGAAGAAAAGACCTATCCAGGGAAAATGCTAAAGGATATGTATTTAGTTCAGTTCAGTCGCTCAGTCGTGTCCGACTCTTTGCAACTCCATGAATTGCAGCACACCAGGCTTCCCTGTTCATCACCAATTCCCGGAGTTTACTCAAACTCATCTCCATTGAGTCGGTGATGCCATCCAACCATCTCATCCACTGTTGTCCCCTTCTCCTCCCGCCTTCAATCTTTCCCAGCATCAGGGTCTTTTCAAATGAGTCAGTTCTTCACATCAGGTGGGCAATATGCTTCCTGTTTTAAGCATTAAGTTTGGAGGTCATTTGCTGTATGTATATGTGTTAATCCCTCAATTGTGTCTGACTCTATGACCCCACGGACTGTAGCCTGCTGGGCCTCCTCTGTACATGGAATTTTCCTGGCAAGAATACAGGAGTGGGTTACCATTTCCTTCTCTAGGAGATCTTCCTGACCCAGGGATCGAACCTGGGTCTCCTGCATTACAGGCAGATTCTTTACCATCTGAGCCACCAAGGAAGCTTCCTATAATGTTTTGCAGTGTTTATCTTATTATTCAGGGGATAGCTTTGGTTGACCTAGAGGTAACCTTTGTAAGCTTAGGATCTTCTCTCTAGCATCTATGTCCCCTACACCAATCACCTCTTTCTTCTACTGCACTCCAGTGAAAGAGCAGGTTATCATTTTTGGTTGAAGAGTTATTTCATGAATGGGAACCAAATCGGAAAAGTTTTCTTCATTGCTAAGATGTTTCTCATGCAAAATAATTAAACATTCCATATGGGAACCGAAAAAGATTCAAAAGTAATATATTGGAGTGACCTGTCCTAGGTGCAGCTAATAATGAAATCAAACAAAATTTGGCCTGCTTTTTACTATCAACATGTGCTATAATGCCAAATAATGTCAGTAGTACAATATTTCTCTTCCCCAGAAAATATTTTGGTGATCTAAGTTCTAAAAAAGAAAAAAATAAAAAAACTGTAGTAATTAAGCTTCAACTTAGAAACTTAAGAAAAATAAACTTAGCCTTTTATCTACCAAAAATAATTCATAGAAGTCCCAACTATATAGTCAGCCCAAGACATATGTGAACTCAGATACTTGCATTTGTTTTGAAAGTAAGTCCATAATTCTTTGTAATCATTCAAGTTCATTTCAGGTGTTTTTTTTTTTTTTTTTTTT
>SJYA01001833.1:806512-883319 GCA_006410615.1 Neotragus moschatus | reverse complement strand
CAATATTTATAGGTAATATATATGATTCATTTATATATATATATATAAAACTGGTTTAAGTTCTAAAGAGTATCTATTAATTTTCTTTGCAGAACACCTACATCAATGAGATTGGTAAAAGGAAGGAAACATTCAGAGAACTCAGGAGAAGCCAAGGGGGAGGCAGAAACAGAGAAGGATTCAGTGTCAGCAGACCCGGCTTTCAGGCACGGCTTCCTGCACCAGTGTCAAGGGTAGGTGCCTGAAAACAGCCGGTGCGGTGAAAGAGGTCATGTGACACGAGGGCACTCAACACTTAAATGCCACACGTCTTAAGAAAAATGGTTGGGAAAAATTTCATCAACTAGCCAATATGTTTACTAATTCAGGAAGAAATAATATTTTAAATTAAGTAAGAAGCAAAGAGGGAGGATGGTCAGTGAATACATTTTTGATCAGTGAGGAGCAGAAAGGAAAACACAGGATGAGAGGCAGGATGTGAACATGAAGGGGTGAAAGTCGAGAGGTAGATTAACTCTATTTTTAATCCATATATTCATCAACTGTCTATAGAGAAAGGCTTATCATGTTTCAGCCTACTCAGAGTACTAACTGAATAGGGGAGTACTATTTGAAAAGAGGACCTCAGTGAACAACACAAAATAATTCAAAATGCCTCCATGCACAGTGCTGTTTTTAAACAAAATCACATATAAAAATACTATATAAATTGTAGGAGCAGATTCCATGTATCAGTTCGCTGGTTGGTTGGTTTTCCTCACTACAGTCTGAAATAACCTTCAAGATGAATTTTTATCAAAAGTGACATCAAAACTCCTACACAAGGAAATAGCAGTGTGTATGTAGGCATACACACAGTCCTTAGAAACGGCATCTAAGACGGAGCATGTTGGTGACAAAGATACGTGCACCATTCTTTGAACTCATTTGCTCACATCTTTACCTTTCCTGCTGAGCTCTGAAGTAAGCAAACCATTCCTAGTTAATTTAGGATGCGTCTGTTATCAAAACAAATCTAAAATGTAAGCGGCAGTGACTTTATTAGCACTTAGTGATCCCAGGGGTGATAAACACGCTTGTTTACTTAATATGTGCAAGCAAAACTGTTGGCAAAAGAGCAACGGCTCAGACTGCTAAGTAGATAAAATTCACATCACGACATAATCCTAGTAATTGTCAGAATCTATACCAGCAGTCGTCACCTTCTGTGGCATCAAAGGCCACATTATCAACCTGTGAGACACCTCAGGGTCATTGATAATTGCCATTAGTTTGCATATATTAATACACGCTTTGCCTCTAAGTGCTTCAAAGCTTTAGTTTGCCAAATATCCAGTAAGTGTTCTATGTCACTGTGTGAATGTGCCTAACATACCAGAATATGTCATTCTGTCCTGGGCTTTCAAACCTTCACTGAAGAGCTGCCACACACACTTGTTCAGATAGGTAGTGTGAGTTTTAAGATGTTTCCCTGTGGGACATGATGGGCTGGAAGCTTTCATTTCTTTTCCTTTTATTTTCTCTACAACGTGCTTTCTAACCATGGGCTGGTGTTGGAGTAAAGATAAAATCTCTGCGATCCTGTCCTTTGGGACGCTGTGCCATCCTCGCTACGGTGTTTACTGACATTCCTATGTCTGAAGACCTCAGCACTGTTTGCAACTCTGCAGAGCAGCAAGACCAGCTAGATGTGGATGTACACGCTACACCCCTCTTCCTTCTGGCAAGAGAAGATGGGTTTTTGTAAACAGGAAGAAAAAGATGAGCACAAAGCAGAAGAAACTGCCAGCACCTTTAACCCAAGGAAACAGTATGGGCGGAAGGAAAGATGGGTGGGCAGCCAGTGAAACGAGCCAGATGAAACTTGCAAACTAGGCTGGCAAGAGGCCGCTTCTCTTGCGGTATCAATCCCTGGGGGCAAAAAGTAATGGTTTCCAAATGGTACAAAGGGTGAGATACGCTCGGGTCCTGTGATTTGCACAAGCAAAAGAAGACATTAATTACTCAAGTTCTTGAGGATTTTAAACCTTGCCAGCACTTCCCCTAGGGCAGCATTTGACATACACCCACATGTACCCACATGCTCACACCAAACCTGTTTGCCATCTTTTCCATGCCCAAAATGAAAATGTGGATGTTCTATCATGTCAATGCCTAGTCTTCCAAAAAGAAAAAAAAAAAAATTCTAAGTAAATAGAAGCAATGCCAAATTCTCTCCCCAAATGCCTTCATCTCCAACAAAGCAGTAAAGGAGGTGTAAACAAAAGAGGAAATTAATTTTTAAAATAGACTATTTCATGAAGAGTCTCAAAGAAGATATCAACACAGCCCTTGTAGAAATCAGAAATGCATCCCAAACACCACTGATTTACTCTCTACCTTAAACCCTTCACACAGTGAATTGAAGTGTTTGAGGCTCAGGAGACTGCACTATAAAAGGACAAGGAGAGTTGAGATTTACTTCGCATTTACTTCAGATGGGATCGCCCTTCGGACTGAAGCTATATCCTTCAGGAAGACTCACCTTGATTTGGAAAATGCTGGCTACCATCAAGGTTCAGTGCTTCCAACCAAGAACAGTCAGTAACAATTCCAGTCACAAGCTCACTTGACTTAAGATGTTGGGTTCAAATTAGCAGTTGTCCAGATGGTGATTCTAGAAAGGCAGTTTAGCCTTTAGGTCAACTAGTATTCCTTCCAGTTTGGTGCAATATAAAATGATGTGTCAATTCCTGAGAGACTGAGTTTGGGTAGGAATATCCCTCGGTGAAATCACTATAAAAATTAAAAGGTCTTCTTTGGGAAGTAGTTTCAGAGTCCTCTGGTAAAAAAAAGCCATTGACTGATCTTTCACCAAGGTTTTATTCCAAGGGCCATGATTGTGGGGCTAAATAAGGACAAAGGACAGGAGAACAACAATTTCTGTGCATGAAAGTCCACTGTCTGGTTAAAATGGACATTGTCCAGATTCACTCTATGGAGCCGATTCCCAGGGGAGATGCTGCCAAACCATTGAGAATATTCAAGCTACTGCTTAAATACTGAATCAAATTTCTAAATGACATGCAATCTATTTCTTCAACTATTGGCTCTTCCTCTTAAAAATTTTTAATTGTTATTTTACTGTAGCAAGAACAGAAGTTCTATTCTCTTAACAAATTTTAAGTGTGCAATGCATTGTTTGCCTGTTGGATCCTTAACTGTTCAGTCACAAACACGACTTGACGATGACACACAAGGCCTTAGAGGCCAATTCCTAATGACCCCCGTCTATGTCTTGGGACACACCGGGAAAGCCAGATAGCAGGTACTGGGGAATATGTTTCACTGATCTTCTTCAGGCATTCTCAGGCAACACACCTGCTACTTAAAGTAATGTGCTTCATTATGACTTTCCTTCTTCCCATAATCGATTATATAATTTCTGACAACCCCCAAACACGCTAGAAGATGAGCACTGTGGGGGCGATGCTCAGGGGACGGGAAGCAAGGTGAGAGGCATCCAGAACACATGCTTTGGATTCAACCAATTCTCAAAAATGAAATGGGAGAGAGAACTCATTTTTGCATGAAGAAACAGCCTGACAGCAAAGTCTAGAACTAACCATTTTAAATCTTGACATTTCCCGAGCTCTAAGATTGATTTCATTTTGATCGACCCTGGAATGTGTGTGGAAGAGAAAGGAATCTTGTAAAGGACCATGATCTGTTTTACGTTTCAAAGGAAATATTATAAAAACATCAACTCTTCTCTTTTTTTTAATCCTGAAACAAAACCTCAACTATGTTCCTGTAATAGGAAAATGGGCAACACGGTGCTTCATAACGCAGATAAAACCGACTCCAGAGCAAGGTGAAACCCAGCTAAGTTTCACAAAAACTACTCCTCATCTGTTGATGTTCTTTTTTATGTTTTTCCTACATCTTTCTCCTCACTGCGATTCATCCATTCTCACAGACATAAACTTCATTTTGAATGTGTTCCCAACTACAGCAGTATTGAATGCTATTTATATTTTTTAAAATGTCAAAGCACAAGCAAAGACTCTGTCGGGATAGTTTTTAATGGTCATTTTAGGAATTCCGTGAAAAAAATCCCTCATTGTAATTCACTAAATTAAACTAAGAAAGAAAAAAATGCTTTACCATATTTGGCATGGTGTCAAGTACTTGTGATAAAAACATGGATGATTTTATTTTAACTTTTTTATATCTTTCTTTGTAAAGAATATAATCTGACCTTCACATACCATGACTCCATACAACAAGAGGAGAAACATAATAACACTTTTAAAGCAGGTTTTTATGATGAAGGAGGGGAAAATTGTATATCAGAGAAGTGAGTCAAAAAAATCACAATTCTAATGATAAACTGCAATTCTCTCCCTTTTGAATGCCTTTTTTTTTTTTTTTTTTTTAAATTCTGGAGCTCTCATTTCCTTTAAGATTCTTCCTTTGTCTTTGATACATCAGTCCAGGAAATACATCTTTACATGCCCAACTTTGAAGATAAGACAAACTGCACTGCCAATTGCTGTTTCCCTTCTCTTTTAGAAACTAAAAAATCACTGTGGAGAGCCATGCTGTACTTTTTTTTTTTCCAAAAAAAAATGTTGTGTTTTTAATCCCTGCATAAAATATATGTACATCTTAGTGATTTACTCTGTCTAAGCATCTTCTTTATGAGACCCAACCAAAAAGTATAATCCTGCTTAAAGTTAAGAAAGCAACTTTACAAGTTTCCTGTATCTCTTCCAGTCTTCTGATGGCAAAGCCCTATCATTTAAATGTCATTAAGAATTTTCCTTAACCCCTGAGTGCTTTGGGGATGTTACCTGGGGCAATTAGTGATGGCAAAGGTGTTTTATTAAAAAAACAAACAAACAAACAAAAACTTGTATTGGAGTGTAATGGGTGATGGGCTTCCCTGGTGGCTGAGACAGTAAAGAATCTGAAGAATCTGCCTGCAATGCAGGACACCCAGGTTCAGTCCCCAGGTTGGGGAGTTCCCCTGCAGATGGGAATCCCAACCCACTCCAGTATTATTGCCCAGAGAATTCTATGTACAGAGGAGCCTCACAGGCTACAGTCTATGGGATTGCAAAGAGTCGGACACGACTGAGTGACTGACACACACACACAAACAGACACACATAATTGGAGACACAGGTTTGATTTCTGGGTTGGGAAGATCCCCTGGAGGAGGAAATGGCAACCTACTCCAGTGTTCTCACCTAGACAATACCATGGGCAGAGAAGCCTGGTGGGCTATAGAGCGTAGGGTCACAGAGAGTTGGACATGACCGAGAGACTGAACAAGCGCGCGTAATTACCTTACAGTGCTGTGTTAGTGTCTACTGCACAACAAGGCGAGTCAGCTACATGCATACGCGTATTCCTTCCCTGTTCCGCAAGCTTCCTCCTCGTCCCACCCCTCAGGTCATCACAGAGCACCACGCTGAGCTCAGGAAGAATACTTTAGAATGAAGGCCATAATACCACCCAGAGAGCAAAAACAAAGTCTGCCTAGGTTAGGACAGAACCGCATGAATTCTTTGGTTCCAATGAAGATAATTAGACTCATTTTAAGCAGAAGAGAAATTGCTTTCAAGAATCTAGCAGAGCTCACAGAGAAAGCTGAAGAAGCAAGACTGGCAAAACAGGAAACAGAATCTCCAGGAAAACTGGTAGCATTTCAAGGTATAGCTGCTGGATGACTCAGCTTTAAACACGTCCAGCCTCCTGTCATTCTTTCAAGATTCACATTCAGGAAGAAACATCGGACTGGATTACTCTGGGTCGTGTGCCTTCCTTTTCGTGGGGCAAACCAGAGCAACTTAATTGACGGTACCATCAGGCAGAATCCACAGAAGAAGGAAATAGGTAGAGAATTGATGTGAACATAAAAGGCACAATCAGAGAAAGGAGAGAGAATGCTAAGAGTGTGCCTGGTTGCATTCATTTTTTCTTGCTGTGAGACACCTTACCACAAATACAGCAGCACAGAAAAACGCATTTGTCATGTCTTCATTCCCAAGGGTCAGGAAACTGGACATTTTGCTCAGGGTCTCATGACTCTTCATCAAGGTGTCGGCCAAACTGGGTTTCTCTCTGGAGCCTGGCGATCTCTTCTAAGCCTGCATGGCTGTTGGCAGAGTCCAGTTTGTTGGTGTTGCGGGACTGACAGGAGTCTGTCCCTACCCCATTCCTGGCGGCTGACCAAGGCCTACTCTCATCTCCGGAGGCTGCCCCTTCCTTGCCAGGCTACACTGTCACAGCAAGGCAGCTTCAAGGTCTGCAGAAGTCTCTCCTCCAGTCCACTAGTGTTAGTCACTCAGTCACGCCTGACTCTTTGTGACCCCATGGACTGTGGCCCCCCCCAGGCTCCTCTGTCCATGGAATTCTCCAGACAAGATCACTGGAGTGGGTTGCCATTTCCTTCTAGTCCACTAAGGTCTGCAGAAATCTCTCCTCTAGTCCACTAAGAGGCAGTCTTATATTGACATAATGCAACCTAAGCGAGGGAATGACACTGATCACCTCGGCCATATTCAGTTGGCAAGTCACAGGTCCTGCCTTCACTCCAGGAGAAGGGATTATTCAAGGGTCTGACTCCTTGTGGGTCACTTCCATTTGTATTCACCAACTGGGGGGGAAACAATCTCCAAATGGGATCACCCACATACATGGTACACAGTCACACAGACATTCACCTCAAGACTAAACAACTAGTACCTATCCACAAGTTTTCATCTCCACTCCCAGGGAACCTTTCTTTGCGTGGCAGAAACAAGCAAAACCCATAAAGCAATTGACAGAGTTCCAAGTTGTGTTGGGAGCTTTTTGAGTCTGGTGCAGACTGGATACACAATCCTATCGTACCCCGGTTAAACGTGCCATGGAGGGCCCGGCAGAAAACCAAAGCAATCACTTTGCAAATAGTTGAGCTTCTAAATGCTGACATTATGTCATTTGTTTCGACACCTCAGAAGCACTGACATTTCATCATATTTAAAGTGTACTGAAAAGTTAAAACATGCTCCTTCATTCAACATGCTTTGAGGAGCAAAGGAAGCCTGTGATTTGTAAACATCACAAACCATATGACAAAAATGTGGGTCAAACGGATACACAGCAAGTATCAGATCAGCTGCATATGGCATTGCTACAGCATCACCGCTATTTCCTCCTCTCATTCATCACTCCAAGGCGACTCTGATGTAGTCAAAAACGCACAGGGAGGTGAAAATGGCGCATCCACTNAGTCCAACTCTCACATCCATACATGACTACTGGAAAAACCATAGCCTTGACTAGATGGACCTTTGTTGGCAAAGTAATGTCTCTGCTTTTTAATATGCTGTCTAGGTTTGTCATAGTTTTTTCTTCCAAGGAGCAAGTGTCTTTTAATTTCATGGCTGCAGTCACCATCTGCAGTGATTTTGGAGCCCAAGAAAATAAAGTCTGTTAGTGTTTCCCCATCCATTTGCCATGAAGTGGTGGGGAACTGGATGCCATGATCTTCATTTTTGGAATGCTGGGTTTTTTGTTTGTTTGTTGTTTTTCTATTGAGGGATAATTGCTTTACAGAATTTTGTTGTTGAATGGAGTTTTAAGTCAGCTTTTTTAGTCTCTCCTCTTTCACTTTCATCAAGAGGCTCTTTAGTCCCTCTTTGCTTTCTGTCATAACGGTGGTGTCATCTGTGCATCTGAGGTTATTGATATTTCTCCTGGCAATCTTGATTCTAGACTGTGCTTCATCCAGCCCATCATTTTGGATGATGTACTCTGTTACATGTTTCACAGCACTTCTGTTACATGAACATAAATAAGTTCCTTAACCTGAGGCTGCATCTTCATTTAAAAATAGGACTAACAATTAAATATCCATAAGTCACTGATGAGATGGTATATATCAAGCACCTGGCACAGAATAGGGAAACTTTTTCTTCCTTCTTTGAGTCTAGGGCTATCTTTAGTGTCTGAAGTTCAGAAACAAACAACAGAGAAGTCCCCTGAATAATGCATTGTCTTAGAGAAAAATAAGGTGTAACTGGGTAGCTTTTACTGACAAATTATTAGAAACTCATCATGACAAGATCCCTGCCTCTCATACTGTTAGGGCCTGAAACAGGGCAATGGGCAAATGTTCCCTGGTTCACCAGCCTGCAGTCCCCATTTGATTTAGTATTAGCATACCACTTTCCTTCTGGGAAGCCAGCCCTGCCCTCATCTCGGCGATGTATTTGGATAGGGTGGATTCAATCCATTCTTCAAGAGGTGGAGGGAATGTGATCGTATCAGGGCACTTTGTTCCCCTTAACATAAAGGATGTTGCAGGAATGGATGCAATCAGCAGCAAGAATAGGTCAGGAGATTTTGCCCCAACTGTTGAACACAGAGATTTGAACCTGAGCGACCATAAGGCTAGTGTTGCTATCACCATCTTGCTGTCATAGGAGATAACCATACAAATGGAGCCAAGGCAAGGAAGAGATGCTGTGCTGGAAAGATAAACCATGCCATGGATAGAACAACTGAGTCCCTGCATCTAGGTTTCTGCAGCCAGGAGCCCTGATCTTCCATTTACATACGAATACAGTACCATTCTGGTTTCAGTTGTGTTCCCATCACTTAACTACTAAAAAAAGAAGAAAGAAAGGGGATAGTTAGGAAGTAGGGAATTAATGTGTACACACTGCTGTATTTAAAACAGATAATCAACAAGGACCTACTGTATAGCTCAGGGAACCCTGATCAATGTTATATGGAAGCCTGTACGGGAGGGAGGGCTTCCTGGTGGCTCAGAGGTTAAAGCATGTGCCTCTGCATATTGCGGGAGACCTGGGTTTGATCCTTGAGTCGGGAAGATCCCTTGGAGAAGGAAATGGCAACCCACTCCAGTATTCTTGCCGGAGAATCCCATGGATGGAGGAGCCTGGTAGCCTCGACCCCCGAGGCTACAGTCCTCGGGGTCGCAAAGAGTCGGACACGACTGAGCGACTTCACCTTCGTGTGAGGGAAGCTAAGGAGAGAAGGGATACGTGTGTGTGTATGGCTGAGTCCCTTTGTTGTCCACCTGAAACTATCACAACACTGTTAATAGGCTATATTCCAATACAAAATAAAAAGTTAAAAAAAATAAAAATACATGTACATTGCCTGCCTTGTCCAGTTTACTTTGACACATCACCTTAGTTTTATCAATACTCAGCATTCAGATCAATAGATATAATATTGGTTAATATTTATGGATAAAGAAGGGAAAAAATAGTATATAAACCCCTTTTGGGGGTTTTTTAAAACAAAATTGTGCACTTTTATTTTTAGACATAGAAATTAAAATGCAGTTTTAAATGGCTCTATTTACTAATGAACAAGTTATTTTAATGGCTAATATCTATTGGTTGGAATTGCTTTTTAAAGATACCATATAAAGTTAATAGTCTAAAACCCATATTTAAGATGGGGGCTGCTATTGGAGGTGATTAGAGGATATTAGCAGGAACATAAAACGCCCCGCCCCGCAGGTTAGTAAAGCGCCCCCAGGACGCAATAATGAACTCATGAACAGTGAGGTCCGGAAGATGCCTAGGCTGTTTTAGTGAACCAGGAGAAGCAAGAACGAGCTCATTCCATCCAGATCACCCACTGAATTCGCAAACACTCGCCTATTTAAATACAGTCGTTTTCCTGGATCTGTGTTTCAAACTCCTTTCACCTCTTGGTAGTCCTCGATGGCCCTGTCCCTCGCTTGTTTCTGAGTTCCTGGAAGATCATGCTGACCACGTACACATTAAAGCCCGTCCCATCTCACAGCCAGAAGCACGGCCTGTGATGCTGGATTCTGGACACTGAGCAGAGACACCTCTGCTGTCTGTGGACGTCTGCCAAGGCGTCAGGGTACTGACACAGCCTTTCTAAACTCTGGAAATGCAGGCGTCCTCCCAACACACTGTGTCTTCTCTAGAAGGCCCTCCTCACAGCTTGATGGTGTCTCCGTCTAAGTTTCAGCTCTAGTCCCAGGAGCCACCTCGTTACAACATTATCTAGTTATAACACTTCCTTGGGCTTCTCCCGGCTCCTGCTTTCCCTTCATCATCTTAGGTGAGCAAGCCCACTTCTCCCCATCGCCAATGCCTCAGTCACCGTCCAGGACATCATCACAGCTTGCCTGGGCTTTTGCAGTTGACAGCTTCTAGATGTCGACTGATCAGACCATGTCACAGTCCTGACGATAAGCTTCCTGCTGCTTCACAGTACCCACTATAAACTATGCCAAACCCTTGTCTGGCCTCAAAGACTGCCCGCCTGCTCTGCCACTGGCAGAGCTCTCACTTCACCTCGGGCACCCTCTCCACGGCTCTCCCCATCTGGGTGCACAGATTCCCTTGTCGCTTCTAACGTAGCTGTTCCCTCTCTCCGCATCCTCTTTCTTCCAATCCGCTCATGGCTGGTTTCTTCATCCAGTTCTGGTCTTGGCTCAAATGTCATCCCCTCAGAGAAGTCTTCCATCAGTTCAGTTCAGTTCAGTCGCTCAGTCGTGTCCGACTCTTTGCGACCCCATGAACTGCAGCATGCCAGGCCTCCCTGTCCATCACCAACTCCCGGAGTTCAGAAGCCCCCATGTCACCCTCTAATTGCCTTCCCATAAACCCCAGTATTTTCTTTCTTCATGGATTTATCTCTATCTGAAACTATCTTATTAATTTGCACTTTATTATCAGTCTTCTCCACTAGAATTTAAATTCCACTCTAACTCCCTGAGGATCCTATCAATATTCACCTTTGTGCCCCTAGGGCATATATATCCATAGCTAACACTACTAGCCCAACAATAAGTTCCTTCTTACTGCTAGAACTGCATTTTGTTCAGTGGCCTTTTCTCCTCCCCACGTGCATGCTACGTTGTTTCAGTCATGTCCGACTCTTTGCGACCCCATGGACTGTAACCCACCAGGCTCCCCCGTCCATGGGATTCTCCAGGCAAGAATACTGGAGTGGGTTGCCACGCCCATCTCCAGGGGCTCTTCCTGACCCAGGGATTGAACCTGTGTTTCCTGTAGCTCCTGCATTGCAGGCAGATTCTTTACTGCTGAGCCACAGCGCCTTGTGCAACTCCTGAGTGGAAATACCTAGTCATATTGGTCCCATTGCCTTTGTCACTGTCTGGTATAGGGACAAGCATGTCATGTGGGTCCAGTCGGTCTCCTGGGGGTTGGGGATGGGGTGCTTCTAAGACATAGCTCACTTTTGTAAAAAGACCCACATGTGGAAGAAATGGTCCTTTCCCTGCCCCTGGACTTAGTAAGAATACATGTGATGCCTGAACCGTACATGCGAATGTAAAGAACACAAACCGAGACCAGCAGAATGAAAAGCAGGAATGAACCTGGGTCTTTTGTGAAGCTGAGCCTCTAGACTTCCTGTTACATGAGAGAACATTTTTTTCTGAAATGAAACATTAAAGGAGGTCTGGGCAGTTGTTCTCAACCCTTTTTCTGTCTTTCAGTCTACCCAACATTTTGTGTTTATTATTCTCATGCATCAGTATTTATTTTCGTACATATGTGTTTGTACTAAAATAAAATATAATGTTCTTTTGTGTATTTTAAACTTTTACAGCTTATTCTTACTACCTGTGATTTACTCTGAGCCTTTCTTTCCATTTGTATTTTATTGATTTCATGACTGATTGATATGTCAGACCTTAAAGTTATAAGATTAGCATATATATCCAGAAATGTAATTGTTCACTTAAAGGATTGGTACACCATCGGGTTTATTAGATATTACCAAATTATTCTCTTAAAATAATTGTGCTAATTAAAGTCTTCCCAATGGTATGAGAATATCTCTTCTTTTCACATGCTTGCCAATATTTTGTATAGTCAGGTTTTTATGTGAAATGATATCTCATTCTGCTTTTAATCTACCCTTTTCTGTTTACTAATGAGTTTGAACATTTCTTCCTATATTTGTGGGCTTTTTCTTTTATTATGGCTCTATTTGTATTCTTCATTTTTCTGTTGTCTTTTTAATTGATATTTTATTGTGTTCTTTATATATTCTGAATATTAATGCCTGTTCATGAATTGCAAATATCTTCTACCTATCCATGGCTTAACTTTTTTATGGTATCTTTTGGTTCACAGAAGTTTTAATGTTAGTATAGTTAAATTTAGGGCTTTCTTGGTGGCTGAGACTATAAAGAATTTGCCTGCAATGCAAGAGACCCAGGTTCGATCTCTGGGTCAGAAGATTCCCTGGAGAAGGGAATGGCTACCCACTTTAGTATTCTTGCAAGAGAAATCCCATGACAGAGATGCCTGGAGGGCTACAGTCCATGGAGTTGCAAAGAGTCAGAAATAACTGAATGACTACCACTTTTACTTTTCATAGTTAAATTTACAAAATATCCTTTTCTATCCAGATTTTTTACTTTTGTTTATGACCTTTATTGGTTAGCCACTTTTGATAAGACTCTTCATTATTTGCAAGGAAACATCCCAACAGATTCAGCAGTTAGTAAATACAAGTTGATTAAATGAGAAAATAAATGAATACACAAAGTGATTTTAGCAGGAAAAAGTAAAGAGTGACAAATCTCATGTCAAAGAATCAATATCTTAAATAATATAATATTGAATAGACCATTTAGGAAAAAAATCTATATTTTTGAAGGTTACAAATTACCCAAATCAAAGCTAGAACCAGAGTCTGCCGTCATATTCTGAAATATTCTTAAATATGAATGGGACAAAATGTGCTTACATTAAAAAGTCCAGAGAGCTGGGGATTCCTCACTGATTCTGGGTACATAAATAGCTTCCAATCACTGAATCTTAAATTTCAGAGAAAAGCAAAATGTCTCATTGTCATCAATTACTCCAGAATTTTTATTTATTTAAAACAAACACCTGGGTTGTCTGTGCTGGCCTATCCAATAAGAAACACTCGCATGATCTATATTTTTCATATTGTATCACATTAAAAATGGAGAGGAAGGGATTTCTGCATTCTTTCATAACGTGCTGACTTCTCTTGATTCAAATAAAAAAAAAATGGAAGGCTCTGCAAATGAATTAAGCTAACCTTTGTAAGGTCACTACCAAGGTTCACAGAGGCAATAGAATCATTTCAATATGTGAAAGGCCTTATTTCCACAATCGGAACAGAAAGTCTTAGTCTGCATGTGTGCAGACTGCATGAGGTGATAAAAATAGAGTGCAAAAAGATTAGATACATCCATTTCACCATTTCTTTGGGCATGTTTTTAAATTCAATCATTTTATCAACCTTATGCTTGTGTACATGTGGAAGGTCACTATCAGATGATATATCCTTCCCATCAGTTCATTTACAAAGGAAAAAGTAATAACAGTACCACAGACATCAAACTCTCATATTTTAAAAGGGAAAAGAGAAACCTTTTATGGGCAAAGCCAGGTAATAAGTCACGTTTCCCCCTGCTCACCCGTGGAGAATCTTTTTCAACGGTTCTTTTCCTTCACTCTTTTTTTCCCTTCTCAAGTATTATATAAAGCCAAAAAACATTGTTTGAGGCTCAAGGGAAAGTCAGTTCCCATTTTGTGATTTTTCTTCTCTACATTTTAAGTGGGAATAGATATGTCAAAAAACAGTTCTAGAATCCACACCATCCCAACTAATGAGTCATCACCTGCTTCCACAGGGCTCTGATCTACGGACGATTCTAGGCAGATTAATTTCCTGGAAGATTCCAGTTGTAATATTGCTAACGCTCATCCACCTACGAAGTAAAGGTCCAAAAAAACACAGTCAGTCACATGCTTCTCTCTTCTTCTGTTGCTAAACTCTTGGGAAAACAGCTGGTAGATGAAGGGTGGCAGCTAAAATGATCACTTTCTGCTCGCATGGTATTCTGGGTTGGCTACTTGGTTTACGTGATGTCCTCCATCCTACAGGGATTTACCTCCTATTTCTCATGTACAATATGGTCAAAATGAAGCTCTGGATCTTCCTGAATGTTGGCGAATCTTAGCAGACGTTATTATATAATGGCCAATGCATTAGTCTTCTTCGGTTGCTGTATCAACATTCCATAGACTGGGTGGCTTAAACAACAGATGCTTATTTCTCAAAGTTTTGAAGGCTGGGAAGTCCAAGATCAAGGTGCAGGCAGATATGAATTCTGGTGGGGGCCTTCTTCCACCAGAGAGTTCATACACAATGAAATCTTGTGCATTTCGACATTCCTCCTGCTTTGTGCTCACAAGCCTTTTCTTCGTATATGCACACGGACAGAGATAATTCTCTTTGTTTTGGATAAGAACATTAATTCCATCATAGAGGTCCTAACTTGGACTTCATCTAAGGCTAATTGCCTCCTAAAGACCCAATCTACTGGGAGTTAGGACTTAAATATATGAACCTGGGAGCGGGGACACAAACATTTAGTCCATAATCATATTTAACTTTGATTACCAATTTATATAACCTTTCCTCCCCTAGTCAACAACTTTTCTTTGGCTTCTAAGCACTAAACTGGAACCTTCAATGTGTTCATGGACATCACATATTAAAACCTGATCTGGTTCAGACATACATTAAATGGACTTTGTGAATTAAAAATCTGGTCAAAGTAGAGGAGCTGACCCTTCTGTGTTAGCCTCTCAGTCAAAACGATTATCTTCCAAAGACCTAGTACTGACAAACTCGTAATCCCCTGAAAAGAACTTCTTCTGACACCTACTTTGAAGAGAGTCAGTGTGATTTTCCATGGGAAAAATTCTCCTGAAGATGGCAGTCTTTCACTTCCAGGCTTTGGTCCAAGCTATTCTTTCTAGAACTCTCTGGTTTCCCCTCCACATGCACAGAAATACCTATCCACACCTGGGTCTCTGTTTAGACTTCACTGGCTTGGGTGTTCCTCCTCTTGCTCCCGTGGGCCTGTTCTACCATCATCATAGTTTCTTTCATTTGGCCCTTGGCTTGACCATCTACCCTTCTAAACTGTTAAGATTAGGACAACAGGAACCAAGTCTCTTTATTCACCACTCTATCCACAACATGAAGCCTGGTACCCAGCGTAGTTTCAGAGCTGAAGGAGTGAATAACTCAGTAGGAAAGTGAGTCATGGCCTAGATGTCCAACAGTGCAGATGTTTAGCCATTTCTAGAACAACCTGAAGTCAAACATGGAGGACACTTTAAGCCTTTACAGAGGATTTAGCATTGCAGAGGGTCTATCTTCCAGATCAGAATAAAGACAGAGATTGCATAAAGGAACACTTGTCAGGAGGAAAGCAATTGAAGAGTCATCTCCCAAATCCAAGTGAGAAGACTTGGAATCACCAAGGAGTCTTATCCTTCCTTTACAACTCCTCCCATGAAAGTGAGTCGCTCAGTTCTGTCGGATCCTTTGTGACCCCATGGACTGCAGCCTGCAAGGTTCTTCTGTCCATGGAATTCTCCAGGGAAGAATACTGGAGTGGGTAACCTTTCCCTTCTCCTGGGGATCTTCCCAACCTAGAGATTGAACCCAGGTCTCCTGCATTGCAGGTGGATTCTTTACCGTCTGAGCCACCCGGGAGCCCAAGAAGACTGGAGTGGGTAGTCCATCCCTTCTCTAGGGGACAGCCCCACTGAGGATCCCCCAAATGTGTGGGAACTATTATGAAGTGAAATGCAGGACCCCTTTCAAAAACTATTAAAAATTTCAAAATGATGGGAACAGAGCATCAAAGCAAGCATGTAATGTGGGTTCCTTCTAAGTATGGAGTCCTATTTACTGCACAGGCCTAATGCCCACAAAACCAGATCCACACCTCTCCATGCCTATGTCCCAGAGACACACAGATTCTGTTACCTAACAATATTTAAAGGTATTTGTCTTCATTCTCTCAAGTATTTTGAGGCCCTGGAACTCAAAGTTCTAGAGCATAAATAATCTTTCATAATGATTTACTGTGAGTTTGCTAAATGTCAAAGTCTATAACACCCAAGTTTTCATAATCAACATTCTCCTACAGAGACCTCTTGGTATTGAAATGTCCCTTCTGAAGCTTAGCTTAAATTCACCCTCATTAGAAACTAGCTATACATTTGTACCAATAGATAGAAATCAAGTGTAAAAAGTTTCAGTCTTGCTCTGATTTATAGCAGCTTGATCATTTCTCTGAAAATAGCATCACCAAAACACCTGCCAGATTTCAACAAAAAGTGATCCTGTATGTTTTCCTCTGTTGAATACATCAATTCTCCTGCCTTACCTCTCAAAAAGCTACCAAGATCCAGTCAATCGTATTTCTGTGGCAAATTGTATTGTTCAATTATGACAGTTTATTTGGGTATTACTCTCAGAGCACCTTGCATTAATCTTCCCTAATAACTACTGGGACATTTTGGAAATAATTGATTTTTCACATCTGAAAGACATCTGTTATGCTATGTTAATGGCAATAAAATAGAAGAAACTCACAAAAGGCAAAATGGAACTAAATGCCAAGATAAATGTTATATTTTCACAATCGTCTCACAAAATAGCTGACAGATGTTAATATAAGCATTACATTTTGTGTGAAGATACTCATCTTTTCCTATTATTATTCATACTTTATGACACACAGAAAAAATTTTGACAATTCAGGATACCACATTTTGGGCCATGCCAAAGCCACATTTCGTGTATTGCTTTTCCATGTTGATATATAATTGGTCTATGGTCTCCAAGTCAAGAATCAAAGTGATTCTTGGCATACAATTGAGTTTCACAAAAAGCAACTGAATACTTTAAGGAAATAGTGAGGGATTTATGGCTAATAGTTAAAAATAATTATAGTATCCCAAGAGAAAAGTAAAACTAGACAGTAAATTCTTATTGGTCATTTATGAACTCTATGTAGCAAAACCCATTTAGCAAAGGGAATGCAGCCACGTTCCCTACTCCTTAACATCCCCAGGATCCTATAATACACACAAGAGGACTGATGATTGCACCTTGAGGAGGGGTGGAAAGCTGGAAATCAAATCAGACTCCAGCACGTGGGGAGAAGGCGATGTGAGAGCAGCTGCCGCTGGCAAACTCTTATGAGTGACTTATTGTCTTCTCATTTTTCCAGAACTTTAATTGTATTTAGATTTATAGCTCCATTACTGTATGTACACAAAGAGAGTTAATTCTTCAAAAATGTGTCTGCCTGATAGAAAAGACATTCATTTATTGGTTCATCCCAGGTTCATTGATATATTGGCTGAGGGTTTTAGTGATATTAGACCTTCTTTTCAGAGAAGGCAATGGCACCCCACTCCAGTACTGTTGCCTGGAAAACCCCATGGACGGAGGAGCCTGGTGGGCTGTAGTCCATGGGGTCGCTAGGAGTCGGACACAACTGAAGTGATTTAGCAAGCAAGCAAGCAAGACCTTCTTTTAGTCAATCTCTGCTGAAGTCTCACAATTCTGATTGTTTTTTAAATCTATTTTAATCTCACTTTCTCCTTCTGATGCAGACACATACACACACACACACACACATATACACAAAATGAAAGCAAAGAAGCTGGAAATATCTGTTGTAAGCATGAGCAGAAAAGATGGATTCAAGGTAACTTCTTAAACTGACTCATGAGAGATTAGTGGGAAGAGACACAACAGGGATCAAATCCCATGGTCCCATTTAACAGATGAATAAACTGAGATCCAGTGACCTGAATGACTCGGGTCACACACGAATTCAGCAAAGGAGCTGTGCTTTCACCATGATTGCTCCCTTCCACACCACAAGCTTTCCTGCAGTAGACCTATCATCAGATTCACAGTGTTCCTGCGTTAATTTCATAAACACCATTATCAATACCTTACACACAGGGGCACGCTTAACGCTTGTAAACAGCATCTGAATAACATTTATGTGTTTTTAATTTTGTTGTTGTTTTAAGAAACAAAGAAAAGAGACTGTTTAAAACAAAAACATCAACAACAAGAGTACAGCCTAAGAAAGATGGCCTTTATCCAAATCTGGGGGGTTTTGTCCAAATAATTTAAATTTGTACGTGCATGCATGCTAAGCTGCTTCAGTCATGTCCGACTCTTTGCTACTCTATAGACTATATTGGTGGGCTGCTGTCTATGGGGTCACACAGAGTTGGACACAACTGAAGTGACTTAGCAGCAGTAGCATCAGCAGACGGTATTTAGGCCACACCAAAAATACAAACAAAACCAAAACCACCTCCAAAGTAAAGTAGTTATGTAGTTAAAATCAATATCTACCTATACATGTCAATATGTGAGATTCAAATTTGTTTTTTAAATGGTTAACACTTAACTTCAATCTAAAAATTTGACACAGACTAAAAACTGGCCTGAGGTATTTAAGTATAAAAATCATTTTAAGGAGAACTTTGTCTTTTTTCAGGCAACATTTTTCTAACTTGTTTGAATCTTTTACCCAGAGACTCACTAGAAATATATGCTTATGATTAGTGGCCCATTGATATAACTGATTAATTACTGGTAAGAAACATATCATGTTAGGAATAGTTTTTCTGTATTAAAAAGTATGCAGTGTAAGTCGCAAATATGTCAAGGTATTATTATTAAAACTGATAAAACTCTGTGTTCATTACAGTTATTTGGACAGAGAAGGAAAACAAGAGAGGTCAAAGACAGCATCACATCTGATTCACACTTCACCTGAAGGTTAAAGTACAGTGGAAATGCTTTCTTCGGTATGGCTAGGGCTGCATGAAGAATGAAGGTAAATTCATTTTGACCTACATAACATCAACAAACTAAATGCTCAACAGATTAGCTTGGCCAGTGGACAGACCCATTAATGGACACCAATAAATAAGTGCACGGTGCAGTGATAAGCTGCCTGGGTTCGGATTCCTGCCCTGTTTCTTACTGTCTGTTGACAGAGAGCGAGGCGCTGAAACTCTGTGCCTTAGTTTCCACATCCTCTACAACTGGAAAGATTTGTTTCCTCCTCACAAGGTAAAGAACTTAGAACACTGTCTGACGCATACTAAATACTATACATGTTTGCTATTGCTTCCAACCTCCACACCAGGGGCTTGCTGGGGGTAAATGAGGTGGAAACATTCTATCCAAATGATCCTCTCAGAAGTTGATAACCCATAGTCAAATATTAAAGGTTCTGAGAATTTCTCTAATAAAGGAAACCATTTATGTTAATTTAATCCTGCATACCCCCAAGTTCCTGAAGCAGCTTTTCTGACTTCATAAATCCTGACCTTAAAAGCTGAAACATTGATTAATTCATCAAGACAAACCTAAAAAGTTACTATAATCTTCTCTTAACTGATCAAACCCTAGCTATGACTTGAGAAATTGTTTGGGACAAGACAGTCAAAAAATAAATAAATGAAACAATAAAAGGGAAAAGTAAACAAACAAGAAATCCCAGTGCAATAACAAAGTGAGAATAATTATCACTGAGGAAAAGAAGCGAGAGAGAAGAAAAGATGAAAGTGAAGTGTGAAAGATTTCTTAAGAGGAGCATGGAAAGATCCATACCCACCAACTGTTAATGGCTTCCAGAAAATATTGTTAAAAAACAGAACCTCTTAATTCTCTCTGCATAGAAGCTTCTAGGATTCTTGAGCTTTATAAATCTTAAGATTTCCAGATATACACTTTAACAAATGGTGTTCACATATCATTGTTTCCTAAAATAAAATTACACATAAATAAAATCAACAGTCTTTCAGGGGGCTATCTTGAGAGACTGTTGAAAGTTTTGTTTTGGTTCTATCCTTACAAATAATTGAGTATCATGTATATGCCTGGGTGGGGTCTGGTGTATTATGTAAAAGAAGCCTCTAATTTATTCATAGTACTTCACATGTAAGCACTAATTACACACTTATTTGTCTAAGTATTATTTCTGTAGATTAAAAGCATGCAACTAGTGATATTTATGCAAGGGCTAATGCCATACTAATGTGTGGAGACCAATGCCATTAAAACTCCATCTCCACTTAGCACTTAGAGAGACAGCAACCCAGATTCATATAATATTTAAAGTCCTATACCTCTTTAAATGTGATCATTTTTTAATCCAAAATTATGAGCTTTAGTTTTAGATATATATTTACTGATAGGATAAATAGATTGCTCCAACTGATATTTTGGATTATAATACTCATATTTCTCTCTCCAAATATAAGAAGTCCAGTAAACCCACAAATGATGTTTTGAATGAAGAATAAGACTATCAGGCAACATGAAGTTGGATTTTGGCAATATTTAAAAAGACTAAATTTGTCCAGTATTATCAGAATAGTAAGTCTAGGATCTTAAGACAGTGTAATAGTTTATTTTGTCAGCATTTATCTTTTTCTATTAATAGAAGACCAAGGAAACCTAAGAAGCTTTCTAAGATCCAGTTGTGTTTACAAGATACACAGCTCATCATTAATTAATTATACTGGAAAATGTGTGTAGCCATTTGCAGTCCTCCAAAGCTGTCTGCTTGCAGATGATGTCAGTGTAGGTGTAAAACCAGCTTGTGCTGACACAGAGACCTCATTCCCAAGCCCTAGAAATCTGATACGCTTTCCCAGCCCAAGCATTTATCATTCATCACAAAGAAATCAGTATTAAAAATATATAAATACAACGGCCAAGAATTGAATTGACACTTATGATAAAATGCATTTGATTAAGACTTAATAAGGCACTGTGTATAATACTAGTGAATAATGCATTGCCAGATAAAGTTGGACACAAAGCAAATACAGTGTCAAAGCTAATCTAGCCAGACATTATTCAGCCATATTACTTTCTTTATTACTAGATTAAAAAATGCATATTGTGTTTCAGCAGCTTTTTCATTATTTCAACACATAACACAAGCACTCCTTGGAAAAGACTACCTAATTTCAAAAAGAGCTACTGGAGTTGGTGACCACCTACTATAATGAAATGGGCCCTGCCTCGCTTAGTGACCTGGGTTCCCCTTATCACAGCTAAGATTTGATTTGGGCTTAAAACACTCCATTTCAAAAGTTTATTTTTAAAAATTATGCCCATTATGTTTCTCTCTCTGTCATGAAGTACTAAATCAGAAAATCACTAAATAACGTTTCCTAAATTATTTTTTAGAGTTTTAGCTAAGGGAGAGAAAGTCATTTGGGGATTAACATGTACACATTGCTATATTTAAAATGGGTAACCAACAGTGTCCTACTCTATAGCACAGGGAACTCTGCTCAGTATTCTGTAATAACCTAAGAGGGAAAAGGACCTGAAAAAGAATAGATGTGTATTTAACTGAACAGTATGCTGTGGACCTGAAACTAATACAACATCGTTAATCAACTATATAGTTCAGTATAAAATAAAAACTAAAAAAAAAAAAAAAAAAAGAAAAGCCATACAAGTGTGAGCAAGTGTTATTACTGTAGATATTTTGGCTTTAGGCATTGGGGTCCCAGAAATGAAATTCAGCTAAGTCACTGGGGTTTATTGTTATTTCATTCAAGAAGGAAGGGAGTGGGATATTTATATCCCTTTGTTTGAAAGGATGCTGTACTTAGGAGATGGGAGAGTCAGCGCTTGTAAATTCTCTTTCTGTACTGTTACGCTAGCTCTAAGCTGTCCAATGGTCAGAGAAAGAAAGCTCTTAGGATAAGAAATGGATACAATGGCGTATTAAAGTCAGCCACTCATATGGCGATATTAAATCCAAAGGGGTATGAGTGAGGTACAAGAAGCATCTCCTACAATCTAGGTCTACTTCCCTAGGCTTCTCATTTCTGGCTCCCAAGGACACTCTGTCTGCAAAACTCACTTTATTCAGCTGCTTTCCCTGGTGGCTCAGATGGTGAAAGAATCTGCCTGCAATGCAGGAAACCTGGGTTTGATCCCTGGTTTGGAAGGATCCCCTAGAGAAGGGAATGGTTACCCACTCCAGTATTCTTGCCCAGAGAATTCCAAGGATAGAGGAGCCTGGTGGCCTATAGTCCTTGGGGTTGCAAAGAGTCAGACACAACTGAGCTAACAGCACTTTCACTTTACCTTCATGCATGGTCATCTTCGGTGTTCTTTCTAGATTCTCAAAGATCAATCTGTTTGTCTAACTTTCCAAGAGCACCCATGACTGTCCTGAACATGTCCACTCATCACTAAACTTGGGCTCTTTTAGTCCCACCCATACATGTAATTCTACTGCTCTTCTTCCTCCTGAGGGATTTAATTCTCACAGAATTATACATAAATGTGTGTGCACCACATTTATGTAGCTCATAAACAGGCCGATTACAAGCATTTAGAGTTGAGTGTATATTTTGTTCTTGAAAGCAGTTCGGGAAGTAGAAATAAACAAGGCTCTGGGTAAACAATATTTCAGTGTACTGGGCTAGTCCCTTGAATATTCAATGAAATGATCATCACCTATGGGAAAGATATGCCGTATCAAACAATAGTGTCATGGATACAAGGGTAGTTTGTATTCAGTGTGTAGCAGACAGAAGCTGATTAGCATCCTTAGCACCAAATGTATCGCTATCGCCATTGAGCAATTCATTCCTGCTTTTCATACTTACTGGTGCACAAAGCCACTTGCTTACATGTATACAGCAGCACGTACCACTGTGTCAAGTCAACATATACCTTAGAGAATTTATAAATGTCATCTCCTAGTTTGCAGCACCAATTCAACAGACTGAACCTGGGTGATTTATTCTCTCTAAAAATCCCAGCGCACACTGTCTAAACCACTCCTCTGATAACTGGTCTTGGGTGCCTCTGTCATAAGTGACTTGCCCTGCTATTTTGTATGGCTACAGAATTTTTCAACTATTTGTGGTTCATATTTGAGAGAAAAGTCTTAAATCCCTCAAGGCGAGAACGTCCCACAACTCAGATACTTCTCTCTCATAATATCTGTGAAATGTAGCCACTGGGGGTTTCCTCTCTGAGTTTACAAAGCTTTTCCAGGTATAGTGGTGCCCTTGGAAAAAAATGAGAAATTGTTACTAGTAAACTGTGAAGTAAAAGAAGGTAATGAGCAGTTGAGAGGGGTGACCCATCGACTTGGTAGGTCTTAGGGACAGAGGAGGTAGGGGCGGAAACAATTAACACAAGGTCCCAGAAAACTTAGGAGAGAGGAAGGCGAGAGGAGGCCTCTTTGCTTTGGACCACAGACATAGCATATATTAGTCCATATGTAAGAATTACAGTTTATTACAAAAACAGAATCAAAGACTTGACATGCTGTTATTAGCCCCAAAGAAGCAGTATTTTCGCCTTTGATAGATTGCACTTCCAGAACTTAGGACAATCAGTGCTGCTAATTTTTCTTAATTACATTTGGTAAGGCAAACATCAGTTGCTCATTTTTCACTTTAAAACCTTTCCTTTGTTTCAGTGGGGATAAAGACACTCTTTCAGCCATACATTCAGCTAAAAAAACCTCTAAATGATCCTTGATTAGAGTTAAGGTTTAAAGGAGCAATAACAGATAATACAGCCGAATTTCACAAGAATCTGAGGACTGCATTTTG
The DNA here is from genome assembly GCA_006410615.1 of Neotragus moschatus. NCBI lineage: Eukaryota > Metazoa > Chordata > Mammalia > Artiodactyla > Bovidae > Neotragus > Neotragus moschatus. The sequence continues at coordinate 859,806 of SJYA01001833.1, read as the reverse complement.
TATTTCCTAGCTGGGACCACTACAAGTCAGTACTTTCACGGAATGACAGATCTCTGCAAGGCATTGGATCTTAAGCTAATATATGGTTTTTCTCTTCAACCAAATTAGAACTATTATGCTTGTTAATAAATGTTCCAATAACTGTTGACTACCAATAAGAGGAAGAAAAAAATGACCCTACTATACTTCATGGGTATACACAGGCAAAGTTATATATTTATTTTTAACTCACAAGAATAATAAATGAATTAGTAGTCACTGAAAAACTATACGTATTAATAGAGATAAAAATACATACAAGAAAAAAACTAATGCTCTTGTTTCTTTCTTTTCCTAATATCTCTCTCCCTAAGAGGTTCCAAAATTAGTGACTTGGCATGACTCCTTCCAGACCTGTGCTATTGAATGTAAAGGACTGAACATGATCTGACCTCCATCTTTATAATATTTTTAAGTTACAAAGTTATTATATGCTTATTATGACATGTAAAACAAGATGAGACATTTAATAAAAAAACTAATGTTCCCCATCAACTCTCCTCCAGAGCCAGACTCCAAACATAAGTGATGTTCATTGTTTTATGTGTATCTTCTCATGCTTTTCCTCTTTGTCATGGATTTCTAAGTACAAATATACATATATGTAGGGTTTTATTTTTTTCCAATATGAATTAATATACTCACAGTTCTCAATAATGCAGCCTTGCCTTTAAGTAGCTAGCCTTCCAATTCAGCAGTTACAATTTAAAACACTGCATTAAAAAGCTTTGTCATAGTTCATAGGATAGATGTGCCATAAGTGATTCAGTCATTTTATCATTGAAGGATATTTAGGTTATTTCCAGATCAATGCCATTACAGAAGATACCGAAAGAGGCATCCTTGCACATATATCCTAATGTCATTGAAATGTGATTTGTGGGATAAATTCTCTGAAATGTGAGTGCTTAGTGGGGACCTGCACAGTTGAATTTTATTAATATTATTTAATGGCATTGCAAATTTTTTAAACACAGCATATGGCCTCATAAAAAATGTATGACGATGTCCCTTTCCCTACCTCTACATTCTACCCATCATGGGATGAAGTTCATAGTTTTACTGTTTGCAGTTTACAAATAAAATATAATTATACTATTGTATTTATTTTTCTAACAGTAGAAAAATAAGCATGTTTTTTGGCAATTTTGGATACATTATTGTGTCCTTTGCTTATTTTTCTGCTGATTTTTTTAAATCGAAATTTGAATAGCTTTTTCTGCACTAAGGACTAACTCTTTATTAAATACATAAGAAACACATTTCCCATTTTATTCCTTTTCTTTTAATTGTGTTTGTTATATTCTGTTTTACAATTTAAAATTTTTAAATAGCTTATCCTTTTATTTATAGACTGTCTTTCTTAAGAAGTACTCCTCTGCCCCAAGAATTATATAAATATTCAAATTTTCACTTCAATGTTTTACATTTAGATGTTTAATCTATTTACACATAAAGTTGATCCATCTGTGAAATGGAGCAGAACAGGTTTGCTATCTTTCAGGTAAGTTGCTGATTTTGTCAGCTCTATTTATTAAATAAGATATTCCTGTTCAAGTTAACTGAAATATCTTCCATTACGTGTTATAAATCCATGCTCAGTTGCTCCAGTCGCAACATGACCCATAGCCCACCAGGCTCCTCTGTCCATGGGATTCTCCAGACAAGAATACTGGAATGGATTGTCATGCCCTCCTCCAGGGGACTTTCCTGACCCAGGGGTCAAAATTTCCATGTACGCTTGGGTTTATTTCTGAATTCTCTGTTGTTCTATTGATGTATCCACTGGTGCAGAGGTTAAAGTGTCTGCCTGCAATGTGGGAGACCCTGGACAGTACCTCATAGCTATATGTTAGGCAGTTTACCAGGCTGCCTTATAGTAAAGTAGCTTGAGTAATTTCTTTACTCTTCATCTCCTAGACCAGTGGTTCTCAAACTTTAGCATCACAATCACTTGGAGGACTTGTTAGCCCAGGTATTGCTGAGACAGGCACCCCTCTTTGCTTGCCCCTCCTCACCTTCCTTGAGTTTCTATTTTAGTTTATGATTCATCTCTGAATTCTACAGGATCCAACATAACATAATCCAATATATTATGAACTCAGTACACAGAAATTTGTTTGGACTCATGATAGTTGTGTAAAATTCGTAATATTCCAATCCAGTAAAAATTTGGTGATCTACACAGACCAGAAGAACCAACTAATAAGAATATTAAATTCCCAGCAGCAAACCTGCAGGCTGTAATTCAGGTGTCTATAATCCACAGGATGCATAATGGTGCCCAGGGGAAAGATGTGTTAAAGGATTCATGCATGCATTTCCGTTTTATTAAAGGGAAACATGAACAGACCCACTACCTGACGCTTCATTACTATGACAGTCCCTTTAACTGGTGTCCAGTATCCTGAGGACACACCAGTTCTTCATTTTATATGCCCACATCCTGCCATCCTTGTCCCCTTTAGGACACTCACAGCTTGGTTGTTCATTTTGTATGGATTTGATGAATGCCTGCCTCCTCAAATGTAAGTTCCCTTAAGGCAGAACCCAAGTCTGTTGGGCCCACTGTTATAGCCCCGACATCTCCCACAGAGCCTCAGACTTAGTGAGCACTTTAGAAAAACCAATACAATATTGTAAAGTAATTGGCTGCCAATAAATAAATAAATAAAAAGAAATAGTTATTGAGTGAATAAATAAAAGATGAACTAAGTGCAAGGTCATATTTTCAGCATTACTAAAATCTGCCACAAAAATTAAAGGTAAGAAAAGCAAGGAAATTCTCTGAATGTGGTTTCAGGTAGAGATGCCATATAGAAGAAGAGGCTCAAAGTAAAATAATTTAAATAATTTGAGCTGTATTATCTATTTCAGACACAGTACGGATAGTGTATATATATTAGCAAATCATTAAATAAGAGACCACTCAACTATTAATAAATACAAACAACTAGCTAAATAAATATGTAATATAGTGTATATATATCAACTCCAATCTTCCAATTCTTCCCACAAGTCCTTCTTCCCTCCTTGGCATCCATATGTTTATATTCTTTTTGCCTGTATCTCAATTTCTGCTTTGTGAAAAAAATCATCTTTACCATTTTTCTAGATTTCACATATACATGCTAACATATGATATTTGTCTTTATGGATGTTTGTTGTTAAAAAGAACCAAAAAGAATGTTTAAAAGAAAAAGAATTTCCTTTCTTCTGATTATAAATAAAAAACATGATAGAGATAACATGGAAAATATACAAAAGGGGGGAAAAAGGCATAATAACCTATAATCACAGTAGTGCAGAAATATCCATGTTAGCAGTTTGATACAGTTTCTTTATACTTTCCAGAGTATTTAACTTTTGCTCTGGTAACAAACAGCTTCTAAATTTCAGTGGCTTGCAGAAAACAAAAACAGAAAAACAAAGACACATCTCTCGCTTTACTCATACGTTGTGAATCGGCTGTGGTTCTTCTCTATGTATTTTCCATCAGAGCGGGCATGAAGATCTCATGGCTAAAACAAAGCATAAGAGGGAAGTGGAAAACTTGTGATGTTTCATAAACCTTCCACTTGGTGGCCATGCTTATTATGGTTATTCATATCCCACTGGCCAAAGTAAGTCGTGTGGCTAAACCTATCTTCTGCATGTTTACACAGCAGCAAAGCAAAACATACAACAATGGGGAAGGAGGTACAATCCTTTTACAAGGAAAGGAAGGACAGACAACTGGGAACAGCAGGACAGTCTCCCATGTCTCTCCTGGATGTTGAGCTAATCTGGAATATTTCAGCCGGCTTCTTCAATCTTCACATCTATTTAAAAGTACCTCAGGAATTCTTTCTCCTAATTGAGAAATAAGTTATTTCTCTCAAAAACTCGAGAAATAATGAAAAGGTTCTCATTCTCATACTCAAAACATTCTCATTTTAATGTATATTCACGATGAATAGGAATTTTAAGCTTTTTTAAATGTATATTCAAATTCTCAGGTTGCCACTGGGACTTGTAAAAGAGCAAGAAAATGTGCAAACATTATCCCTTTAAAAAGACACATGACGTGGTCCTCAAATTCAATCAAAGCACTTATGGAATGAAAGCAAAGGCATAATTCACTGATTTGAACTTAATTGCCTTTGCTTTCACAATGCCACTTCAGATTGAGATTCAGAGAGAGAAACTCAAAAGAAAGAACATGTGTGATTCCATAAATCTGGGGTCTGTGCTTGAACAATCAAAGGACGAATATGGAATAAATTTAGTAGTTTCTGCTGCTCTGACTCCTATAAATATGCGGTGGTGTTTTTTCTCTAGCTACTCATGATATATGATTTCCTTTAACAGAAACACCAGAAACACTCTTGCCTAGCGCAGGTGCCCTTATTAAAGGCGGCATTTTATTTTGCTACATACTGTTGTTCTAATACTGAACATCTACCAGTTGGAAATTTTCTAAGAAAATTCAATGAAGAACACGTCCTTGCTGACATGGAGGAATAAAAAAGCTGACTGTAATCCCTATTAAAAGACAAAGGGGGAGAAAGAAGATAAGAGTATAAACTGCTCATTGCTAAAAGGTGGATTTGCCAGCGGCAATTTGTAGCAAACAGGTAACCTTCAAAGGGAAAAGTGTGATTTACTTTTAGGCTGAATTAAATTTGCTGAAAATTAATGGCACTGTTGAGTAGTCCTTGAGTTAAAGGAGAAAATATAGAGTGACTGCTTTTAGTTAAAGATGAAAATATGGCCTGTGTCAACTTGGCTAAACTGAACCTACATTTCACAGAATCCCCTTCTTTGAATGATTCTGGGTGATATTCGGCCTACCCAGAGACCCACATGGCTTGGTGGGTGGATGTAAAGTGGCTGCCGTTATTGTCGGTAAGTCATCACAGTGAAGCAGGGTAAGAGACAAACACAAACGTCTCAGCAGATTTCAACTGATTCTCACTCTCCTCTGCTGTTTATAGCTCTTCCTCCCTTCAGCGGCCCAAGTCAACAGTGACTCCAGGTCTAAGCCTCAACACAGAGGCAGACAGCCCCCCACAAACACGAGCTCCCCTTGGCTGCACCACCTGGTAGCTGGATGTGCCCAGCTTCCTTTAGTTCCATGAAAAATCTGATGAATCTACTCACACCACTGCTTCAGGAGGTCTGGTTAATGACTTTTCTTGAATCCTCCAACACTGTAAGACCCTATTTCCCAGCTTTTTCCACAATTTGTAAGACCCTTGTCCTATAATTGGGCTTCCCTGGAGGCTCAGTGGTGGAGAACCTGCCTTCCAAAGCAGGAGACAGGAAATGCAGGTTCAACTTCTGGATCAGGAAGATCCCCTGGAGAACGAAATGGCAATGTACTCCGGTATTCTTGGCTAGAGAATCCCATGGACAGAAGAGCCTGGCATGGGGTCACTGAGAGTCAGACCTGACTTACTGACTAAACAACAGCAACAACGACAGTCTTATAATCAGTTCCCCATTCCATGACAATCATGACGGTTTTGCTTCCCTGAATTAACTCTGACTTATGTCTGGGGGATTGGACCTGGAAGAGATCTTGGATTTCTATGAGCCTTCTCACAGAGGCAAAGATGGGTCTAGTATCAAAGGAACCTAGGGGGAGAAGTAGAGCCTCACATCATTGGTTGACGACAGCTTGACCACAAAAAAACAGAATCACTCTTTTGGTGTTTTCTTTATATGTTTCAGAGTCTTGATTTCAATCTGCTTCTTCTATTTATGGGGCTTCTCTGGTGGCTCAGACGGTAAAGCATCTGTCTGCAATGCGGGAGACCCAGGTTCCATCCCTGGGTTGGGAGGATCCTCTGGAGAAGGCAATGGCAGTCCACTCCAGCACTCTTGCCTGGAAAATCCCATGGACAGAGGAGCCTGATAGGCTACAGTCCATGAGGTCGCAAAGAGTCGGACACGACTGAGGGACTTCACTTTCACTTTCTTCTATTCATCTTTTATTCGAGTTTTAACACTCATATCAGCATGTTATTAAAAACAATGTAGACCAAAAAAAAAAAAAAAAAAAAAACCACAGACAAAGCTTCCACATGGAAAATGTGCTCAGAGGAAGCAAGAGACCCTTCCCCTCATTCCTCATTTAACAATGTTTTTGTCCAGTACACAGTCTAAGAATCTCTGCAACAGCATCTCTGACAGATGGCCAAGGCGATCTCTGCTTTTAATGCCTGGAAAAGATAAGGATTTTACTAACTCCTGATAGTAGCTCACCCTACTGTTGGAGTGGGTATTCTTAAGAAAGTTGATTGTGGAACTGAGCCAAAATTGATCAGCTTCTTTGTAATCTGTGGGCACTGCTTCCAGTTCATCTGCCTCTGAGCAAGTCTACTTGGCAACTGTCCTGTTTTGTATAGTACATCTCCAAGTTGCTGAAAATAGCTACCATTTCTTCTTATTTCTTCTTCCCCGTATCTGGGGGTTAAGATGCCCAGTTCTCCCAAAAGGATCAATCCCCCTTGCTTCCACAGAACTGTGTGTGAGTGTGTGTGTGTGTGTGTGTGTGTGTGTGTGTGTGTGTAGGGGGACAGAGAAAGAGACAAAGCACCATAGAAGAACACAATGAAAATGAAATCTTTTATAGACCAAACTTTATTGTACAAATGCTGAAAGGCCTAGTCCTTAAACTGGTCAGCGTTTGCAAAAGCACAGTTACTATACCCTCAACTCGAGGCGTCATTCACTCTCTGCAACCACTGTTTGTGACCTTTGTTGGAAATGCACAAGAAAATCTGCTGATTCAACTGAAGGCCATTTAAAAAGGAGATTGCTTTAAATTAACAGCATTATTATTATTATTATTTTAATAAATTCATTTATTTTAATTGGAGGTTAATTACTTTACAATATTGTTTTTGCCACACATCAACAAGAATCCGCCACAGGTGTACACATGTTCCCCATCCTGAACCCCCTCCCTCTTCCCTCCTTGTACCATCCCTCGTACAATGCACCGGCGCCGAGCATCCAGTACCACGCATCGAACCTGGACTGGTGATTCGTTTCATATATGATATTATACATGTTTCAATGCCATTCTCCCNTGAATGGCAGAGAAGTATCTATTGAGACTGTTTTGAAAGAAAGGATATACTGCCAAAATTTAATATTTTTAATTAAAAAATTAGCATTTACTTACAGAACAAATAGAGCATCACAATGGAGATCCTTGAAATTGTATCAGCAGTCAGAGGGGCATAAGCTACATTCACTGGTCCAATCCATGAGAAAAATAGGAGCCGCATCTATTATTTGGTAAATGTAAGTCCCTATGGGGTGTTTTGTTTTTCTTTTCTTTTCTTTTTGAGTGTTTTTTGAGACAGTTTTCTCAACAGGAAAAGAAAGAAAGTGAAGTCACTCAGTCATGTCTGACTCTTTGCGACTCCATGGACTATAGCCTATTAGGCTCCTCCATCCACAGGAATTCCCAGGCAAGATACTGGAGTGGACTGGCATTTCCTAGTCCAGGGTTTCTTCCTGACCCAGGGATCAAACCCAGATCTCCCACATTGTAGGCAGATGCTTTTACTGTCTGAGCCACCTCAACAGGTAAAACACATACTAGAAGAAACATTTTGAGGGAGTGGGTTAATAAATATTTCTCACATATAACCATCACCTATCCCCATACAATCTCCATCACAATCAACAAATTCAAATCAGTAGGCATATGAAATGTATATACAATGGCTATACAAAGCTTGTAAAGCACATTTATCTAAAAGAATCTTTAATATGAATTTCAAAGTTTTCTAAAATCCTTCTAGATATAATGATCAGGAATTAGGTAAGCTATGAAATTATACCTCACTATCTTTGTCTTTGAAATACTAGAATATCAATATATTTTTTTTAATTAACAGGTTAAGACAGTGTATTCAAAAGCAGAGACAGCACTTTGTTGATAAAGGCCCATGTAGTCAAAGCTATGGTTTTTCTGGTAGTCATGTATGGATGTGAGAGCTAGGCCATAGGCCGAAGAATTGATGCTTTCAAATGGTGGTGCTGGAGAAGACTCTTGAGGATCCCTTGAGTAGCAAGGAGATCAAACCACTCAATCCTAAAGGAAATTAACCTTGAATTTTAATTGGAAGGACTGGTGCTAAAGCTGAAGCCCCAATATTTTGGCCACCTGATGTGAGGAGCTGACTCACTGGAAAAGACTCTGATGTTGGGAAGGATGGAGGGCAAGAGGAGAAGGGGCCAACAGAGGATGAGATGGTTTGTTGGCATTACTGACTCAATGGGCATGAGTTTGAGCAAATTCCGGGAGATAGTGAAGGACAGGGAAGCCGGGCATGCTGCAGTTCATGGGTATCACAAATAGTCAGATAGAACTTAGTGACGGAACAACAGTTCAAGTAATGTTCAATTTGAATCAGTTCTAATGAGGTAGATGAAACTCGAGCCTATTATACAGAGTGAAGTAAGCCAGAAAGAAAAACACCAATACAGTATACTAACACATATATATGGAATTTAGAAAGATGGTAATGATAACCCTGTATGCAAGACAGCAAAAGAGACACAGATGTATAGAACAGTCTTTTGGACTCTGTGAGAGAGGGCGAGGGTGGGATGATTTGAGAGAATGGCATTGAAACATGTATAATATCATATATGAAATGAATCGCCAGTCCAGGTTTGATACAGGATACAGGATGCTCGGGGCTGGTGCACTGGGATAACCCAGAGGGATGGTACGGGTAGGGAGGAGGGAGGGGGGTTCGGGATAGGGAACACGTGTATACCCGTGGTGGATTCATGTTGATGTATGGCAAAATCAATACAATATTGTAAAGTAATTAACCTCCAATTAAAATAAATAAATTTATATTTTAATTTTTTTAAAAAAAATAAAGCATTTAAAAAGTTGCACTACTTCCTTGATGGAATTCTGAATTAACTTTCTCTGAATTGTCTGAGCTTGTTTCTAACTCAGAAGATTAAATAGAAAATAAAATGTGAAAAAGGATGAAATGAACAACAATCTGTCCAGCTTGTTGTGTGCTTAGTTGCTTAGTTGGGTACAACTCTTTGTGACCCCATTGACTGTAGCCCTCCAGGCTCCTCTGTCCATGGGGATTCTCCAGGAAAGAACAGTGGGTTGCCATGCCCTCCTTTGGGGGATACTCCCAACCCAGGGACTGAACCCAGGTCTCCAGCATAGCAGTTGGATTCTTTACCGACTGAGCCACCAGGCAAACCTGTCAAACTTGTTACTTTCATCCTATTTTTATATTTTTTGTTTTGAAATTTAACTATATAGTATAGCATGAGCATTATTTTAAGTAACATTTCATGAATTTTAAACTTAGATTTAAATAAAAGATTCTACGGTTCACTGTATTTTTAAAGATGATGGTGTGGTGTCACTGATGTTGACTTTTGTTGGGTAACCTGATGTGGTCAGTAGAATGTGGATAGAAATGATATTGTTCCAGTCCCAAGCCTAGGTCTTAAGAGGCATCTCTTGTTTCCATGTTTTCCTCTGGAAGTTTTTAATCTCTGATATGAAAAGATTCTGCCCTGCAGAGCTACTGACCCCATCCTGGGTCCCAGAATGTGTGGAATATAGACCAAACTCAACCCTCAGGGCTGAAGCAAGAGCACTTCAACTGGAAAACAAGTGTCTAAGTGAGAAATAGTGCTTCTTGTTTTACACCAATAAAATTTCTGTGATGTTTGTTATACAGCAGTGGCTGACTAATACATAAGTATTACTTAAAATGTTTCCCCTCTTATTTTATAATATAAAGCAATTATCAAATAAAACTCACTTAAAAGAGGAATTTTATGGAATAGCTTGTTAAGTATCTAGCCATATGCTATTCACTTAAATGAGAGAAACTAAAACAATACATTAAGTAAGTCAAGTTGGTCAGTCATGTCCGACTCTTTGCGACCCCATGAACAATACATTAACTTCTCTAAAATAATACTATTCAAGAAAACTACCCTCATGTAGTTATATGAGGACAAAAACTGTGATACTTCTTGACTGAGAAAACAGTACACTCACAGCCCTCTCTGGCTGCCAGAGGAATGAACACAGATATTGTGCTATTTTCCTATTATGAAATCTGAAGAGGTGGTCCAGTCATGCTGAGACAATAAGAATTGCATGATGCTGCCTAAACTCAACTAACAACCCTCCAAGATACTAAGACTTGTTGTAATGCATAGAAATGCTGTGAAAAATAGGGCAATCTTTTTTTGTTTTTTTTACTTTCCATTTACTATCTACTTTGAATTATACTGTAGAGTAGCAAGCATGGCTCTTCATCTAGTGCACAGTTCATTTTACGCAACTGAAGACTGGATGTGCTACTTGGCTGTTAAAGTCTATCCTCACATTTGTTCTGACATGCCAGCATCACTCAGGCTTTATTCAGAGTTCTCATGCCATAACTCTCTTGAATAATTATACAACTTGGAAATAAGTACATGTGACACTAAGGCCACATGTGCTGTTTTGCAGAACATGGGGGAATCTCTAAGTCTTTGCATCTTGTGAAAAGCCAGTCTTGATAAGGAAAGAACTCATTTGCATATCTTTAAACGGATCCTTGCTGGCCTCTGAGTTGTGGGAGAGGGTGAGGAGGTGTGTATGAAATGACTATTACCTCAAAACCAGCAAGCACTATGCTTAGAAAACATCTGTTGCCAGTGCAAATGGAAAATTGGAGGTTACCTGAGTGATCAGCATAGTCGACAAAAGAACGTAACCCACTTAGAAGTTATTGGAAGACTGTATTATAAGAACTTCAATGTGAAAGATTTCAAAAGCAAAGAGAGTAGTGTGTCTGTGTGTGTTCAGTTGCTCAACCATGTTCAACGCTTCACAACTCTATGAACTATAGGTCTCCAGGATCCTCTGTCCATGGAATTTTCCAGGCAAGAATACTGGAGTGAGTTTTCCTCTCCTGTTCCAGGAGAATCTTCCCAGCATAGGGATCACATTCACATTTCTTGCCTTCCCTGTATTGGTAGGCAGACTTTTTTTTTTTTTTTTTTTTAACCACTGAGCCACCTGAGAAGCACGTAGGCTTAGATCCTAACTGGTAGGGCTTATGTTGCCTCATTACAATTCTTAGTCAATAGACTCAGTCATTATGAATTATACAAAAATAATTCACATTTGAGCAAGTCATCAGGGTTCTCATGGACATGCAGTTCTGGGGTGGCTTCAGAGTGGAGAGGACTGGAGGAGCGGTCACTTTCTCATCTCTTCCTCTGAGGAAGGGGCCAGGGTGTCAGCTCTGTGTGTTGCTAGTTAGGCTGCTGATCATAGGCACGCCCATCCTCTAAAAAAGGAAGCAACAGGTTTTAGTGACTCAAACACTGGTCTGGAAGATTGTTACTAGGCAGCTCTGCAAACTTAGATAAAGAGCTTTATTGTCTATGATCCTCAGTTTTCTCACCTATAAGTAAAATGAAATTTGAACGAAAATGAGCATTTAGGGACTACGAACATGGTTACTATCGGTAGAACTTCAGAAATGGAATCATGGTTGTGGATCATGGATTATGAAGCAGCATCTGCCAGTGAGAGGCAGATGTGATTTCTCCTACTCTATACATAGTACAGCACTTCATTCACGTTCCCTTCAGGAACAGCAATATTATCACTAATGGGAGGAAAGAGAAACAGAACAAAGGAGAATAGTTGACATAAAAAAAATACATCAAATTGTCCCCTTGTTCAGGAAACAGTTTGTATTAGAACAACATAGAATGACACCTAGACACACACACAGGCATACACACACACCAACTCACATGCATTTCTAAGGTTAAAGTAGGTATCTATTTTGTGATGCAGATTTCTTTAAGTGTATATACAAAGCGCCCTGATGCATTTCTTTTAGAGTAAAACATTAAACACACAATACTTTCCTAAAAGATATTTCACTCAAAGATGTGAGTCAAGTTAAAAATAATCAGCCACAGCAGACACCCTGATTCCTCGACTGATCGTATTAAACTCAATATATTCTTTCATGACGGGCAGTGCTCTTTATCATATGTTCTGCCTGCATACGGTTCAAGTTCACTATCTGTCTTTTCATTTTGTGTGTCTCACAGAAGGTGGTAGAAAGGTTTAGAAAAGTTAAGGAGGAAGCAAAATTATAAATAAATTTTAAGAGAGGTACGTGAAATATTTCATGCCTGTCCTTTTTAATTTTTTTTTTCTTAACAGCATCATATTTGATGAAATTACAATTCAGAGTTCTCAGAAATGATGGCTTCTCATATTGAGAACCTTTGCTCTACCACGTCCAGAACTCTGGCCCTACTAGCTGTGGGTGACCACCACCCATCGTGCCCTCCTGAGTTCTCTTTTTTGACTCCGAAACAGATGAAGCTGCAGGGCTCATGCTGCCTCAGATCCTCTTGGAAATGAAGTATGTTATGAAAAATGTATATCAGTAAGCCTAGCCAAGGACTCCTCACTCAAATACCATCTGCAAACAGACCTTAGTGAGTGGGAGCAGTGGTGGTCAAGATTCAAGATTTTTCTCTGGACAGTGTCCTAGGGAGTATTGGACATTACAGGGCAGAAAGGCAAGACTTGAAAGACCTACAGCAGGGATCAGCGCCTTCAAAAATTTATGAGCCACTTGGCCTCAAGTTCTATTTTGTTTGCCAAGTGGACTCATCAGTAGAATCAAAGCTGTGAGGTCAAGAACCTGGTCTGCATGGTTCGCTGCTGCTTGTCCAGGGCTTAGAACTGTCCTCCACACATAATAAGCACTTAATCAATACGCATTGAATGGATCCACTAATTAAAAGGAAAAACTAATTAATGAGGTTACACATTAAGTTTCCATCATATTTTAGCTCAGGGTGGGAGCATAACAAAGCCTTCATTTTTTTAAATTTTTCAGAAAATAGGGTTGATTGCTTATTATATGCTCCTGAGAAATAAAAGAAGTAAAACAGCCCTCATTTCTTATCTCTAATGAAGCCTTCACTTTATACTCTAAGAATTATTTTACCAGTATCACACCAAGTGCTTCATTTGCCGATTACTTTACTTCTAGTCTTCTTGGGAACTTAGGTAGAGTGGAAGTAGGGTCAACACATAAAATACAAGATGCTCAGTGAAATTTGAATTTCAGCTAAACAATTATTTTTTTAACGTAAGTATATCCTAAGTAGTGTGAGGTATACACCTATACTAAACAACATATTTGTTGTTTTGATAAAATTTTAATTGAGTATCCTTTATTTACAGTTGATAAATTCAGTAATCCTACTTCTTAACATCTAGAAATCCAGTTATTGACACTGATTTTTTTCTGTGGCCATCTACCCTTTCAGGTGCTCCTATTTTCGGGATCTAAGAGAACCTGTGCACAGCCTCTCTCTCAAGCAAAAGGCCAACATCGATTCCACTGGGAACAGTCACATTCTTTGCTCATATATCAAGTTATCCCTGGGATGCTGGACAAACCCAAGGCCACAGTATCTGGACTTGACCAACAGGGGGCAGGCGTCTTTCCACTGGGTCTCCATTCTACAGGAACACACGCCCAGCTCCCCAGGGAGTCCTGCGGAAGCCCCCATACAGGGCTCAGAATGACACCTCTTCTGGGTCTCAGAAAGCACTCTGGGTCCTGAAACTCACCTTGAGGCTTCCATGGAAACTTCTAAATTAATACTCTAGTGTACTTTATAACTAGATGCCTTTGCTTTATCTGCAAACCCATTTCCCTTCTCTTCTGACTCAAAACAAATTTTATAAACATATCCTCAACAAAACTGAATAGGCAGAAAAAGCATACCAGCCTAAGAGCCACGGCAAAGGCCTGATTCTTGGTCTCTCAGAAGCATTCCTGAGACAGAGATGCGCAGTTCCGTGTTTTACCTGGAGGGCAATCCCGGGAAATACAGGAAGAGGAGGAAGTGAGACAGGGAGGGAGGCAGCCACCACGGGCCGTGCCACCAGGCTCAGGGCCACTGTGGACAACTCCAAGGCAACTCCACTGGGGAGCACTGGGAGACAGAGGGACACACACGTCCCAGTGGAGAGCCAAGAGGGAGCTGGGGTGAATGCGCACAACTCCCGGCTGCCCTGGGGTGATGTCTGCAGGGTACACGCTCCCCAGCATTTGGGTCTTATGTGTGGGTGACAGGCTCCCGTTCCCAGACAGAAGCCCTCAGGCAGAGGCATAGCTATTCTCAGAAGCCGTTTTTCCAGGTGAGTGCCAAGGGCGTAGGCAGGGCACTGCCGGCATCCGGAACATTGAGAAATGCGGGCTGTTTTCATAGTTGATCCTAGCAGCCCAAAGATGGAAGTAATCCAGAGAGCCAAGTAGGAGGCTTCGCCAGTATCAGGACCTGTTAAACCACGTGCTGTACAGACATTCTGTCCCCTTCCATCAGTGGTTTCATGCCATTTTGACTTTTATCGGGTGACTTTCTCTGAACTTTCACTCATACAAGGTGCCTGCCACTCAGTTTTAGCAGCTACACCTCCACACAAGTTAAAATCGCTGCATTTTAATGAGGCCAAGCTTTTCGAGCTGGCTTCATTGCACATGAACTTCCCTCTCAGATGCGATCCTGGTTCCCAAGGAGTTCCCATTACTCATGGGCACACCATTCCCTGCGCACCTGGTTGTTCAGCTCAGATGTAAACACATCAGCTTCTCCAGTCTGTCTGTAGCCAGGGTACCCCGCGCGCACTTGCGTGAGCCAATTTGAACGTGGGCTGGTTCTAAAAGGGAGCAGGTGTCAGCTGAGCTGGGCTTTGAGAGTGCTCTGACCTCCAGCACGTGAAGCTCTGGGATAAGGGATGGGACTTCTACACTTGAGGGAGAAGATGGGGGAAATCAGAGAAGTCACCACACAGTCCATCTGAGAAGCCAGAGTCGGGGATGGGGGTCCCCAGTGGCTGAGAACTGTTTGGAAGTCTGGTGGAGAAGAACCCTTACTCTGGCTTAGCTGCAACCTCGGTGGTTTGCAGTCAGGCCCCCGGGCATGGGCCTCAGGCCACAGGTGGGCAGCAGGGTAAGCAGCTGGGAAGAAGGACAAGATACAGAGTCGTGCAGGGGCGAGCCAGGCCTCGTGGAGGTCTCCGCGGCTGTCTGTCCCCACCACCGACCATGACAACCTGCAGAGAGCAACGCTGCTGCTTCACATCGACCATCTGGATTCCTCTGCTAGACAAGCAGAGTCATCCAGGAAAGGGGATTCTGGGGACTGCAATTCCAACTTAACCAAATGGACATATGACACACAGGACTGAGGCTCCCTGGAATTAATCAAGGAGAGCGATGCCAGCTCCTTTCTTCACAAGGGTGTAAAATGAATACGATCACAAGGCATTCTGGATACACCTGTTTTCATCTTTGTCATGTATTTTCACTGGAATATTCTGCACTCTTGCTATGGGAGATGGGAGCAGTCATATCTATACTTCCCTTTAATCTATAACAGATAGGAAGAAGTTTTAACATTTCTTGTTTATCTTCTTTTTCTAACTTAGAGTCACATACCATAGGCTTTAGGGAGCCTTTATTTTAATTCACTGAAAATAAATGACTTAGCTACATTCATTTTTTCCTTCTCGGCTACATGAAATTGGTTAGCTAAGAAAGTGAGGCTAGAGGCAAAGAGCTTTAAAACTATTCCCCTTAAGAAATTCTATTTAGTTACAAATTTTCTGTGTGACCTTGAGGAGTCACATGAAGTTCCTATCTGTTAAGTTAAAATACTCAGAGTTCAATCTTGTGAGTAATAATGAGTCAAGCTGATTGGAATGGACTTTGCTCAGAATGAGTCCGGTAAGAATAGGAAGAAGGGATAAAGGATTCCATTCCAAGACAGAGCTGCTTCTGAAAGGTCTCAAAAAAAAAAAAAAATTCTACTAACCCTGTAACAGAAACAATGGTTTGCTTTAATAATCACTGTTATTAAATATTGATAGCTTACCTCAAAATATATTAATTGCTGGAATCCACTTAATCATGGTATACTTTCAGGAATCCATATATTGTGTTTGTAATTCTAATACTGAAGAGATATATCAGTGACAGATTAACAATATTAGAATTTAAATTTGGAAAAGCATTAGAAATAGGACCACAGATAACCACATGCATCACTCACTAAATGTTCACAGATCATATAGTATCTGGAAATTGTTTTTCTAGATACTGATTATGATACAGAAAAAGTTACTTCCTTATATCCACTGTGTTATAAGCTTATGCTTTAAAAATCTATTACATTCAGGTACTAATACATTTTTTTCTTTCTGTTTTTTAAAAATTATTTTTAATCGGAGGACAATTGCTTTACAATATTATGTTGGCTTCTGCCATACAACAACACGAATCAACCATAAGTACACGCATGCCCCTCCCATCTGAGCCTCCCCCCACCTCCCACCCCATCCCATGCCTTTAGGTTGTCACAGAATAACACACTGCAACTGAGTGGTTATACAGCAACTTCCCTTTGTTCAATATAGTAAATGTTTAACATTGAGTTGTATTTAAAGACAGACACATTTAAAAAATAATAAATTTACCATCTATATTCAGTTGGTCCATGAAGGCCTTTTGGCAGGTTATATTTGTGAAAAAGTGTTTGATATACACAAAAAGTATTACCCTGGTACTAGAACATAGCATGGTAAAATATGCAGATCAGCATGTAATATTAAGTATGCGTGGTAGTGTTTCCATATCTCCAGGGACAATCATTTGCTCTACTTTAAAATGTATGCTCTGTGTATGGTTAGGATGTCATATATGCTACATTCTAAAGAAGTTTAAGCATCTAGAAAAACTTCCCTGCTATTTAGGAATGACACCTAAAGCTTCATCTTTAAATGGTTCTACATCCAGTCATCAGTCAACAGTGATTCTAATTCACTGATTTCAGCTAAAAGAGAAAAGAAATCCTGTTTCTAGAAAGTACTTGCAAATGTCTTTCATGAATATTTCATTTAAGGTAGTGTTTATAACACCTAAAGTTCAGCTGGAATATGTTAAATTTACTGAACCTGTCATATAAAGTGTGGTGTGGCTGCTTACTAATAAATGCTTGCTTAATAAGAAAAATAAATAAATAAAGAGGGTTGGCTGGCCTAAAAGAGAAGACATCCTTAAAAATGCCCTTCCACCTTTGAGTTGCAACAGTTAGCAAATAGAAATACAGGATGTCCAGTTACATTTGAATTTCAGCTAAAAAATGTACAATTTATTTTAGGTTAACTATGTCCTGTATAATATTTGAGATATACTAAATACTAATTTATTGTTCATCTGACATTCAAGCTTAATTTGGAGTCCTATAGTTTACCTGGTAGTCCCACTTACAAGGAAATGAATGGTCGCTAAAATAGAATACAACCACCCATGTCAAGAGAACTTGGAGGGAGATAGCAAGTTTGGGGGCCTCTGAAGAAACTCTAAAAGGATAAAGCCACTGTCAGGGGAAAATTTTTCTATACTCCTTAACCTCTCAAGCTCTCCTTCCTCCCTCTGGTAAAATTACAAACTTTAGTTTTCAAGTTACTGAAGGAGATGAAATGGTAGGCATGAAAAGAATATAGATTTTGCCTCTCTTCAGCCTTAAGAGGCCACCTGAATACAGCCCCCAGACTGAGTGGAAGAAAGAAGAATAAACTTGAAGCCCAAGCTGGGGTTCTGAGATATATGACTTAATACTGCGAATTCTGAACTGCCACTGTGAGTCCTGTCAAATGATGTTAGGATATTTTACTAGCTAAGAGTCAGCAGAAAAGTCATGGGAAAAATCAAGTTGTCATCTAGGGGCAGGGGAAGAACAATCGGCTCCCAATAGAACTTTAGGGGCAGTGAGAGAAGAAACAGAAAGAAGGGAAAAATAAAGAGCATTCTGATTCTGTCCAATCAGTCCATTCAGTCCTGCCGCTCATCACCATTCAGGCTGCGAGAGCGTCGGA
This sequence comes from Neotragus moschatus, assembly GCA_006410615.1. NCBI lineage: Eukaryota > Metazoa > Chordata > Mammalia > Artiodactyla > Bovidae > Neotragus > Neotragus moschatus. The sequence goes on along the minus strand of SJYA01001833.1, from coordinate 841,787 downwards.
AGAGAGGGGAGGTGATAAGGTGAGCAGGGAATGGCAGTTAATGAGCATCCCGTTGTTCTAGTCATGCCCAGACATCTGGTTTCTAAAGTAAACCTGCCCTGACTATGGAATGTCAAGGTGGGCTGAGCTCATATATGCTTCACAGTGCAATGTATGCAAACTTACATACTGGAATATGGTCGGTATCATGATGGGAAAGAAAGAGGAGGTACCTGCAGAAGAGGCCTCCTAAGTCGAAGGTCACATGTGGCCTCAGAGAAGCTGGCCAACCCTTGCGGTACAGCCCTGGTGGCTCATTTTATTATAATGCCTGATTTCTGAGCTATCCTGATGATGACAGAGAGGGGAACAGCCCATCTAGTGATGGGCTTCAGAACTTTATGACCATAGAAAAACATTTCTTTTACACTTACTTTCCCGGTAATTACTATCTAAGAGAGAAAACACTTGCAGAATGTAGTCCATATCCTTGAAATAAAATGGATGGAATCATATCGACACACGACAAGCACACATATCTTATTATGTGGGGGAAATATACATCAATACAACTAGATAGCATTGTTTTTTTTAAAGTTTGGTTATGGCTTTGTCATTTATTGTTATTATTAATAGTATTATAGCACGCTAGCAAAAACATATGTTAAAAAATAAGAGGTATGTAGGGTAGGAGATAAAACACAGAAGTCTCCCACTCAGACACCCCATCATCAATTCCATTTCCTTCCCCAGAGGCAACCACCTTCAATGGTCTGAGGTCCTTCAAGTAAACACATAGGACTCAATGATGAACTTAGGCATCTAAATCTTGCTTGACTTGCCTCACATTAAAAAAACAAAACAAAGAGACCACACCTCGTTTCTATCATCCCATCTCAGCCCTACCTCTTTCTCTTGATATTTGAAAGTTATATTATTATTTAGCTTCTTCTTTGTTATAATTGTGTGTTTGTGCGTGTGTGCATGCACACACACACCCACTAAGTCACTTCAGTCATGTCCAATTCTTTGTGACCCTATGGACTGTAGCCTGCTAGGTTCCTCTATCCATGGGCATTCTCCAGGCAGGAATACTGGAGTGAGTTGCCATGCCCTCCTCCAGGGGATCTTCCCAGTCCAGGGATCGACCTTGCATCTCTTATGTCTCCTGTATTACCAGGCAGGTTCTTCATCACTAGCACCACATATATGAATCCCTCTTTGCTATTCCATCAGTACATACTCCCCTTCAAAATCTCTTTCAGCATTATCCTTTAGTTTACATTTTAAGTACTTAAAATGTTTAAGTTCTGTCCTATAACTGTGATTTAGTTTCCACTGAGTTATTCCTTGATTGACTCTGGAACAAATAAAACAGTCTCTGTGTAAGTGTGTGTGTGTGTGTGTGTATGTGTGTGTGTGTGTGTGTGTGTGTGTATATATATATATATATGGATAGATAGATATTAGCCTTTTGGTTCTGAAACAGATGGAGAAAAATTAAACCAAGCAAAGAAAAATTCATACCAAAAATGTTCTAAAAATTACCCTGTTCAATTGGACGTAGTGCAGACAACCATTTGCAGTCACAAACTAATTTTTCCCCAACTAAATAGATTAAATCTAATAGTGGCATTAGTTAAATCAGACAGAAACATGGGTCCTCTTGGCAGATCTTTAAAATCAGGTTTCAACTATTATTAAACTTCTAAAAATGACCAAGTTTGGAAAGGAGATATTCAGATATATCAAAAAATGTGTTTTCTCTGCATCTGAACCAAATTGAATAAAAACTCTTAGTTTAACCACAGTTTTACATTCCATAACAGAATCATCTCATAAAAGAACAACTTCAAACCTTGACTACATTTTGAGTCAATAAAGAGTTGTCTTTGTTATAATTTATAAACAGGTATTCATTCAGCCTACAAAATGGATGAACTTGGTTTTGCCTTCATATGCCTCCCCTTCCTCTGAGATATATGATTTGTTGTACTAATTACAGCAACCTAGGCTTCAAGATACTCTACAGAGCCACCATTTCACTATTTTTAAAAGTATGCAATGACTGAATTGATCAAAATTTACACTGAAAACTAACCATTTAAGAAACAATTACAGAAAAAATTGTGTGGCATTTACAACAGTCTAATAAATCTTTGTTTTTTTTTAATTCATAGACTCTTGACAGTCCTTTGGACAGCAAGATCAAACCAATCAATCCTAAAGGAAATCAACCCTGAATATTCATTGGAAGGATTGATGGTGAAGCTGCAATACACTTTGGCCACCTAATGTGAAGAGCTGACTTATTGGAAAACACTCTGATGCTGGGAAAGATTGAGGGCAGGAAGAAAAGGGGCCGACAGAAAATGAGGTGACTGGATGGCATCATCGACTCAATGGACATGAGTGTGAACAAACTCTGGGACAGTGAAGGACAGGGAAGCCTGATGTGCTGCGGTCCATGGGGTCGCAAAGTGTCAGACATGACGGAGTTAGGGTTAGGGAGAGACTGAACCCTAGGGTTACAGAGAGACTGAACAACAGTAACAAAAATAAAGCATCTGCTTTTAAATCAACGTGCTGTGCTGTATTGGGCTTCCCTGGCAGCTCAGGAGTAAAGAACCCATCTGCCAGTGTAAGAGATGCAGATTCGATCCCTGGGTCAGGAAGAGTCTTTGGAGAAGGACATGTCAACCAACTCTATTTCCAGTATTCTTGCCTGGGAAATCCCATGGACAGAGGGGCCTGGTGGGCTACAGTCCATGGAGTCACAAAAACTCAGACACGACTCAGAGACTCAAGAACAACAATGACAAAAATGCTATGTTAAGGGTGCTTTTTAGTCAGTACCCGACAGAAGTCAAGTTGCCTCCAAGTTAATACACATTTTGATCCTGATATGGAAGCAGTGGGTAAATGGCAGATCAAAGAGAGGCATTAAAAGCTCCTTTCGTATGACTCTCAGCACTTTCGTGCACAGGACAGTGGTAGAAATATAGTTATACTAAGAATATTCTCTAAGGATTTCTGTGGTTGGTTGTTTTTAAAAATGCACGTAGAGGCAAGAAAGGCAAAACAGTATTGTAAAGAAAGAATACAGTATTGTAAAGCAAAACAAACTAAAAAATAAAAATTAAAAAAAAAAAGAAAGGCATCCACGGTATGAAATACTCTTGTATCATGTGGACAAGGTCACACCATATAGGTATCTTCCGTAAGGTGCGTTCAAACTCTCTCTCTCTCTGTTGTACCTTTATCTTAAGAGGTGACCAACTGTCCCTTGACCATACCGTTACTGCTCAACGAATTTAATTTGACTTGTGCATTAAAAATAAAGTTTCTGATCTTGTTTCTGACCTTAAAAGATCAAAAGCATTACATGTAAATGTTGAGGTTTCTTAATTCTCTGGAAAAATCACATTCGTCAGTGCTGGGATAGAACCGGTAGTGAGGACAGTGGGCTTCAATTCTGCTCAGTCACTGCTTTAGAAAGGCACGTGCTTTCCTGGTGGCAACGATTCTCTCTTCTCCTTTCTCTTCTTCTCCCTCTCCCACCTTCCTTCCCTTTCTATCCCTCCCCCTGACCCTAGTGTCTTTCCTGAGCCTACATCTCTGCCTTTATTAGTTTATCTCCTCGGTCTCTACAGGTGCTAGTGTTTGCCATCTCAGGTCATAAATATTACTGTTATTTCACTTTTACTTTGCTCCATAATGACAGCAGCATATGCTATGATAGCAGTCTCGATAACATTCTCTTTCTTTTGCACATTCATTTTTTAAAGAAAAAAATCTTGATTGACAAATTTTATAAAGCATGGTTCATTTATCCAGCAGAGTATTATGAAACCATTAAAAAGAAAAATGAGGAACATGTTCCAAATATATTAAGAAACAAAAGCTAAAAAAACATTGTTCATAAAAAGATGCTTCCATGCTTAGACACCTCTGGGATTGGGAGTGTGGGGGATGAGGGTAGGTCTTAAACTAAAAGATTTTTGCTAAAACTTTTACCCTTCTTTATGGCTTAGATTTATGATGAGCATGAAATCAAATAGTTTTAAGTTTCTAAAATGAAAATAATAAAAATATGTATGTGTATCACTTTGTTTATGTAACATTTCACACATTATTTTCTTTTTTTCTTTTTATTTTTTAGTTTGTTTTGCTTTACAGTACTGTATTTTTTTTGCTATATATACATGAATCAGCCATGAGTGTACATGAGCTCCCAATCCCAACCCCCCCCCCCACCCCACACCATCTCTCTGGATCATCCCCACGCATCAGTCCCAAGCATCCTGCATCGAACCTAGACCGGCGATTCATTTCACTTATGATATCATACATGNGATTGGGTCATTTATTTTTCTAGAATTGAGCTGCATAAGTTGCTTGTCTATTTTTGAGATTAGTTGTTTGTCAGTTGCTTCATTTGCTATTATTTTCTCCCATTCAGAAGGCTGTCTTTTCACCTTGCTTATAGTTTCCTTTGTTGTACAGAAGCTTTTAATTTTAACATACATTATTTTCTAATTTGGTCTTTATAATAACTCTATGAGGTAGCCCCTTAGATAGTATAGTCACTATTTTTTAGTAAGTGAAAAAAAAAATGAGGATTTATCAACATACATAAGGTCATCTAGCCAGGGAAATGTAAAGCCGTAATCACACCGATCTGATAGAGTAGCCAATATCAGATCGCAGTTAATCAACAGAGCAAAGGACAGGTCTTGTATTGCCATGAGAGACTTAGCAACTTCCACTCACATTTCATTGGCCAAAACTGATAATGCAATTTATCCAATCACAAGAGCTCCAGTAAATTGCCATATAGCAGACAGAATTGAGGGTGGGGCTTTGGGGGGAGAGTAACAGGTAAACCAAATGACTAACACCCCAAAACCTCTAACCTCAGGCCTATCATAATAAACCAGTATAACTACATGAATCCCTGAGTACCTCATATTCAAAACAACACTTTCATTTAAANCCAGTAAATTGCCATATAGCAGACAGAATTGAGGGTGGGGCTTTGGGGGGAGAGTAACAGGTAAACCAAATGACTAACACCCCAAAACCTCTAACCTCAGGCCTATCATAATAAACCAGTATAACTACATGAATCCCTGAGTACCTCATATTCAAAACAACACTTTCATTTAAAACTTCCCTATATAAAGAGTTAAAAATATTTTGAGGAAGTGTGTGTGTGTGTGTGTGTGTGTGTGTGTGTGTAGCATACTCACTTATCTTATATAACTCTATGAAAGTGTCCTTGCCTGCTTTTTTTTTTTATCACTTACATTTCATCAGACTCTTGTAGCCAATAAGCATTTTGTCCTTCATGTGGTATGAAGAAACACTGAAGCTGAGCATCTCAATACCCACTCAGCCACATCAAGTACAGAATATTAACAGAAGAGAAAGCCAGCTGCAGCCCGTAGATAGCTTACCATGCCGCACGGTACTTACTACAAACAAGTATCTCCAAACATGCATAGGCTCTTAACCTCAATCACGTATCCTTAATCAGATGTCAATTTCAGTAGCAAATTTTCTGAATAATGATGATGTAACATCCATTAGTAAATAGGAGACATCAATTACATTAAATATCATGGTTGGGCTGCCAGATAATCGTGAATAAAACACACTGATAAACAATGTGCTTTTCAGCCAAGGGCAACAAGGAAAGCAGTGAGTTATCAAAGAGACATCCAGAAAGATGCTCTACTTTACGGACTGGCAGGGCAGCTGTTTGTAATGTGTAGGTAACTGAAGTACAGAAGACAAAACTTTAAGAATAGCAGGACCAAAGGTTCAGATTGGTAAAATCCTTTTCAGAAAGGAAGTACATGCCAAGACAAGAACGGTATAAGATATAAGACCTGAAATTGACTAATTTACCACCGAGCTTGGAAAAGGAGATAGGGAGATCAGCTGGGTGTGTATTATGATCATCTAGAGGGAGGGGACAGTGGCCTGGGATAACAAGAAAAATAAAAAAAATAAAAAGCTTAGAGAAGTATGACATTGGGTAATTTCAAAGGAAGAATCCAGGATTTGGAAACAGTGGGTATGAACAGAGAGGGAAGTGCAAAGGTCAAAACAAAAAGGACTAATTCCCTGCCCAACACATAACAGCATGTGTGTGTGTCTACATATATACACACACACACACACACACACACAGATGTTAACACTTGCTTAGTGGAACTCAGCATTTCACAGACAGAAACAGACAATCTAAAGAGCTTTTTATTTTTTTTCCTGTTAGTTGGAGGAAGTCTCAAGTTTGATCTTGCTCATGCTGAATCTGAGATGATAAAGGACCTTGGGCATGGAGCAGGTTTTTTGAACCCTTCTTTTTGTAGAACTTGTGCTCAAGAGAGAGCATGAGTTCAGAGTTACAGCTTTGTAAGTCATCCACGGGGGAGGGGTCAGAGACAGGTTTTAAAATTATCCATAAGTAGGCTGTCTCTCCCTACAAATCATCTCATTTGAGTTATTTGATTTTTTCCTAATGTTTCATGTAGCATTATCCTACCTCACTCAGGGAGTCCGAGAAGGTCTGAAATAATAAAACCTTATGAAACAGAAGAGATAAAGGGGAAGATGTTAAAATATATGATTCATTTAAGTGAGCAGCTGACGTCTTGAGAATAAAGATAATCTCATTGTGGACAGGACACCACAGACAGGGAAAGGCTGGACTCACCAAATGTGCTGCTGCACACACCTAGATATGGGGAGGGGCAGGGCTAATGGAAGGAGCGAGTCCACAGGGCAGAGAGCTGTGCAGAACTCTCTCAGAAATCTTGCTCTCCTGTTCTCATGGCCATTTTTCATGTTTTGGAATATTTTTTCCAAAAAGCATTTCAATATAATGAAGTTCCTTCAGTTCTAATAAGATCATTTTTCACAGCTATTTTGTTAGACACTCCAAAATTGTGCTGTGTTATCAGCAAAGGGGGTTGGTGGGGGGGACTGGTCTGGAGAGAAATCAACTAGGGGAAAGTCAGAATGAGCCAACTGGTTTAAAGTTTTGTTTTAAAAAAAAAAAAAATCTGTAGGTGATGGTGATCTTTCTGTGCTAGAAAATGGCCATGTATTTCACATGTGTGAATACCTGTACATATGTGATTTATGACTGTATCAATGAGAGCATGACTGGGGAATTTATTTAAGAAGTAAATCAGGGAGGAAAGCCAGGTTTCACAATAGCTTTGTCTGACATGCTGGGCCTAATGTGTTCTGAGCAGCATGTAGAAATGCCTGTAAACACCATTTGTCCCCCAGGTATCACGTATGCGCCAGCAGACCCTTCACTTCTCATTTTCTGCAAAGGCCTCTAGCATGGATGGCACTTTTCATTGTCATAGCTGAGTGAACTTAAGGGGAGAAAAGGACCGACAAGGTCAGGGCCCTTTTACAGAGGTGGGAAGGTGTCCTATTTTACAGAATGCTTGGGATTCCCAGGCTGAGACCCTAACCTCAGACACTGTTAGAAGAATATTAAAAATTTAAGAGAGTGGAGCTGTGTGCTCTGGCTGTCTTCAGCCACCTGCTGGCACGCTCCCAGGGCATGGTGAAGACCATGATAACCTGTTATTGACAGAACTTCCTCAGGAGCTGGAGGCCTTAAATAACCCCTGTCTCTTCCCTCTGTTCTACATCAGCTTAAATATTATTAGGTTCTCTTAGAAATGGGTACACAGGGGGATTCCTTGTGTATTCAGAGATTGTGATGGAGGAGTTTAAAAGCTTCAATTCAGTTACTCTGGATTCTTTTGAGTCATAAATGACTCTGTTTTATAGAAAATTCTTGCATTGCTTCATGGTTCAGATGCTGCATTTTAACATTGATTTATTTTTAGATGAAACTTAAAATATGCATAAATATGATTGACTATGCCTATGGATAAACAACTGTATGGAATGTTATACCCGTTAGAGTTCCAACAGGAAACAGATGGCGCTTTCAAATTGAGTCATTTGAAAGTGGTTGATGGAGACACGGCTTACGGAGGTGTGGGAAGGGGCTAGTGCCATCCCCTTGGGCTAGGAGGCATTGAGCTGTCACTATCCACATGGCAGAAGGCGCAGAGAAGGAGCGCCACCAGAATGTAGAAACAGAAAGAAAAAAGAAACGGCTCACCTTCATTCTCGTCCCTTCCTCAGGCTTCCCGGTGGTGCTACCCAACAGCCCAACCCAGCAGGCAGCCAGAAGGCAGGGAGGCCCATCCAGATGGTCCCCAGAGATCATTTTCATGGGCAGAGAGAACAGAACGGTGCTGAAGCGTGGTTTGGAGGTAAATGGTAGACACCCAGCAGAGGTGTCCGCCCTGACTCAGGACCAGTGTGTGTTAGTACAGGGGATAATCGTGATTATGGACCTCTGAATTTCAAAACCATGCACCCCTGGGACACTCAGGCTTAGAGCATGGCCAGAATCGGGCATACAGACAGTGTTTGAGAGGAGCAGAGTGCAGGAAAGAGAGCTCCCCATCCACCAACCTGAGACCCTAAAGCTTCTTTCTGGAAGGTGGAAAGAGGAGGGAAAAAAGGTAAAAAGTGAAAGAAGGTCCATAGACCCGGGAGTAGAGAGGCCCAAGCCCGTCTTCCAAAAGGAGCTGTCAGGGAGAGAAAGCCCCCGAAAGGGAACGTGACTGTGCAATGTCCGGGCAAAGTAAAGAAGTCAAGAGACGGCCAGGCCGAGTGTGATACAGCAGGGAGCAGTGGGGTCTGTGCAGAACTGAAGAGCCCTGTCTCGTCCAACGGCAGACGGCGCCAGCCAGCTGCACAGAATGACGCGGACGGGAATGAAGACACGGTGTCAACTGGAATTTCTAATTTCTCAAGAGACACCAGAAAACTAGGATTATCCAAGTCAACCTTTCAGATTCTTAAAACTTTGTGGGCTAAATAAACCATGTCTGTGGGCAAGCTCAGTCCACACCCTCATCCTGGTCGCAGAGTCCTAGAACCTTGCTGGGCTCTAAGCAAGGCATCAAAGCAGCAGACAGATTTGCTAGACCTAAGGGTCCACACCGGATGGAGGGGGAAACACAAGAAAGTTAACTTCAGACCAAAGAACAGGCCAGTCCTCTAGTCATTCCCTGACTCAACACCAGTTTCCAGGAGCACGACATAACCCAGGGAAGGGGAAAGGAAGGCCCAGAATATGGAGCTGAAATCACTGGGGCACATCCACAGAACCAGAACCCCCAAAGAAGTGGCTGTGCAGAAATAAAGAAACCACCACTCATCTCTGCTGCCAGTGTCCACTCAAGTGAGTTCTGGCTTTACATTTTCAAGGCACAAGCTAGGCGTCTGGTCAACCAGTTGTACTACTCTATGGGTGGGCTGCAAGCAGAGTTGATTATGGGGACTTTGTTCTTCTATATAATTATTCACTGAGCCTCTACTGGTAGGATTCCAGATGCTGAGAGAGGAACTTTCCTGATTCATCCACAATCCTGAAGCGGAGGTTTGTGGGTGAAAGATGAAGACACTAGATGATTCAGACTGCGGTTCTGGAGGGGCCATGATTCACTATGGGACCTAAAATGAGCTGCTTCTTCCTTGCTTGGTCCCAGGACTCTGGGTGTAAAATATGAGGTGAAGGGGTCAGGCCCTCGCTGAACACTAAGGTCCCATTCCATTGTTGGACGCTGTAGGTGGTCAGGTGAGGGCATATCGAAAATGCATGACCAGTCCATAAGGGAGAAAACACTATCCTTTTTGTATAACTGATTCTTCCAATTCAGTTTTACTTTTTACAGAATGAGGTTAGTCATTTTCCTGCTTTTGTTGGGTACTTTAGAAACCGTTGGAATTTATACATTTCTTTACCCTGTTCCTTCTTTTTCAGCAGTCAGCAAATTCTCTGGAAGATAGGTTATGAAAATAACCTACAGAATTTCACTTTCTATTTGTCATGGAGTAATTTATGCCCTAAAGAAGCAGAACACTTCCTTGTGTTTTATTTTTATTTCACCAGTGAAAACTAAGACCAGGACCCATGTGTTTATTACTCATGTTTTGGGTCTCCAAACTTTTCTTAAATCCTCCCACTAAGCCTCTTGCCCCTGAATTGCTTCAGGCACTCCAGCTTCCTGGAATCCTGATAAACATGTGTGATATGGCTCTGTACCACAGGTTTTTCTATCTTTAAAAAATCTGTTTCAGTCTAAGGCACTAAAAGAGCCCCATGTTAAATTGTAACATTGTGTGGTATTTAACGATGAAGTATAATGTTTCTATGTTAAAACTCAAAGCAGGGACAAAGAAACTAAGTACTCAGTGGCAAGAAGGGTAAAAATCCAAAAAAAAAAAAAAAAAAAAAGAGAGAGAGAATTATACAAACTCTAGAAGTGTTATCCTTTAAAAAAGTCTAGAGGTCAGGTGCTTGTGTGACATTGGAAATGTAGCCAAAAGTAGGCACTGGTAATCCTGCTCAATATTGAGCAGATGTTAATATTATTGGGGAAAATCATTCTGGCCAAGAGATGCTCTCCAATCAGTGGGAATTGTGTCATAATAAAAAATGTGTTCATGTCACTTCTGGTTCTAGCATTACAGAATTAAAGAAAGCTCCCATTTCTTGGCCTTCTCTACTTCAAATGGAGATCACCATCGCAGGTTCCAATTTTAAAAAGCACACAATTCACTGAAGTGAATCAACACCAAAGCTCAAGTATAAAAGCCAATCATAGTGTCAAGAATGCATATAACAGGCCACACCAGTAAATTCGATGAACTGCAAAAATTTCCATCAAAGAATGAGTTCCAAAAGAATGAAAAATGAAACATTTCATCTATTTCAATCAATAATTAATACTCCTGGCAGACTTGATCTCTACTCAGGGAGCTGAGTAACAGCCATAAAAACACAGTCCACCTCAAGACCTGAGCTTCATAAGTGGATGAGAAAGTTAAAAGCCAAGACTCGAGAGTTACTTAAATATATTACAAGTATCATAAATTGCCCATAATGAACAGTTCAGCCCAAAAAACACTGAACATAACTAAGAGGTTGCTCAGCAAGAAAGAAGATGAAACACCTGCTGGATAATACTCTTACGGGGTCAGAGAAACACTATTTTAAACCCACAGAGGAAAATAATACCTGCACAGCAAGGGGATGGGGGCTTAGCAACCTGGAAAGGTAGAGAAAGCAGCTGCCTACAGTGGGGCATGTAATTTGAGATAAGGGCCCGCCATAATCATTTTTAGTGTTAGTTGCCTAGTTATGTTCAACAATGTTTGATCCCATTGACTGTAGCCCCCCAGGCTCCTCTGTCCGTGTGATTCTCCAGGCAAGAATCCTGGAGTGGGTGGCCATTTCCTTCACCAGGGGATCTTTCCAACCCAAGGATCCAACACCTTTGTCCTAAACAGTCACTTGAGTACCCCACTTCAGTGCAAACCCACCCATAGATATATAGTCCTTCTGCAAAATCCTTGACTAAAGGCTGTAACACCGGGACACAGGGCAACAGATTAAACTACTGCCACTAGGATAAAAGCATTTGTCACTATGGTATTAGCAAAGTTGGAGAAGGAGAGGGAAGAAATGGACCTGGCCAAATGTATTGTTGAGGACGGCTGCATTAGGGCACATGTAAACAATGGGAGAGCCGCTCTTCAGCATGATACCCAGCAGACAGACTTGTCCCCAGCCCCGACACATGAACAATGCTTCACTTCCAAGATGCCCCCTGTATAAACATGGGGATAATAAATGCCACTAAATAGCATTAGCAAGGACTCTGAGGCATCTAATGCTCCAGAATCTTTGAAGACAACCAAAACTTTAGAACTAGATGCAGATAATGCCATTCTTAAATTTAAAAAGCAAAACAAAAAAAAATTTTTTCTGGATTTGGGGAATTAAAAAAAAAAAAAAAAAGGTGACAATAGAAAGAAGCCTGATACAGGGTGCCAGAGGGGAATATCCACTGTCTCCAGTTAATTCTTCGTTCTGTGCTGCCCTTTCTCTTATTCTTAGCAGGCCCTAGGGTGGCTTTCTGCTTAGACGTTGGGAATGTCCTTCCCTACTCTCCTTTCTTTCTTCTGAACTCTGGCGCTGTGGTTTGTTAAGTGGCTTGCCTTGACTAGGTCCGCAATTACTTGCTGGCCTGATTAATTAATTAAGACTTGGCATCCTTTGCCTGCATGTTTGTGTGATCAAATCACACACAGGTGGTGATGAATGGAGCTCTATTCCACATCATTACGTTTACCAAAACCGACTCACATAAGATAGTGTCAGTTTATCCCTTGCCTTCCTCACCCAAGCTGCATCAAAAGGCAGCTCTTGAGAGCAGCCAACTAGGGCCCATCCATCTTCGCCTAGATTGGTCAAGCCTGAACATGTCCTATGAGCTACGTGCTGGTTCCAAATTGAACACAGATCATAAATAACAAATGAAACATGTTTTGGTACTGTTGGATTTCCTGATTACAGCTCCTACCTACACCCATAGTAAGTCATATATGTGGACAAGTGGCACATCCATGAAGTTCCTCATAGGTTCATCCTATATTTTACTATTTCCTTGGCCACAATCAATATCAGAGTTCAGAAATAAGACGCAAGAGAAAGGCATGCTTTTTGGAAAGAATTCCTTGATGAATAACTTGGAAGCTATCTCCAAGTTGCAAATAAAACCTCATTGACAAACAGAAGACTCATTTATGGTTTTACAAATCATATTTTGCTACATATTCTTCTCTTGAAATGCTTGGAAATAGAAGTCAATCACTGTCTAATTTGAGGTGCAAATTATCCAAAGATATAACTGTAGTTTGCAGTCTTAATATTTCTATTTCCATTCTTACCAAAGAATATAGTAAGACATTATGTGGGGGTGACATAAGATTATTTCTTATGTCTTAATGTTACGACCTAGGTGACAAATATTCTAAGCACTTTACATACATTATCTCACTTACTATTCTTGATAATCTTGTGATGGAGGGATTATCATTCCTGTTTTATGGATGAGTAAACTAATTGACAGATGATCATATGATTAACACATGGATACACGGTAATGCAAAAATTTGCAGCCTACATCATCATCAAGCATGGCTCGAAGAAAAGAGCTGAAACTAAAACAGTTCAAACTAAAGGCCTAGGATAGAACCAAGGGAGGAGAAAGTGACAGAAAGAGGAAAAGTCCTCGATTCACTGTATTTTCTTTCAGATTCTATCCCCAAGATACTGAATGAAAAAAAAAAAAAGACACATTAAAATGTTTTACATATGACAATCTTTGCCTCTATATCACCTTAAAGTGCTGAATCACAAAGAGGAGAAATGGTGTTATCCCTCTGGATGAGCAAATTCATTTAAAAATACCAAACAAAAAACCCTCTGCATTAATTCTCCACATTCTTTCTTTTTTTCAGGAATATTTCCAGGAAAGCAAGGTAGACTTCAGTGAAGAACAAATTTGATTTAAAGAAAATAAAGAAATAAGGATTTTTCTTGCATGTCTAAGTTTGACTGGAAATATATCTACTTCACATTTTGACAGACTAGTTCATGCCTAGTGTGTGTTTTCGGTCACACCAAATAGCATGTAGGATCTCAGTTCCCCAACCAGGAATTGAACTCATACCCCCCTGCATTGGAAGTACAGTGTCTTAACCACTGGCCCACCATACGTACTCAATATTTTTGAAAATTTAGTAATTTTCCTATATGAGAAAATAATTCCAATAACAGATAATAAAATTACAAAATACCCAAAAATCATTATTTTTTAATGAGCAAGACATATAAGGGAAACTACAGAGCCTTAAGAACAGTCCAGTTCAGTTCAGTCACTCAGTTGTGTCCGACTCTTTGCAACCCCATGAATCGCAGCACGCCAGGCCTCCCTGTCCAACTCCCAAAATCATGTCCATTAAGTTGGTGATGCCATCCAGCCATCTCATCCTCTGTTGTCCCCTTCTCCTCCTGCCCCCAATCCCTCCCAGCATCAGGGCCTTTTCCAATGAGTCAACTCTTCGCATGAGGTGGCCAAAGTACTGGAGTTTCAGCTGCAGCATCAGTTCTTCCAATGAACACCCAGGACTGATCTCCTTTAGGATAGACTGGTTGGATCTCCTTGTAGTCCAAGGGACTCTCGAGAGTCTTCTCCAACATCACACTTCAAAAGCATCAATTCTTTGGTGCTCAGCTTTCTTCACAGTCCAACTCTCACATCCATACATGACCACAGGGAAAACCATAGCCTTGACTAGATGGACCTTTGTTGGCAAAGTAATGTCTCTGCTTTTTAATATGCTGTCTAGGTGGGTCATAACTTTCCTTTCAAGCAGTAAGCATCTTTTAATTTCATGGCTGCAATCACCATCTGCAGTGCCTTAAGAACAATGTACACACAAAAAAAGAGAGATTTGAACAGAGAGATAAAGCCATGAGGCTATGTGGGAAAAGTCAAAATTAGAGAGAGGTCAATCATCTTCAATATACAAATTTAATTCCGTTGTAACTGCATTTCTTTGGCAAGGATTGTGGGGGATGGGGCATGTGGAGATGACTGAGAGGTTCTAGGTCTCTCGGGGAGAATCAGATAATTTAACTGGTTGATTGTGTTACAGAAATAAGAGCCAGACCAATGGAGCCAGAAATAAGAGTCAAAATATGAATATGTGTTTTATATAGATATCATATATATATACACACACACAAAGAGAGACACAGTCATACACACACACATGCTAATAATTAGACAAAAAATAAAATAAATATTTTCTACATCATAAGGTACACCAACATAAATATCACAGGGACCAAAGATACAAATGCAAAAAACAGAACCATGATAAATAAAAACAAGGTCAGGAGATGGCTTATAAATCATAGTCCTACAGATAATAGAAACTATAAAAAATTGATTATCTAAAAAATGTGATTTCCAGATGCCAAAGGCAGAAAAAACAGAAAACCAAGTATAAAGTATTTGCAAGCTATATAGGAGTTAACTGATTAATAACTTTACTAAGTAAAAGATATAAGTCAATAAATAAATATAAATCTTAACTAGAAAGAGAAATTCTTTTGAGAAGATACATAAAAGTCAGATAAGACTTGATAGGTGTTCCACTTCACAAATTATTACAGAAATTAAAATTAACATAGTCATGTGATGTAGATTCTTGCTGACAAATTGATACTAATTTTATGTAAGTGACAATATTCAGTGTTAGCAAGAACAAAAAAATAGGCTTCTCGGATCCTGCTGATATTAGTGTGATTGCATATCAAAAGACATAAAATTTTATTGAAACATTAATCCAGCAATTATACTTCAAGACACTTGCGTTACTTAAACAATTAGGCATAGGTAACCAAATCTGGCTCCCATAGCTGGTCTGCACAGCCCTACGCACATGAGTGGGAGGATAAGCTTAAATGGCCAACAGCGAATTGAAGTAGATTCACAGCAGAGCATTCTTTGCAATTTAGCACAAAAAGTATTTTGTTAACATCAAAATATACTACTAACTTCTGTTAGGTGAAAAAAAGCGGGTGATAAAATATCTTATTTTCATTGACTATGTGCCTGTGAACATATAGGGTTTCCCTGGTGGCTCACATGGTAAAGAATCCACTCGCAATGCAGGAGAACCCGGTTCAATTCCTGGATCGGGAAGATCCCCTGGAGAATGGATAGGCTACCCACTCCAGTATTCTTGCCTGGAGAATTCCATGGACAGAGGAGCCTGGCAGGCTACAGTCCCTGGGGTCGCAAAGAGTCAGACATGATCAAGTGACTTTCACTTACTTACTTCACTTGTGGATGTATGTATTTTTAAATATTAACGTGTACATGGGCAAACAAGCGAAACAAGTGCTCTAACTTGCTGATTTTGACCAAAAAATGTTTCACAATTTACATCCATTTGGGAATATCTTTCTGTTCTGTTCATGTCACTTCCAAAGTTGGCGTAATTTAAATCACCTCAACGGTATCCACTACAGGCTGAGTCCCTCTTCAGAGTCCTGCCTATACCGAGGAGACCAGGAGACAGAAGCAGAGCTGTGGGGGTGAATTCCTGGAGAGTTCCAGAAAGCGACTCTGCTGACTTGGCAGTGTACACCTCCGGGAACACAGCGAGAATGATGTGCCTCACCTTATGACACCCTAAAGAGGCTCCCACTCACACCCTTGCAGAGCATATGCATTGTGGGTCGTATGGAAGGCATATAGAATTACAAGCATCACACTTGGTAGGAGAGCTCTATACTGTTTCTGCAAAATGTAATAATGTCTTTTTAATTCCCTCGGCTGGCAAGGCTCACGCAGCATCGTTTATTTAAAGATATCTACATTTTCAAACACTGTGGGCGAAAACAAGCCTCACCAATCACTGTGACAGGCTGCGTTCCTCTGGAGTTTATCTTCCTGTACATTTTGTGCCAGGTTTAGTTTGCCAACCTCCAAACAGGGGGAACATGAGTCTTGTTTAATCTCCACAAATATAAAATGATGTTGTTAGACTATCATTTGCCATTTGAACTCTCATTCATTAAAGAAACGGTTAAACAAAAGCCTGTGCACCTTTTAACTGCAGTACTCCCTTGTGTCGCTTGAACCCTTAATGGATGTCCCTTTTAAAAACACAGGGTGGCGGGGGGAGTGGAGATTTCACTCATACTACAATTTGTGTGAAACTTGTCACTGTAGAGGATCCTGTCTCTGAATGCGGGCAAACCTGTTTATTTTAATTTCCATTAGCGTCTGGGCAGACAAAAATGATGAATGAAGATTCTCGAGCTACAGATATCACGAGTGAGAGGGTTACGTGGATGCGTTTTGCTTATCTCAAGTTATTTTATCAGAAGCACAAACCACCACCACCCCCCATTACACGTGATGACTACCTCCTCTCAGTTTACATACAAGCATGGATTTCCAAGGTTACTTCAAATGCATGAAAAGAAAAAGCCAAGAACCACCACAGGGAGATAACATGAACAAAGTATATGCCAGGAAAGGGGGAGGAGGAAGAACGATGTCTGTTGAACTCTTAATGACTGTCACTGCAAAATGGACCCTGCAAAATCACTATTTTTCCCAAAGTTCTTTCCCCTCCATACCATGTGATGCGGTCCAGACCGAAGGAATGAGAAGAGTGTTGAGCACCTGAAAGCTCAACAGAAGGACAGAGTGTCTGAAATGAGTTTTAGTTCCCCACCCTTACCATGAGGGAAAATCTGTTTTAGTGTGAAGGCATAATTTATCTTTACTGTGACAAAATACACATAAAATGTATCACTTTAACCATTTTTCACTGTATGACTCAGTGGCATTCAATTAATTCATTTTGTTGTACAATCATCAGCACTATCTACTTCCAGAATGTTTCCACCATCCCAAATGGAAATTCTGTAGCCATTAACCAATAACTGCCCATCCCCCTCTTCACTCAGCCCCTGGTAACCTTTATTCTACTTTCTGTCCTTTGAATTTGCTTTGCCAGGTACCTCATATAAGAACCATGCAATGTTTGTCTTTTCTCCTGACTTATTTCATTTAGTATAATATTTTCAAGGTTCATCCAGGTTTGGCATATAGTAGAAATTCATTCCTAGTGAAGGCTGAATACTACAGAATGAACACTTTGTTTATTCATTCATCTGGAGATGGACATTTGGATTTTTCCACCTTTTGACTACAGTGAATAATGCTGCCTGAACATCAGCATATGAATATCTATTGGAGCCCCTGCCTTTGATTCCTTTGGGGGATATACCCTGGAGTGAAATTGCTCAATTGTAAAGCAATTCCATGTTTAACTTTTTGAGAGATTTTCAAGCTGTTTTCCACAAGAGCTACTGAAGATACACTTTTAAAATAAATGTGCACTTCCAAGTCGAGAGAAGGTCAAAAATTGACTAGTTATCCAGTAAATGTGAGCAGCTTTGACAGTTGCCCTGGCTAGTTCCGGTTGACTTATGGATTTATGCCTCTCAGAGACCTCTTGGTTCCCAGCAAATCTCAGTCAGTGGGACAATCTGCCTGCAGGCTGGCTTCCACCTCTCCACCTCCAGCCTCAGGACCATATGATGAGTTCTCAAGTGTCCAGAATTCTCTGTGAAAGTAGCTTTGAATCTACTTCCAGGGCCTTCTCATACATCTTCCACAGGTCTTGCCTCCCAGGGCAGTGCAACCCCTCGTGTGTACACCTCCAGGCTCCAGGAGTGGCCCTGGCCTCCCTTTTGATGGACATGTGGATGTAGCATGGGTGCAGGGACTCAGAGGTCCTTGCATCATGAAAAAGAGCTAGACTCAGAAGAGAAGAGAGAGGTTTTTAGGCTGAGTCAGGAGGGCTAGTTCTCTCCATACTCCAACAAGAAACTCTAAAGACTCCAAGAATTCTACATTTAAACCAGACTTCTAGATTTTGAATGTATCCTTATCAAGATAGGTGGACAGAATACAGTTAATGCAACAGCTTGTTTGGTTCATTTATTATTCTGAAATATTTGGATAGAACAATTAGGTGCCCATTTGTAACCTTGCACCGGAACCCACAAGAGTGAAAACAAGCCTATTTATCCTCACAACAAATTAGAAAAAAGAAAAAAAAAAAAAGTATTACCATCACCCATTTCAAGTCTGAGTAAATTAAAGCAAAAATGGGTTAAATTTCTTTCCTATTCAGCTGAGAAGTGGCATGGCTGCAATTCAATTAGAGTCATTTGGCCCCAGATCCCATACTCTTATCCAGCGGCCCCCAAGCCCTGGGCCACGACCCAGAAAGGTTCCTGTTAGGGACCAGGCCACAGGGCAGATAGTTAGTGATGGGCAGGAGAGCAAAGCTGTCACTTGCATGACTTGCATTACTGCCTGAGCTCCTCCTCCTCTCAGATCAGTGTTGGCATAATAAATGTAATGCATTTGAATCATCTCAAAACTGCCCCCTCCACGGTCCCTGGTGCCAAAAAGGTTGGGGATCACTGCTCTTATATGACCCCAGTGAATGAAAGACAGGGGCTGTGTTTCAGAGTTAGGACAGAGCCTTAAGTTAAGAACACCAAAATCAAATCCAACCGGGATCAGGGACTATAAAAGGATATAAGAGTTACATAAGAGTTAAAGCAATGGAAATCAGCACCAAAGGCAAGAAGCAGAAACATGGTGAGAAAAGGAGATGAACAGGCCTATATTAACATGGAATAAGAGATGAGAGTATTTCTTTTTCCTGGGAAATCGTTTTCAACCCAATTAAAAACATTAAAAAGAAATTTTTCTCTCTGGAATCTTTCTGGGTTCCCTCTACCCCGACCCTTGCTGTTTCCACATTTCTGAATCTGCCAAACAACATAAATCACTGTGCAGACCCAATCATTAGGGTTGCCAGGTGTTCAATTTTGAACCAGACAGTCTGGTATTTGAGTTTTCTACCAAGGAAACAAATAGAGAAAATACCAGTGATTTTTAATTAAGTTTTGTCATCATCATGTTAAGATGAGCTTGCAGGAGAACATTCTTGCTAGCTCTCCAGTCTGCACTTCAATCTGAGCTCGCGTTCCACTTAGATATCAGCCTATCTAGGCCAGGCTGTCTCCAAACCGAGTGCTAAAGCAAGCTGATGAGGTTGGCTCCCAATCTGTGTTGGCACCTTCTGCACACTGGCTGGGCTCCGGGCAACTATGCTAGATCATTTTCTTTCACTGATACCTCCACAGCTCCTGCAGCAATTGGCAGAGTTTCCTGGGTACATTTAAAAAATAATAATAACAGAATAAATACACAAATAAATACTCAGAAGGACACTGAAATGGAGGCAAGTGAGCCACTGATTAAGAGGACAACGCCCTCAAAACTATCCCCTCAATGCTCCTCAATTCACAGCACACACTCCTGTGAGTTGAGTGTGTCCATAAGTCTAATCATGGCCATTGAAGAGAATAAAATGGCATAAGATAGTTTTTCCATCATTTACAAAGACAGTTATCCTTAAGTAAAATTCTATTTAAGAATCCAAATAAATACAGCTCCAATAACATAAGGTTACATTGGTGTGGGCATCTATGGTAAGACCGCAGTTAGGAATCCTCACATTTTGAGGAAATGGTACATACTCTACTCATAGATTTTCCAAATATGAAAAGTAAACAGATTTGGATGAATATTAGCTTTAAAAAAAAAAAGAAAGAAAAGAAAACAATAATCTTGTTTCCTTAAAAAACTTTGTGTAGCCTTCAACACTGGAAAGTATTTTTCAACCACTAATATTCAAAGACCTTTAATATCCTTATATACACTCAGAAGCAACAGGACACAGAAGCTTCTGTTTTTCAGAATATCAATTAAAGCCTCCTGGCAAGATTTCTTAGAAAATATGAGTATATCTCAGTGAAACTTTATTTTTATTTTAAGTAGCATAAATCTTTTTTAAAATTTTTATTTATTTAATTTTATTTTTTACTTTACAATATTGTATTGGTTTTGCCATACATTAACATGGATCCACCACAGGTATACATGAGTTCCAAACCCTGAACCCCTCTCCCACCACCCTCCCCATATCATCTCTCTGGGTCATCCCAGTGCACCAGCCCCAAGCATCCTGTATCCTTTAACGTTACAAAGCTTTTTACCAGCTGAGTGAAAGTATTAAATTGTATACTTTAATCCTTACTTGACTCTTGTGAGGCTTAGTTCACCATGATAGAGAAACATAGAAACAAGCAAAAATATCACGATAGACTATCGCAGAATTTATTCTCATGATCCAAGCTTTCGCTTTTCTGCTTCTCATCCACACACTACTTTATAAGCAGAGTGCCTCAGCAGTTTTGGGGAGAGCTAGGTTTTTCCCTCTCCCTTCTGGGGAGCATTTGACCACACCTGGGAATAGTTTTGATCAGGAGGTGCCACTGGCATCCATTGGGTAGAGTCCAGGGAGGCAGCTAAACTAAACATCCCGCAATACCCAGGACAGGCTCCGAAACTAAAGAATCATTCAGCCCCAAATATCCACTGGAGAAGGAAACGGCAACCCACTCCAGCATTCTTGCCTAGGAAATCCCATGGGCAGAGAAACCTTAGGGATACGGTGCACAGGGTTGTCAGAGCTGGACCTGACTTAGCAGCGAAACCAAATACCCATAGTGTGAAGGTTGAGGAAGCCTGCTCCTCAGAGCTCTGGCCCAGAGAGTTCAGTGATTTGGGGTCACTTGAATGATCAGAAGTGACAGTACAGAGAGCTATGGACTAGGTGGTCAAGAGACTCAGTGCTCCTGAGGGAGTAGGGAAGTAGGGGTTTGTTCGGTGCCCTTTGCACCTTGGTTCCAATGTCTGGCCAGGGCCCCCTGATGAGTCCACCAGAGCTGCTGCTTCTTCCCAGTCTGCCACTAATAATACTGGAACCCTGTACTTGTTCATCCAACACAAAGTCTATGTCAGGACATAACAGGACACTGAGGATGGTGCTGGAAAGGCCAGTCACACACTTCCCTTGTGACACTTACAGACTGGCTAACTTCACGGGTACAAACCAGACCATTCATTCCAGACAACAATCTATTTCCAGTGAGGATTTTGCCATTACAACAGTCCAGGGATCACATACTGGCACTCGGGAGCAAAATCCAGCTTTCATATGTGCTTTATTTGCCCAGTAACATTTAAAAATTAGGTCACACAAAAATTCTGGATTTATGTCTGAAACTGGAATTTACGGTTTGTCTGAAAAAAATCACAAAATTGGCAACACTGGGCATGTATAGCAGCAAGCTGCTAGAGCCTACTGACCACACTGGCTTAGCCTGCATTGCCCCGAAAGCAGGGCCAGTATCAAAGAAAACAGTGGCTCATTTGGGAAGTGACAGCTGGTGAAACCGGAAGGGGAGAAATTCAGTTCAAGGACGTGCCCTAGAGTGTCCACTACCAAGAGTGATGAGTGCTTGGTTTGTTCAGGCCTTTTAGAGTCTTCTGAAATGTGTCTCATGACTGCCCACCCAGGGGCTGGAGGAAGAGAGAAGTTACTCAACAAACCTTGAACTCACTGATCACGGTAGCCACAAAGGCAATAGTTGTATCAGTTATTCAATTGGTCCAATCTGGGTTATGAGTGCTGAGTGGCTGCTGGGTATCCCAATCACAGGTAAGAGAAGCATTAGGAGTCCAAAAGGAGATAAGGACCCCGGGGACTGGACCCCAGGAAGCCTGCCAAAGCCCTGGGGTCCACATCAGTGGCAGGAGTAAGTGTTGGGCCCAAGACTTAAAGAAATGCACAAATGGTATCAGTTATTCAATTGGTCCAATCTGGGTTATGAGAGTGAGTGGTTGCTGGGTATCCCAATCACAGGTAAGAGAAGCATTAGGAGTCCAAAAGGAGATAAGGACTTCAGTGGACTGGACCCCAGGAAGCCTGCCAAAGCCCTGGGGTCCACATCAGTGGTAGGAGCAAGTGTTGGGCCCAAGAAGACTTAAGGAAATGCACAAATGGTATTTCATCCAGTCACTCAGGGATATAGTTTTTCAACAAAACACGTAGTACCAAATCTGCTAAAACCTGTTCAATATTTATTTCTCATTTGCATGTCAAATAGTGGCAAAAATGTTTGGTGTCAGCTGTAATCTATGGAAAGCACAGATTGGTTGTAGGATTATGAAGACGTTCACTTTATATCTTTCATTTGTTCACAAAAAAATATCAGTTTTCAAACATTAAAAGCATTTTAAAGTCTAATATAAAGTGCAATGCAGATTATCATCAGAAATCCCCCATATATGTTTTAACAAATATTTTTAGTTACAGTGCTTAATATATTTGTTAACACTGCTTAACAACCCTACAAATCATGCATAAGTTAGGCATATACTCAAACTAATCAAATTAATTTAGGTTTACAGATGGCTCTAAGAATATGTTATAATTTCCTTCTTGTTCTACCCCTTCCTCTTCTGATTCTTCTCTTCTTCCTCCTACTTGTTAAGATTCACAGTATTAAAGCCTTTCTGTTTTCTCATCTGAATGGGAGTATACAATAGTAACGTCAAAGAGAAAAATTTAAGAATTAAATAATGAATAATAATAATAGTTAGTGGTGTTCTGTGATGACCCAGAGAGGTGAAATGTGGGGTGGAGTGGAAGGGAGGTTCAAGAGGGAGGAGATATATGCATCAATATAGCTGATTCACTTCTTTGTACACCAGAAACTAACACAACATTGCAAAGCAATAAAAAATATAGCCATGAAATTAAAAGACGCTCACTCCTTGGAAGAAAAGTTATGACCAACCTAGACAGCATATTAAAAAACTTTGCCGTTACTTTGCCAACAAAGTTCCGTCTAGTCAAGGGTATGGTTTTTCCAGTAGTAGAGTTGGACTATAGAGAAAGTTTGTGCACCAAAGAATTGATGCTTTTGAACTGTGGTGTTGGAGAAGACTCTTGAGAGTCTTAGACTGCAAGGAGATCCAACAAGTCCATCCTAAAGGAAGTTAGGCCTGAATATTCATTGGAAGGACTGATGCTGATGCTGAAACTCCAATACTTTGGCCACCTGACGCAAAGAACTGACTCACTTGAAAAGCCCCTGACGTTGGGAAAGATTGAAGGCAGGCAGAAAAGGGGACGGCAGAGGATGAGATGGTTGGATGACTTGGGAAAGATTGAAGGCAGGCAGAAAAGGGGACGGCAGAGGATGAGATGGTTGGATGACATCACCGATGCCACTGACATGAGTTTGGGTAAACTCTGGGAGTTGGTGATGGACGGGCAGGCCTGGCATGCTGCAGTCCATGGGGTTGCAAAGAGTCGGACACGACTGAGAGACTGAACTGAATTGAGAAAATAATAAAATAAAATGTCTAGTATTGGGTGGACTTGCAACAAATCTCTCTGTACTAACCATAGTTCTTCTAAACATAGTTCTTTGGACTGTAACGAAGTAGATGGGAGACATACATTAAAATGTATCAGCAATAAAAGTTCCCACTTTGGCGGGTCTACAAGGTGTCAGGCATGGGTAAGGTAGTCTACATGCTTCTTTAATCTTTGTGACAATTCTAGGATGTGCCAATAGTCGTGAATTACACTTATGGAACTCTCATATGTTAAAGCCGCTCGTCCTCGCAATAGAACTTGAAGGTGGTAGTACAATTATCTCCACTTGACCCCACTTGAAAACTGTGAGAAGTGTTCACCCGTGTGCTCCTCCAGGGGCTGAACAAGTCACAAGAAGGGTGACTATCCTGTCCGTCATTGATTTATATAATTAGTAAAGGATACCCTCTCTGGGCAGACACACCCATGAGCCAAGAATGGTAGCTGGATTACAACTCCTGAAGCTGAAATGAGGCATTTGGGCAGAGCGTCTCTGTGAGTGACATCCCTGAGTAAGCCTTCATCGATTCCCCAAAGATTAAAATGCCCATTTAGCATTCCACACAAGTTCTTAACGGAAAACATAAGTTGCATAAACTTGTTTTTCCAATTACAGGGGTTCAGAGGATTTCATGGGATTCTAGCTCAAAGCATTTCCCCCTAGAGCTATCTCCTTTTTATTTCTTTTTTCCTGGGTGATTTTTAAAGTCTTTATGGAATTTGTTACAATACTGCTTCTGCTTTATGCTTTGGTTTTTTGGCTATGAGGCACGTGGGATCTTAGCTGTCTGACCAGGAATCGGATCCATACCCCTGCAGTGGAAGGTAAAGTATTCATCGCTGGACCACCAGGGAGTCCCTAGAGTTACCACCTTAATGCCCCGCACCACTTTCAGCAAATGACAGTGTCCTGAGTCCCGCAGATACATGAGGGCACAGGAGCTGGACCTGGGCTTGCGGTCAGCACACATCCTCCAGGGACCTCATAAAAGTAACCAATTAGTTGATGTTTTCTTGTCATTGTGGAGAAGTAAGCTGTCTTTATCTTTTCTAGAAGGTATCACCAGTGTCTGCAGAAAGGCTCTGACACTGTGCTGTGGAAGTCTGATTTCAAGATTAAGCTCGAATGAGGCTGTCACATGAATAAAAGACATATTCATAAAGTGTAGAGGATATTCTGCTTCAAATATTCTCTCTAAAGTAAAATTCCATAAAAGAAGGCCTGTCCAACTTTAATGCTACAAGATAATGGTCTACCACCAATAAAAACATCAAAAAATATTGGAAACAATGAAAGGAAAGCCTGGAAATGGAGCTTTTCTCCTGTTAGACTGTGAGTTGATATTTAATGTGTACTTGCCTACATTAGTAGCAACCCTGCAATTATAGGCTGATTAGCTAAAATGTTTGTCATGTTTGTGCAACACAGAGATAAAACCCGTGTTGTATATAGCAACACATACTCAATAATGGCCTCATAATCACTAAGGCTGTCCATATTCAAGAGAATTCTTTAGTGATAAAATAGGCACCACAAAAACATTATTGGAATAATTTAGGATGGACCATATAATGCAATAGCTACTCCTGATAACTTTGCTTAGATCCATATGTAGGAGCAGATTTGTGGGCATTTGTATTTTCATTCTTTAATAGATATGTTTTTAAAGTATGGTTGCTATACAATTATATTTACAGGTGTACCATACAGTGATCCACAATTTCTTAAAGGTCATACTCCATTTATAGTTATTATAAAATATTTGCTGTATCCGACTTTATTTTTTAGAGCAGTTTGGAGGTTACAGAACAATGGAGCAGAAAGTCGAGAGAGTTCCCATACTGCCTCTTCTCGCTGTATTCCCTGGCCTAGTTTCAGCTTGTCTTGGTGTAATACACTTGCTACAATTAAAGAGCCAATGCCAACATATTACTATTAAACTGAAATCCATAGTTTATATGAGAGTCCACTCTTTGTGTTGTGCAGTTTTATGAATTTTTCCAAATGCATATATATATATATATCTCCACCATGACTACCATAAAGAACAATGTGCTACCCCCAAAGTGCCCTGTGCCCCCCCCCCATCTATTCTCTCCCCTGCCTAATCCCTGGCAACCTCTGGTCTTCGTTACTATCTAAAACATTTCCTTTTCCTAACATCAGACAGTGGAAGTCATATAGTACATAGTATTTCTCAGAGTGGATTGTTTCACTTGGCAATATGCATTTAATGTTTCTCCTTGTCTTTTCATGAATCAATAGCTCATTTCACTTTATTGCTGGGTAAGCTTTCATTTCATGAGTGATCCAAAGTTTGCATATCTATTCACCTACTAGAAGACATTGCTTCCAATTATTAATTATAAATAAAACTGCAATAAACATTTGTGTGTAGGTTTTTGTATGGACATGCCTTTTCAACTAATTTGTTTAAATACTTAGGGATGCGACCACTGAATTATACGGTAATATTGGTTTTAGCTTTGTAAAAAGAAAAGTTGCCAAACTGTCTTAGAAAGTGGCTGTGCAATTTTGTATTCCCCTCTGCAACGAATGAGAGTTTTTGTTGCTCCACGTCCTCGCCAGCATTTGGTCTCAGTGTTTAGGATTTCAGCCATTTTCACAGGTCTGTGATGGTATCCCATTGTTGTTTTAATGTGTGATCCCCTAACAATATAGCAATGCCCGAGCATCTTTTCATACGCTTGCTTGCCCTCTGTATATCTTCTTTGGTGAAGTACCCGTTCAGATCTTTGCCTGTCTTTTAATCGGGTTGTTTGTTTCCTCACTGTTGAGTTGTCAGAGTTTTCTGCATATTTTGAATAGCAGTGGATTTGTTCTGGATGCTCATCCTCTAATAGAGATATTAACTTTGGAGTGTGATAAACTGTCAACCGGCACATTTACGTGTCCAGTACTGTGCTGGTGAGTCTCAATATAGAGATAACAGATTAAAGTCAATAGAGTCTAGAAAAGCACAGTGTTCAGGCTAATTTGGTTTGAGAGATAAAGTAGTAATAGAATGATGTTTTATCCCTAAACATTTAACCAAACTACAAGTCTAAACCTGCCTTGCATTGAGGTTGAGGCAATGTGACCAAATTCGGGACAAAAGATTGTGGGTGAAAAGGATGGGCCACCTAGATCTGGCCTCTAAATTTCTCTCAAAAATCTACTCCATCTCACCTTCTTTTTCCATGTACTTAAAAGTAAATGGTCCCAAGATGGAGCTATATTGTGGAAGGAACCTGGATGCCTGACATCCCCAGAAGGAGGGCCACCCCAGGACAGCCTCCCAAACTACACAGTGCTGTGGAGTGCATGAGGAATAAACTTCTTATTTTGTGCAACAAACGAGCTTTTGGAATCATCTGTTATAGCAGCCAGCAATAATTACCTCAACTGATACAGCGATGTGTGGGAAATGAGCAGAGCCAGGCTTTCCAAGCTAGGTTATTCAACTACGGGGATGATAAAAATGGTGCTATTGCTGTCAACTTGGGTGTTATTTAAGACATGGGTGCAGAAAACAAATGTGAGCATAACAGGGAACAATTTTGAACATTTACTTGAATTTTTCTAATGGATCTTAAAGAAATTTCAAAGTTGTAGTCACTGGGACCTATATTCTAAACTCAATTCCCTTTTAGAGTTCAAATTATTTATCGATACTCCTTGGCCCTAGATATATTCCAGGTGAGATTTTGGTAAGTCCTCCCTTACTTTTCAGGTGAGGGCATGGAGAGTTGAGAGAACCCAGTAGTCATTCTTCCTAGATTCTGTAAGATACAAATGACCATGAGTGACTCTAGGTCAGGATTTAGCAAACTACAGCTTGCAGGTCATATCTAACCTACCATCAGTTTCTGTGTGGCCCATGAGCCATTCTTAAATGATTTCTGTCGGGGAATACTTGCAATTAGTTTGATGATCAAGGAAACACTAACTTTAAGTCAAATGTTACTCTCCATCAAATAATCCAATCTTTCTCATTAGAGAATGAATCTCCTTCTTAGTTTGTAATTAACACTTATAATTATATTCAATTATTATTACATTTTGAATTTCATCAGCTAAAATGCTGTGAAAATGTGTGTTCTCTCTTGCTGTTTAGGTTCCAACATAATGTCTTCCTGTTTGCATCTTGGCCCACAAAGCCTGAAATATTTATTCTCTGATCCTTTACAGAAAAGGTTTACTGATCCTCTTCAAGAACATTCTAATGTCTAGGATGTTAAAAAATTATTTTTCTTCTTCCTCTCTCATTGTTTTCTTTTAGGTAAATTTCCCTCAGCTAAGTGCCTCTTTACATTCTCGAAGACAGTTAATATGATCTGGGATACTAAAAAATGAAGAGGGTTTTTCAGAAGTCCACCCTTGGGTATTAAAAAAGGCAAGCTGTCTGCTGACCAAGAAAGAGAGTCTGGAAAGAGGGACCATATGTGGTTCCCTCTGAACTTTCCAAGCTTTGGTGACCACCCAAGTCCCCATTTATTTTTGTTTACAATCTCTGTTTCCCATGGTGGGCAGCAGGGTGTAGTGGAAAAGGGCTTTGAAATCAGACAAACCTATCCTCCTGCCAGCTTTTTGACTCTGGAAAAAAAAAAGCTTATCCTCTTTGCATTTCAAAGTTTTCAATTTCATTTCATTTTTTATTTGGTGAAAGGAGTTGTTTCGAGGACTAAATGATGTAAGGTGCTTATCACTCCACTAGAAACTTGTAACTTTGTGTGGCTATAATGCCATAGGTCCTAATAGGTGTTAACTGTTGCCTTCCTTCCCTCCAGGACAGCATGCATACTTGTACGCGCACGTGCGTATCTGTGAGTCTTTTGTTCAGAAGTAGAAAGGAAAAGAACTGGAAAGGGAGTCCCATGGGGACTCCTGATCTGGAGAACAGACCCAGTGAGGGATGCACTGTGGCACCTCAGAAAAGGGAAGGAAACCTAGTCTGAAGCCCAGAACACTTGGAGTAGTGAAAAAGGACTCTGAAATGTAATCGGGACTGAGAAACAAAACTCCCAGCCCTACTTCTCTCCATTCTTCCTTGTATCTGCTGTTAGTGCTACAGGAGTCAATCACTGTGGACTCATGGCAACCAGATTGGTAGGGTGTGTGTGTGTGTGTGTGTGTATGTGTGTATGTGTGTATGTGTGTGTGTGTGTTAGTTGGTTCAAGTCCGTTCAGAATTCCAATTTTCAGGGCTCTTAATAACATGTGATTTCATTGTCATCATTATTTTTCCTGACTACTATAATACTCCATATATTCACAGGAAGTAGTCAATGTAATTTTTTTTTTTTTTTTTTAAGACTCAGGAAGTGAACTGTCCTTGTTCTCCAGGAGCAAGCGGCTATGACCTTTAATTCTTATAAAAGTAAAGAAAATACTTCATCTCTGAGGTTTCTCCAGAAAGATCCACACCTTGGAAGAGGCAGAGAATACAATGTTCTTAGAGTGGAAAAATGAAAAGGCTGAGTCGAAGCCTATTTCTGCCAAGAAGAAAAGAATATGATTCCAACTCCAAGGAGTTTCCATTTTCCACACGTTGTGCTCAGAGCCCTTTGTGTCTGGTTTACGATCTTGGCTCCCTTCAGCCCAGCAGAGGCCTATTCAAGGACATTCAAGAGGAAAACTATGTGCTCAAGTAACCATCTTGCTGCTAATGTAGTTTCCTATAGCATTTTACTTCCTGCCATACTCCTAACAAGAATTTTATCAACAGTGCAGAATGCGTTCAGTGAGGGCTGACCTGTTTCATGAACACCAGTTTCTGAATCTTTGTTTTAAAAACTTGAGGCTACATAGCACTCAACAACTGTGTCATGTCCCCATTAGTAGTCTTAACCTACCCTACTTTCTTCACAGTATTGAAGGTTAAATTTGTCATAAATACCATAGCTTTCATAATTAGAGTGAAATCCACAAAGGGATCACAGTTCATGGGCTTTTAATCACTGGGAAAACGTCTAATATGTACTCTACTAAAAACAAATAAACAAAAATGTTATACAATAAAAAACAAAGAAAGACAGCTAACAAGTAGCTTTGGGATATCAAAAAGTCTTCGTGCAGTTTTAAGCATCAGTGATTTCAAAAGGGTAAACTTCTACAACTATCATTTGAAAGTTCAATTTGATAAGTTTTCTTTATATTTATACAGTTTTATGAATCTTGAATAATGAACTCTTAATTTTAATTTTCAGTTTCAGTTCCTCTGAAGAAGGCAAATGTTGCATGAACAAGTAAAAGAAAGAAAAAGGAAAAAGATATTAAAATGAAAAAACTAACTTAATATAAAATAAGTTTGTATAATTACACATAATATATAAAGTTTGTAGTATTTGTATTTCTGAAATTATTAAAGCTTAAAATTGCACAAAGATTTCTGGGACATCCTTATTCTGAAAAGATCCAATGAGCATCTCAACATACCATATGGTCCTATATACTGAGACTTAAAAATGAGTAGGAGTTGGTCTTTCTCCTAAACTGACAGAAAATTACACAATGGTATTATAACAGAGCACACTGAATGTCAGATTTGTATAAAGCAGAATCTGATCAGAGAAGTTTTGGGGCTAGGTATACTTTATACACTTTATCAAAACTAGGAAATTGTGCCTTACTATTAGAATTAGGCTTTGGGATTGGTAAATCTGTAGTGGATTATATAATAGGTTCTGATAAAGCTCATGTTTACATAAAATGATCCTTCAGAAGCAACATGGAATGTATGCTTAATTGTTACACTCACACACAATTGTTTAATTGGAAGATTGCTTGTTTAGAGTTTAATTATTATTTAAGTCAAACAAACAGTAAGAAAGAAGCGTGCAAGCCATAGCTTTACTACACGGCAGCCACTGCCATGATTTTAAGAGCATCCTTTCAACCTGTTATTAAATTTGAGTCATGGTGATCATTTACTCTGCCTTCAAGTTATTAAAAGCATCTCCAACACACAGTGCACATGATGTTTGTTTTTAATCACTGTGTATAATAGAATTCACATGGGGAAAATGTTGGCAAATACAGGCTATAGAAAAATCTTGATAATTGAATAAATGTTAGTGTGCTGCAATTTCCTTATCAATCTTATAAAAGAAAGGCAATGTTTTAATTTCCTGAGAATTCTTTCAGTGCTCTACATTTGAAATGAGATTGGAAATGCCACTTGTGATAACATTTTAATTTTAAGCTTGGTGAGAGTTGTGCCATTATAAAGGTAACTACTGTAAACTTTCTTTAAAAGACAACCAGAAGGAAAACAAAGGCTGCAAGACACTTTCAATGTCAAGCACCATTAAAAAGTAGTTGATGTTCACAAGAAAACTACGACATTCAGATTCTGCCTGCTTAAGATCAGAACAACTGCTCAATATGCAGAGTCAAAACTGCACACTCAATGCTGTGCGGCCAAAAGGACAAGGACACGGTTCAAATTCCCACCTATGCTGAGCTTCTGAGCTAGAGTCAGTGGGACGTGACAGTCTACCACAGGACTGGAAAAAGTCAGGTTTCATTCCAGTCCCGAGAAAGGTAATGACAAAGAGGGTTCATATTTACCATTTAATTGTGCTCATTTCACATGCGAGCAAGGTTATGCTCAAAATCTTTAAAGCTAGGCTTCGCCATATATGAACCAAGAACTTCCAGATGTACAAGCTGAATTTAGAAAAGGCAGAGAAATCAGAGATCAAATTGCCAACGTCTGCTGGATCAGCGAAAAAGCAAGAGAAATTTCAGAAAAACATCTACTTCTGCTTCATTTACTATGCTCAAGCCTTTGACTGTGTGGATCACAATAGACTGTGGAAAATTCTTCAAGAGATGGGAATACCAGACCACCTTACCCATCTCCTGAGAAACTTGTACCTGTGTCAGGAAGTGACAGCTAGAACCAGACATGAAACGGGGACTGGTTCAAAATTGGGAAAGGAATGTGTCAAGGCTGCATACTGTCACTTTGCTTGTTTAACTTAGATACAGTGTACATCATGCGAAATTCTGGGCTGGATGAATCACAAGCTGAAATCAACATTGTTGGGAGAAATATCAACAACCTCAAATACGCAGCAGAGAAGGCAATGGCAAACTACTCCAGTACTCTTGCCTGGAAAATCCCATGGACGGAGGAGCCCAGTGGGCTGCAGTCCATGGAGTCACGAAGAGTCGGACACGACTGAGTGACTTCACTTTCACTTTTCACTTTCATACATTGGAGAAGGAAATGGCAACCCACTCCAGCGTTCTTGCCTGGAGAATCCCAGAGACGGAGGAGCCTGGGGCTGCCCTCCATGGGGTCGCACAGAGTTGGACACAACTGAAGCAACACAGCAGCAGCAGCAGCAAATATGCAGATGATATCACCCTAATGGCAGAAAGTGAAGGGGAACTAAAGAGCCTCTTGATGAAAGTGAACAAGGAGACTGAAAAAACTGGCTTAAAACTCAACATTCTAAAACCTAAGATCATGGCATCTGGTCCCATCACTTCATGGCAAATATATGGGGAAAAAGTGGAAACGGAGACAGATTTTATTTTCTTGGGCTCCAAAAATCAAGGGCTGCAAATGGTGACTGCAGCCTTGAAATTAAAAGATGCTTGCTCCTTGGAAGAAAAGCTATGACAAAACTAGACAGCATATTAAAAAGCAGAGACATCCCTTTGCCAAGAAACACCTGTATAGTCAAAGCTACAGTGTATCCAGTAGTCATGTAGGGATGTGAGAGTCAGACCATAAAGCAGGCTGAGCACTGAAGAATTGATACTTTCAAATTGCGGTGCTAAAGAAGACTCTTGAGAGGCCCTTGGACAGCAAAGAGATCAAACCAGTCAATCCTAAAGGAAATCAACTCTTACTATTCACTGGAAGGACTGATGCTGAAGCTCCAATACTTTGGCCACCTGATGTAAAGGGCCAACTCATTGGAAAAGATCCTGAGAAAAACTGAGGGCAGGAGGAGAAGGGCATAACAGAGGATGAGGTGGTTGGATGGCATCATTGATTCAATGGACGTGAGTTTGAGCAAGCTCCGGGACAGGGAAGTGTGGCATTCTGCAGTCCTTGGGTCTCAAAGAGTTGGTTACAGGTTAATGACTGAACAACAACAACTCCAAGGTCACCTGTAAGTCACCATTTTCCCTTCGCTCAGTGATTGGTTATTCATTTCAATTACATCAACTTCTAGGAAGAAACAGAAACTACTTAGCTAAGTGCTGTAAGTTGGTCCCCAGCCGAAAGCAGTTTAGCAGGCAGGAGCTCTGGAGAGGGAGGGCTCTGGAGAGCCGTGTCCATAGAATGGAAGGGGTGGTAGCAGGATCAGGCAGAGAGAGCAGCAATCCAGCCTTAGGGGATCTCTCAGGATCTCTGAAGATCGGTTGACGTTTCAGAGCCATTCTGAGTCGAGGTGAAAAGGTCAGGTCTTCATACCTCTACTTCAATCAGAAAGATGCTGTGACTCTGGGCAAAGTGGGTCCCTTCAGCTGAGGCACTTCTGGAAGGCGGCTGACAGTTGCAGACTGTCGGCACTGGGACTAGTCTTTTATTCCTAAAGTGGATCCTCACCGCAACATCCACCAGACCCAGCACATGGGCTCTGTCAGCTCCAAACTGCTCTTCTGCTCTGATCTCCAGTCATCCCTCTCTATGAACTTTGTCTCTGACCAGCCTGTTGTGCGAACTCTTTCCTCAAACACGGCATAAACGGGGGCTGGCCTGACCTGGGAGCAAATTCCTGCTCTGACTCTTCTGGGCTCAGTAAGAGCCATTGACCCAAATCATTCAATCAGAACAAATCAGCTGAAGTCTGGTCAGGTCTATTTCCTAATCTGTGAAATATATACCAATACTGACACTGCTGGATTATTAGAAATAGTAAGATAGTGTCTATAAAGGTTGTAAAACTTAGATCTCTTTTGCTTGCAAGTAACAGAACACCAATTATTGAAACTGGCATCAAGTTCAGAGAATCACGTGATTAAAAGGTCCAGGACTCAAGACTATTCAGATACTGGAATGTCCCTGGTGGTCCAGTTCAATTCAGTTCAACCCCTCAGTCATGTCCAACTCTTTATGACCCCAGGAACCACAGCATGCCAGGCCTCCCTGTCCATCACCAACTTCTGAAGTCTGCTCAAACTCATCTCCATTGAGTCAGTGATGCCACCCAACCATCTCATCCTCTGTGGTCCCCTTCTCCTCCTGCCCTCAATCTTTCCCAGCATCAGGGTCTTTTCCAATGAGCCAGCTCTTTGCATCAGGTGGCCAAAGTACTGGAGTTTCAGCTTCAGCATCAGTCCTTCCAATGAATACCCAGGACTGATCTCCTTTAGAATGGACTGTTTGGAACTCTTTGCAGTCCAAGAGACTCGCAAGAGTCTTCTCCAACACCACAGTTCAAAAGCATCAATTCTTCAGAGCTCAGCTTTCTTCACAGTCCAACTCTAACATCCATACACGACCACAGGAAAAACCATAACCTTTCCTAGATAGACCTTTGTTGGCAAAGTAATGTCTCTGCTTTTTAATATTCTGTCTAGGATGGTCATAGCTTTTCTTCCAAGGAGCAAGCAGTTAAGAATTTGCCTCCCAATGCAGGGAACTCAGGTTCGATTCCTGGTCAGGAAACTAAGACCCATATACCATGGGCCAACTAAACCCAGCTGCAGCAATTCCTGAGTCCCTGCACTGCAATGCAGAGCTTGAGCGTAGCAACTAGGACCTGACCCAGCCAAATCAATAAATATTAAAAATGTTTAAAAGCCTGCACAGGCACAGCTGGACTGGGAGCTGACGCTGTGTCATGAGGCCTCTCTTTCTCTCTGTTCCTCAGCTCCCTTCTCCCATCGCACGTGCTGAGTCCCATCGTGTCCCATGAGCTAGATGGCGGTCAGGTAGACCGGATCACTACTCGCAGTTTCTTTACTCTGTCTTCCAAAAGAAGAAGACTCTGTGCCTTTGCCTCAGTTTTATGGTGTTTGGAGAATACTTTCTCCTCCTTTGACTTTGGGTTTAGCTATGTGACTCACTCAGGCTCCTGACATATTGCTGGGTATGACAGCAAAGGTGGAAAAAGTGCCTGCACGGCTAGACTTCCCTCTGAGCATCTATCTTTCACCAGGCTGCCATTCAGCAGCTGCCGGATAAGGAGGGTAAGACCCAGACTGAACAGATTTGAACCTAACCTATAACCCAGAGACTGCAGTCCAGACAAGTCACGGTCAACCCATTGGCCCATGACTGAGAAATAAATGCCTGTTGTTTTAATCTGTGAAGTTTGGCTACAATTTGCCCTTCAGTATTATTGTGGCCATGTGATATAGACAGAGACGTCTGCACCTGCAAGCCTCCATACGCTCTAGGTTTAGAATCTCGTTGGGAACAGAGCACCAACTCCCCCCCCCCCCCCGCCC
>SJYA01001833.1:789565-806382 GCA_006410615.1 Neotragus moschatus | reverse complement strand
CCCCCCCCCCCCCCCCCCCGCCCATTTCTCAAAACCAGGTCTGTGGACCGAATCTCATGACCTCTTCTGGACCTGAGTTAAGTCATGAGCCTATGTGTGACCCAACACAGCTGCAGAAAGGATGTCACGCTCCCCTTGACAAGGCCCAGGAGACATCCTCCCAGTAGGAAAGGGGGCTCCATTCCAAAAGCATGGTGAATGGAGGTGGGGAAGCTGAAAAATCAACGTGTGCCCCCAGTACGCTCAGAAATACATTGTTCCTCTTTTGTCTTCACTTCTCTCCCTCTGGAGTGCCGGGGGTTTGCTCCTCCCAGGCCCAAGCACACGGCAAGCACAAACCACCACATCTGCAGGGGCTCAGGGCAATAGCCTTGCCAGAGATCATGGCCAAGGCACGGAGGAAACCCACCCAGGGGCTCTGTTCAATCTGCAATTGTGCTGCTGAGGCTGAGATGGCTGAGCTCCCAAGGTGGCTCTGAGATGGAACAATGACCGGCTGCCGGCAGCTGTGCAGATGACTGGGCACCGGGCGGTGGGGTGGGGAACTGAGGCCGGGCAGGTGGTGGCTTTTATCTTCTCCACGCCTGGCTTGACCGCCCGCTTCAGTATGACAGAGCTAACTCCGCTTTCCTATTCAGGAGGGGAAAGAAAAATCAACGGGGTAAAGAGACTCCAGGACCGGCTGCATGCAATTATAAAGGTTTTTTTCATGCTTGGCCCCCCAGATTCTATCAGAGGTGTTTTATTTGTTCTCAGTAATTTGCTTGAATGAGCTTCTTACTGTAGCTTCGGGCCTGGATGTTAATTTACTCACAGACACACTTTAAATTAAAACAAACAGCTGAGGTGTAGACCCTTCTTCTTCAGTTCAGAGCAAAGGAGAAGTCTGGTTCAACAAAGGACTTCAGGGGTCTACCTGGCAAACTTTCACTGTCAAGACAGTTTGCCGTAGTGGATATTTTCCTTTCTAGCTCCCACCTTCCAATTAAAAAATTAATGACAAAAGATTTTGAAATGTAATCAAGTCATTGTAGATCTGTGGGGTTCATCTGGACAGCAAGTAAGAAAAATCCAACTCAGAATGACTTCAATAACAGAAGGAATTTACTAGTCACATGACCGAAATACACAGAGGTAGGAAGGGTTATGGGTAATCACCATAATCACCTCGTTCTTTCCATCTCCTCTCTCTGCTTCACATTTTGCTTTCTGCTACTATTGGTATCTTCTGGGTGGTAATATGACTGCCCCCTGCACTCAGCACTGTTTCTTCCTTTGTAAGCAGAGATAGAGACCACAGTCTGGCAAGGCCACGGAAAGCCCTGAGGTTCCCTTTTTAAAAACACATGACCCAGACTGAGACAAACACCATGTCCAAGGGGGTAGGAAATGATGGTAACAAACTTAAACACATCAGGGCTTCCGCGGCCCACGCAACACAGACTACATGGCTGACAAGGCGAGAGATGGATGTCCAAGGAGAAGTCTATGTGATGTCAACACAAAGACAGTTTCTTCTAAGAAGGACTAGGTTGCAAGAGAGTTGATGGCTCAAGTACTGACTCAATAAATATTAATAACAATGTCTTCACTCCCCCTGAGGATCACAGCCTCACCTTTCGGGAGTGTTTTAAAAGACCATGGCCAAGAAAAACGGCAAGAAGAACTTGGGGAAACAATGAGTCCTGTGTTCACTACCCATCACTGTCCCTTACAAGTATAAGGATACAATAGACACTGATTGGATAATACAGGGAAGGTATATCTATTGATAGGGGAAAGTTATTGTGGCTCTAAAATGATCATTAAAAAGGCATAGTTGACCATTGGTAACATAGATGTGCTTTCCCTCTCATTTCTTCCACTTCTGCCTCCTTTCCCCTCCCATCCTTCCTCCTATCACCTAGGAGGTACATCACAGGACTTCATGAAGGGCAGATCCACTGGCTTCAAGTTACACACTGTCTCAGATCAGAAAATCATGTGAACCCAAGGGGGCAGAGGGGAGAGGAGGTCTGTGAACAAGCCACACCCAAGGCTCTGTCCACCTGCATGAGGAGCGAGCTGCCACCAGCATCAAAGAGCGCTGCGTCTAGCCTCACACAGGGCCGTGGGGTCCTCAGTGCAGCTTAAGGATGCCACTCCAAAATAAGAAACCTGCAACCAGGCTCGCTCAGTGACTTTGAAGGAAACCCATGCGACGAATCTAAAATAGGCATTTCAACACATCATGCTGGTAGGTATGAACTTTTCTGGTAGTTTCTGATACAAGCAGGGTTACGGCAGGTATAGCAAAAGAGTCAGTGATGCCTGCTTAAAACAAATGTTTTTAAAAAAGGAAGAATGGCAGGCTAATTCACTTCCTAGCTGCATACATGAGTGCTACGTCACTTCGGCTGTGTCTGACTCTTTGTGACCCTGGACTGTAGCCCACCAGGCTCCTATGCCCACTGGGTTCTTCAGGCAAGAATATTGGAGTGGGTTGTCATGCCCTCCTCCAGGGGATTGTCCCAACCCGGGGGTAGAACCTGTGTCTCTTATGCCTCCTGCATTTGCAGGAGGGTTCTTTACCACTAGCATCACTTGGGAAGCCCACTTTTTAGCTAAATTATTATTACTATTGACATTTTTGTTTTCTTTGTGTTGTTAGGCTAAAAAAAAAAAAAAGCAATGGAATGTAGATAAGTAAATTAATGGATATTTCACGGGCTAATAGGAACAAGCACAGTTTTTAGAAAATACCCAAACAAAGAAGAAATAGAATGTCCTGTCCCCCGATCTAGTGTAGACAACTAGACTTGGTGCTAATCGCTGGCTAAGTCATTTGTTGTCACCTGGCTGCCTTTACCTAAATCCATAAAATTAAATGACCTACCCTGTGCATTTGTTTTAGGAGCACCTATTAAGGCTATAACAACTTGAGACTATAATTTATTTTTCAAGTAAAGACTAATGCAAAACTGTTTAAGCACTTCACCTGCTGTGTGCTTCTGCTAGAGCAGAAGACATAAAAATGGCTTAGCAGACGTTTTAAGGGAGGTCTTGGAACAATGCGCAACTATCAAAACAGTGGCGTGGTGCCTTACACTTTTTGGCAGTGCTGATTTTCTAAAATAAGGTTTTACTTAAAGGAGGGAAGATGGGTAATGCTATCTATTTAGCCATATAAGTCTTACAAAGCTCACACTTCCAAAATATTTCTTTTTACTTCTGCCGCTGCCATTTCCGGCTACACTTATGACATGCCCCTCATCAGCGCGGTGAATATCTGTTGAGGAACATGTTGGTTTGGGATTGATAAATGTTTGAACTCTCCAATCTTAGAGTAAAAGCATCAGTGTGAGCTGTGTGTTTTGTTTAAGTTGAGGTTGAAACAACAGAGGAAACATAATCTTGCCAATAACCCAAGGACTAGACATTCGACATATTTTGGGAAAAGAAGAGAGAACAAAAATACTTACTTCTAAATTGAAATTTGGTTGGAAGTCACAAGATAAAGTTTCTGGAAACAACCCATAACAAAGCCAACACACTTATTTGGTATAAAAAAAGTAGTGAGAATGGAGAAAGATCCCTGCGGCTCATAGGGATCTTAGAGAGTTTAGCTTCTCTCCCATTTCAAGATGTTTAAGTTTCCTAAAATCAAGAAAAAAGTTGTGAATCAATAATAATAAAAATCCAAGAGGGATATTTAGTCTTGTATGTTTTTTTTAGGAAGGACAAAAAGTGTTCTCTAAAGAAATATGGAGTAATAACGAATAATTCCCATAATCAGACCTCTGTCATCTGAGTCCAGAACAAGTGTGAGAAAGCATATATCTGGGCTGATGATGGTTTCCCTTCTTGCCCTCATTAGTGTGAAAAGTTGACCAGAGAGACCAGAAGCCACCTGAGGAGCTTTTATAATCCTGCAGCAAACCTTGGGCTCATGTTCAGTCACTAAGTCGTGTCTGACTCTTTCAACCTAGTGGACTGTAGCCCACCAGGCTCCTCTGTCCATGGGATTTCCCAGGCAAGAACATTGCAGTGGGTTGCCATTTCCCTCCCCAGGAGATCTTGCCAACCCAGGGATTGACCCACGTCTCTTGCAATTGCAGGCAGACTTTTTACCACTGAGCCACTAGGGAAGCCTGCAATCCTCAGGAGGGCTGTACAAATCTTACATAATGTCATGATGTCTGTCTGGCTCAGCCAGAATTTTAAACTTTCCAACTTCTCCACCAAACAGAAAAGGAGAAAACACATCCACCCAGTAGTGACGTACAGCGTTTCAACACTTTTAAACTAAGTGAGCTCTGATATAGTCATCTTAAGCAGCTGACAGTGAGTAAGTTTGTCAAATAAATAAATAATAAATGAACTGGCTTTAAACATTTTATCCATACATTTTAAGTGCATTTTACTAAGTTTTAACCCCCTTGGTTCATGCGGGCATTCCTCCTTCGTAAGGAGAGAAGCAGTCTTCCTTTTTAGCACCAAAGAACCACTAGCACTTAATTGTCTTGGCTTAATAATCCATGTCTCTGCTTAAGATGCCATGATCTTAGTTTTTTTAATGTTGAGCTTTAAGCCAGCTTTTTCAATCTCCTCTTGCACTTTTATCAAGAGGTTCTTCAGTTACTCTTTGCTTTCTGCTATAAGGGTGGTACCATCTGCAAATCTGAGGTTACTGATATTTCTCCCGGCAATCTTGATTCCAGCTTGTGCTTCATCCAGTCCAGCATTTCACATTATGTACTCTGCAAATAAGTTAAATAAGCAGGGTGACATGACAATATACAGCCTTGATGTACTCGTTTTCCTATTTGGAAGCAGTCCACTGTTCCACGTCGGGTTCTAACTGTTGCTTTTTGACCTGCATACAGATTTCCCAGGAGGCAGGTAAGGTGATCTGGTATTCTCATCTCTTATTTTCCACAGCTTCTTGTGACTTCACAGTCAAAGACTTTAGCGTAGTCAATGAAGCAGAAGTAGATGTTTTTCTGGAACTCTCTTGCTTTTTCTATGATCCGATGGATGCTGGCAATTTGATCTATGGTCTATCTGCCTTTTCTAAATCCAGCTTCAACGTCTGAAAATTTATGGTTAACGTACTATTGAAATCATGGAGAATTTTGAGCATTACTTTGCAAGTGTGTGAGACGAGTGCAATTGTGCAGTAGTTTGAGCATTCTTTGGCATTGCTTTTCTTTGGGATTGGAATGAAAACCGACCTTTTCCAGTCCTGTGGCCACTGCTGAGTTTTCCAAATTTGCTGGCATATTGAGTGCAGCACTTTCACAGCATCACCTTTTAGGATTTGAAACAGCTCAGCTGGAATTCCATCACCTCCACTAGCTTTGTTTGTAGTGATGCTTCCTAAGGCCCACTTGACTTCAGATTCCAGGATGTCAGGCTCTAGGTGAGTGATCACACCATCCTGGTTATCTGGCTCATGAGAATCTTTTTTGTATAGTTCTTCTGTGTATTCTTGCCACCTCTTCTTAATATCTTCTTCTTCTGTGAGGTCCCTACCATTTCTGTCCTTTATTGAGCCCATCTTTGCATGAAATGTTCCCTTGGTATCTCTAATTTTCTTGAAAAGATCTCTAGATCTCTCTTCTCATTCTATTGTTTTCTTCTATTTCTTTGCGTTGATCACTTAGGAAGGTTTCCTTATCTCTCTTTGCCTTTCTTAGAGCTCTGCATTCAGATGGATACATCTTTCCTTTTCTCCTTTGCCTTTTCCTTGTCTTTTTCTCAGCTATTTGTAAGCCTCCTCAGACAACTATTTTGCCTTTTTGGATTTCTTTTTCTTGGGGATGGTTTTGATCACAGCCTCCTGTACAATGTTTTGAATCTCCGTCCATAGTTCTTCAAGCATTCTATTTATCAGATCTAATACCTTGAACTGTTTGTCACTCCCACTTTATAATCATAAGGTATTTGATTTAGGTCATACCTGAATGGTCTAGTGGTTCTCCCTACTTTCTTCAATTTGAGTCTGAATTTGGTAATAAGGAGCTCATGATCTGAGACACAGTCAGCTCCCAGTCTTGTTTTTGCTGACTGTATAGAGCTTCTCCATCTTTGGGTTCAAAAAATAGAATTAATCTGATTTCGGTATTAACCATCTGGTAATGTTCATGTGTAGTCATCTCTTGTGTTGTTGAAAGAGGGTGTTTGCTATGATAAGTGTGTTCTCTTGGCAAAACTGTTAGCCTTTCCCTGCTTCATTTTGTACTCCAAGACGAAGCTTGCCTGTTACCCCAGGTATCTCTTGACATCCTACTTTGGCATTCCAGTAGGAATCTCTTTTAGAAGATGATAATTTCCAAAGCCTGTACTGAACCCATCGTAAAATTGTTTGTTTGCTTTTTTTTTTATTTCAGTTTTTGTTATCAATGCTATTTTATTTAAAATATTTTAAATTAATTTTTAAAAACTTAAGTATAATTGATTTGCAGTGTTGAGTTAGTTTCTAGTATACAGCAATATTTATGTGCTTTTAATGAGAAATGTAGACAACTTGTGTAAAGCACTTAATGCTTAGTCCTGTCCGACTCTTTGCAACCCCATGGACTATATAGTCCATGGAATTCTCCAGGCCAGAATACTGGAGTGGGTAGCCTTTCCCTTCTCCAGGGGATCTTTCCAACCCAGGGATCAAACCCAGGTCTCCCGCATTGTGAGCGGATTCTTTACCAGCTGAGCCACAAGGGAAACCCTTGTGAAACCCTGATATTTTAAATAAATATTTGAAATTAATTAATTTTTAAAAACTGAAGTATAATTGATTTGCAGTGTTAATTTCTGGTATACAGCAATATTTATGTGCTTTTAATGAGAAAAGTAGACAACTTGTGTAAAGGACTTAATGCAGTGCCCAGAATAGCAGTAGGTGCTGAATGTGTACGTGCTAAGTAGCTTTAGTTGTGTCTAGTTCTTTGTGAACCTACAGACTGTAGTCCACCTAGTTCCTCTGTCCATGGGATTATCCAGGCCAGAATACTGGAGTGGGTTGCCATGCCCTGCTCCACAGTATCTTCCTGACCCTGGGATCCAGGAAGAGATCCCTGTGTCTCTTTTCTCTCCTGCATTGGAAGGCAGGTTCTTTATCACTAGCACAGCTGGGACACCCAGACATTGAACAAATGCAACTATTGTGCTTATAGAAATAAATAATTTAGGCTAGGGGTGATTTATCACTTCTCTGTGTTACAAAAGGTTTGTTAATGGTTCAATTCCAAATTACTTATTCTAATCAACTCTTAAGAGGCAAAGTCATACACTTTAAATCAACTATTATTCAGGGAAGGTCAACAGATTACACAGTTATCAACCAGAACATCGTAGCTCAAATGGGTCCACCAAGAAACCAGCTAGTCACCCAGAACTGCCCTGATGGAATGGAATTTTCACTGATAGTCATTTCACTGAGGCAAAGAACAAATTCTGGGCCTTTAGGTGATGGCTCCATAGTATAAGGTCCATAACTCAAGTTTATGAGTAAAATCTGGCCACAGCTTGGGAAATACCTAAAGATAGAACCACAGAACAGGGAGTAGGGGAAACAAACTCCCACGGCTGCATCAAAGCAAGTGATAAGCCATGTGAGTGCAGTTTCAATGCCAACACAAATGCAGTCTTTGAAAATTAAAATTTATGGTATGTACAGCAGCTTTCCAAAAACAAAAATATTCAGTTAGGTGGAACATACCATTCTTTGCTTATGTGAGATAAGCTGGCATTCACTATTCTTGCATTCATCCAGTCCTACTTGAACAAGTCTGTACACAAGACACTTGTATGTTCCCGTAAAACAAACAGACGTCCTGAGCTTTTGCAGGTGAATTTAATCATTACCATATTATTACAATAATGAAAGACATGCTAAAAACTGTATTCCTTAAAGCCAACCACAGTAATAGAAAATTCCTGTCTCTTCTGTTGTGTCAATAACACCTGCTATACGATACTGAAGGGTTTACTTTGACAGAAGGTTTTAAACAATTCACTTTATGTTTGAAAATGGCTGTTCTGCTAAGTAAAACAGCCATGAGGTCTATGGAGCCTTCCATCTCATTAGTTTAACTGATACTTCATGAAATCATTCATATCTAGACGGTTATCACAGATGAATATGCTGTTCCTCCACCCAGAAAGACAAAATAACTTCCAAACAGCAGTGCTTAACTTCCTCCTTACTTCTCACAATATCATAACTTTTAAGGAAACTGCCTGAAGGGTCATTTTGAAATCATGTAGGAATCAAACCCTCCTTCCTACACATCTACAAAATTTTATATGCTGGAGTGAATGCTTATGAGGATATTCACAGAAATGGAGCATTGGGACCTTTACTGCCTCTGTTGATCTATAAAGCATATTTAAGAGTAAATAGTTTGAATCGTAAGCCACTCAGCATTCCCGGAGCATACAGTTTCCATTTGTATCACAAGCAAAGAGTTCTAGAGTTGAGGACAGCTTATTCACTTACGTGTCTTCTTTGTGACCGCATCAGAGTCTACAGGTGGGAAAACAAATGGCTGTCACTCATTTAACTCGCAGCTAAGATTGCCTGGAGAATCCCAGGGACGGCGGAGCCTGGTGGGCTGCATAGTCCAGTCTATGGGGTCGCATAGAGTCAGACACGACTGAAGTGACTTAGCAGTAGCAGCAGCAAGATTGTCTTTAGAGGCAAAATAAAATATTGTGTGGATAGATATGTGCATGTGTGCGTGCATGTATGTAGATAGTTTAGAAGAAATAAATATGTTTGTGCAA
Organism: Neotragus moschatus; assembly: GCA_006410615.1. Classification (NCBI taxonomy): domain Eukaryota; kingdom Metazoa; phylum Chordata; class Mammalia; order Artiodactyla; family Bovidae; genus Neotragus; species Neotragus moschatus. The sequence goes on along the minus strand of SJYA01001833.1, from coordinate 797,616 downwards.
TTACAGGTATGTTTTAAAATGGGGTTGAAACTAGTTAATAAGAGATCCTCAGACAATCTTACACAGCCATGATGGCATTTCTTTCAGAAGTCAACTGTGAGGTAATTTTACAACTTGTTTTTATCTTGGGATTTGGGATTTTCTTGAGATTTTACCATAAGAGTAGCCCTGAGACATGGGACATACTTATACAGTATCAAAAGGGGCTAATTATTTCCCAATTATTTCCTGTGGCTTAAGAAAAATGCCAGCAAAGCCTCTATCTCTGAAATTCTATACAATTGGCCAAAAGGTTTCTTTGGGTTTTTTCATAGGATGTAACAGAAAAACCCAAAAACTTTTTGACCAACCAACCCAGTACTATGCAAATTGTACCTAATGTTATTAGATTTGTCTAATGCCCATCTAATTATTTATTTTTTCTCTCAGACTAGGGGCTGCTGGACAATAGAAAACATATTTGTTCGTCTTTGTAACCTTAGGAACTCACACAGGGCATGAGGTCTAGGAGGTTCTCAATAAATACTATTGTATGCATGAGTAAGGGATTTTCTGGGTGGCTCAGTGGTAAAGAATCTTCCTGTTAATGCAGGAGACATGGATTTGATCCCTGGATTGGGAAGACTCCCCTACAGAAGGAAATGACAATTCACTTCAGTATTCTTGCCTGGGAAATCCCATGGATAGAGGAACCTGGTGAACTACAGTCCATGGTGTCACAAAAGAGTTGGGCACAACTGACAGACTAAAAAACAATGCAAAAGAATGAATGTATGTAGTGTTCAGTATTGTTCCATATTATTTTTATATAAACGGTGTGTTCTGTTTCTCTTGACTACAGTGGAAGGCTGAGGTCCATAGGTCCACATCAAAAACAGCCCACAACAGCAGTTTCTTTGACCCATGTGACAGCAATCGAGGATGCATTTGCTAATTTCTTAAATGGGTTGGTTCTGAAATTGGAAATTTCATTTTAGTTGTTATTGTTTAAAGGGGAGGCATTTAAGTTTTCTCTTGAAAAATCAAGATTTGACAGGACTTCTCTGGTGGTCCAATAGCTAAGACTCTGAACTCCCAATGCAGGAAACCTGGGTTCGATCCCTAGTTAGGGCACTGAACTCCACATGCTACAACAAAGAGTCTACATGCCACAACTAAAGATCCCACAGGCTGTAACAAAAATCCCACACAGCCAAATAAATACTAGAAAAAAGAAATGAAAAATCCATATTGGACAGCAGCAGTGGGCACGAATTCCTGCATCGCTGTAATCAGCTGGAGGTGGGTGGAGCCTGTCCGCAGAGAAGGTTCTAGTTCAGTACCGCTTCCTGTTGTTTTAGAACGCTGAGGCATGTTCTCAGGTTCCACTTATACTAGCACTTGATTGTTTTTCTTATACTTTGCTCAGTTGGATTATATCCCAGGTCCCAATGGGCATTTGAGTTTGCACCCACATTAAACCTACCTACTTCTTCCCATCCTGTGTCTCATCTCAGGCTGCGTGTGTTCCAGAAAGGGAGTAAACAGTGGTTGATAATGCTACAGTCATTGATCAGAATAATATAAAAGCCAGTGAATGAAGTAACATGTCCTAGAGACCACCGCCACTCTTCAAAAAATATATCCTTTAGATGTGTAGACTTCTGTTTACAAATGACTGTAGTCAAACTATTGCAATATAGTAGTCAAAACATGTTGCGATATACTACAAGCGAAAGAAAAACAACAATAATAGTACAACTTAAACACTCAAAATGCAGTTGGACACCAATAGTTCGATCCCAGATTTGACAATCTGACCCTAAACATTTTAGAGGAAAACTGGACAAAAGTTATCTTGAGCCAACAGCAAACAACAAATATGACAGAACAGAGTGCTGTGCTACACTTCTCTTATCCCTCAGATGGGGGCTCCTAAAAAGAAGGAGAAAATTGAAAGCCTATGCACTCAGTCCGTGAGCAATTGAGTGTTGTGCACACTGCCCTTGGACAAAGCATTTTTAAACGTGATACCATAGCTTAGCAAATGAACATTTACTCACTAACTCCAAGTGCTCTGCGCCCTTCTCTTCCCAAACACCCACTTTAGATTGCTGTTGAGACTTTTCACCTGCTTTCACTGACAGTAAATAGAAATAATGTTGGCTCCTATATATTGACTTCAGAGACACTGCTTATTAATTCTTACATTAATTCTAATAGCTCATATGGATATTCTTAAGTATTTTCTAAAACATAAGCCAATCATTTGAAAATAATATATATATTTTTAAATTCTATCCTAATCTTTATACATTTTAGTTATTTTTCTTCCCTTATTACATAGATAGGACTGGTAGCAAAATGATGAATAGAAATAATTACACTGGAAATTCTTGTTTCTGTATCTTTTGAGACAATCATAGTTTGATCTTTACTTTGTTAACTGGTTAGTTATATAGATTCATTTGTGAATGAATAATTTCTCAGAATTAGTCTGATTTGTTGTTATTCAGTTGCTAAATCATGTTTGACTCTTTGTGACCCCGAGGACTGCAGCACACCAGGCCTTCCTGTCCTTCACCATCTCCGTGACTTTGCTCAAACTCATGTCCATTGAGTTAATGATGCTATCCGATCATTTCAAATTCTGCCACACCTGTTTCCTTGTGCCTTTAATCTTTCCCTGCATCAGGGTCTTTTCCAATGAGTTGACTCTTCCCATAAGGTGGCCAAAATACTGGAGCTTCAGCTTCAGCATCAGTCCTTTCAGTGAATATCCAGAGTTGATTTCCCCTAGAATTGACTGGTGTGATTCCCTTTCCAAGGGACTGTCAAGAGTCCTCTCTAGCACCACAATTCGAAACCATCAATTCCTCAGTGCTCAGCTTTCTTTATGGTCCAACTCCCACATCCGTTCTTGACTATTGGAAAAATCATAGCTTTGACTATCTGGATGTTTGTCTGCAAAGTGATGTGTCTGGTTTTTAATATACCATCTAGGTTTCTCATAGCTTTCCTTCCAAGGAGCAAGCCATTTTTTTCCTTCGCAGCTGCAGTCACCATCTGCATAGATTTTGGAGCCCAAGAAAATAAAGTCTGTCATTGCTTCAACTTTTCCCCCTCTATTTGCCACGAAGTAATGGGACTGGATGCCATGAGTTTAGTTTTTTAAATGTTGAGTTGTAAGCCAGGCTTTTCACTCTCCTCTTTCACTTTCATCAAGAGACGCTTTAGTTCCTCTTCATTTTCTGTGAGCGGTATCATCGGCATATCTGAGGTTGTTGGTATTTCTCCCACTAGTCTTGATTCTAAGCCTGCATTTCATATGCTGTACTCTGAATAGAAGTTAAATAAGCAGGGTGACAATATATGGCCTTGACATACTCCTTTCCCAATTTTGAACCAGTCCTTGTCCCATGTCTGGTTCTAACTGTTGCTTCTTGACCGGCATACAGGTTTCTCAGGAGGCAGGTAAGGTGGTCTGGTATTCCCATCTCTTTAAGAATTTTCTACTGTTTGTTTGTTGTGAGCCACAGAGTCAAAGGCTTTAATGTAGTCAAAGCAAGGAGAAGCAGATGTTTTTCTAGAATTACTTAATTTTCATATACCATCTCTTTTATATTTTTTTGAATCCTGTTGATAATATTTTTTGTTTACACACAAGATTGGCCTGTAGTTTACATTTCTTACAAATTTCTTGTCAAGTTTTGCCATCAAATTGTTGTTGACTCATAAAATAAGTTTGAAGATATTCCCTTCTCACTACTCCTTATTCTCTGAGAGACTTAAAAAAGTAATAAAATACATTACTTACTTGAATGATTGAGAAATTTCACCCGTTAAAATATCTAGGTGGGGAGGATTCTTTGTGGGGATGATTTTAATTAATTAAATTTATTTTAAACATTTGTGAGTGTTTAGATAAAATCAAAAGTAAGTGTGAACTTTTAAAAATGTGTTCAAGTATATTAGCATAAAGATATTCAAAGCTATCTGATATTGATCCACTGTCTCTCTCGCTCTCTCCCTCTTTCTGTATCAATTGTGTTAGAGTCTAAAACATTATTAATCTTTGAAAGAACCAGCTTTCCCTTGTTTTGAATTTCTCCATCACGCATTTGTTTTTTATTACATCAATTTCTTCTCTTATCTTTATTATTACTTCTCTTGTACTTTTGCTTCTCGAGCTAAGTACTTAGCCCATTGATTTCCGGCCTTCCCTTCTTTCTAATGCATGGCTTCAGTGCTGTAAACTGCCCTCTAAGCACTTCCCTAGTTGCATCCCACAAGTTCTGATACAGAATATCTTCACTATCGTTCACGTCTTCATAGTTTTAAAATGCACATTAAGACATTTTAATTCAATAAATTATTTAGAGTATTCCTTAATTTCTAACTGCTTAGACATTTCTAATTTAACATTCTGCGATTAATTTCAAGGTTAATTCCACTGACAAGAGAATATACTCTATAAGAATTTTTTAAGTACTGCCCCTGAAGTGAAGTGAAGTGAAGTTGCTCAGTCGTGTCCGACTCTTTGAGACTCAGTGGACTGTAGCCTACTGGGCCCCTCCGTCCATGGGATTTTCCAGGCAAGCATACTGGAGTGGGTTGCCATTTCATTCCCCAGGGAACTTCCTCAAACCTGCGCCCCCTGCATTGTAGGCAGATGCTTTACCGTCTGAGCCACAACAGAAGCCCTTAGATGAATTTAATCTTTTGAAACTGAGTGAATTTTACACATCGTTATTTTAGACACAACACTTTCTTTTCCAATTACCTCTTTATCTTTTATCTAAATTATTGTCTGTGGAACTGTCTTAAGAACTCTAATTCCCCTTATAACTTAACAAATGACTAATCTTCTCTCACCATTCTCCAAGTTTTATTTGTGAATATGAATCCATAGAATGGGTAAAATCCAAGCAGAAATGTGAGGTAATGCTTTAAATTTCATTTTCAAATTATTCTGCAACTTAACACTGATTCCTGAGTGTGTATAGTGTATTTAGGCTTCCCGGGTGGTTCACCTGCCACTCAAGAGACGCAGGTTGGGGAGATCCTCTGGAGAAGGAAATGGCAACCCTCTCCAGTATTCTTGCCTGGGAAATCCCATGGATAGAGGAGCCTGGTGGGCTATAGTCCTTGGGGTTGCAAAGAGGTTACTCAACCTAGTGACTAGACAGCAACACAAACAGCTGTATCTGTCGCTGGCTATTGAGGCCATATACATAGTTTATACTGGAAAATAATTATGGTGCAGTTTCAATATCCATTTAATGTTTGTTTCATGATCAGAATTCTCATTTAAAAAAAAAAAGGACAAACATCGCTTGGATTACTAATTAGATTCATCACCTAGTAAGGTATCTATACTAGTGATAAAATAACTGTGTCAATGGCATCTTTTCATTAGGTTCAATTTATGAGGATAGCTTCCGGGGAGCCCATGAAAATACCCATGGGCTACTTCTGTGTGTGTGTGTGTTGGGGGGGTTCTCACATCTCACTGTTTCAACTGGTGCCCTTGCCATTGGACGTCCTGTTAGGTGGGTGCAACAAGAGGCCCTGCAAGGACAGGTGGTGAGAAGAGAAATCACGAATTCTGTTTTCTCCTCAAACATGCTCTTTTCTCCCTGATCATAATTTGACACTGGCTCCATCCCTCAGGCTCAGCTCATATCAAGCATCTCTTCTACTTGTAGAAAGTCCTAGAACCTTTCATTTGTTCTTTTATTAATTTGAGTGCCAACTATGTTCAGGTAGTATGATAAGTTATACATAACTGTGAAGAAAAAGGAATATTACATATATACTTAAATGTGTATGCATAAATATATACGCATGTATTTTGCATATTCATATGATGTGTATTACCTTATTTTCTAAAATAATTATTGGATGGCCCCTATATATATAGCGAAGATAATCATATGTGATAAACTTCTTGAAGATGCGACCAAAAAAAAAGTATATATTTAAATTTATATGTAATTTAACTTTGAAGTTGAAACTGTATTTCCAATCATGCTGAAAGCCAACTTGTTTTATTTTTAAACTTTTTAAGTATATTCTGGATCCTTTGAAAAAGCAAATAATACTTTCATAAAGACTAATTCCACCTTAATTCATCTGTTTTCTAAGTTAAAAATATGTGTATGCAGCTCTCTTTCTAACTTTAAAGTTAAACCTGTATAAACAGGATATCTTACCAAATCTTGAGTGAAGCTGTCAGTTAAGAAAATAAGTCTGCAGTTGTCTACAGACTACAGCATTTAGTTGTTGACTCACAGATGACTTTCATTGACTCAGATTTTTTTCTTACTCAGATTTTTTCTTAAATATCACAACATTTATTTTCTATTATCTGGGTAGCATAACAGTAAATCTCTGTTGTTTAGGCACAATAGGAACATGAATGAAATTTTATATTATAATTTTATGATCTCCAACTAGATACATGGCAATTTGTGTGTGTGTGTGTGTGTGTGTGTGTGTGTGTGTGTGTGTGAGACACAGGTTATTCTGATCAGTATCAGTATCACATACTATAAAGACACATGGAAAATGAGACTTATTTAGTACACACAGGACATATGCTCTCATAGTTATGATTAAAAGTTTACCCTGAAACTTTCCCCAGAGTGGCATACTTCTATGAATTTGAGGTCACTTGACCTAAATATGGTATAAAGTCCCCTCCCTCGTACATTTTTTTAAGCTACCATAGGAGATAACATCTGGTTGCATGTAATCTAAATTCATCTGAAACCCCAATGTAAACAAGCTCACCAATAGCAAGGGGCAGTTAAACATTCCAATGGCTTTAGATAATTGAAACCATCTTCTAAAAAATTACCTTCAATTACTGGTCTCCAGGAAAGAAGCAGACAACTCTGGCAGAATACCAGAAAGGGCAAGGGATGTGGGAGAGTAGGGAGAGACTGAAAGAGAAAGAACAGCCTCTTTTCCAGAATACAATGGAAGATCATTAAATATTCTTCTGTATTTACAAGACAAGATGGTTAATGTCATTCCCACCCAAAATATATTTTTAGTGGGGACATAGGATTAAGCCTAGAAAGCTACTGTTGTTTGCTTTTATTTAGACTCTTGTTTTTAAGCAGTAATATCTCTAAAACATCCTAGGCAGACTAGTTTTTTAAATTTGATTTTAAAAAAAATAATAGAAAAAGGAACAATTTCTCAGTTCTTAACATTTTTTAAAAAAATATTGTAACTTGCAAGCATGCATGTAAACCATTACTTATAAATATTTAAATGTATACATTTGTTTCTTGAAATAATAAATGAGATGCATGTCTAAAAATTCACAGTTCTTCTGGTTTATAGCATATATGGCATTAAGGATATCATAGTTTTCTTATGAAAGGATTATCAAATGATTTCATCTTTCTTAAAGTCTTTTCCAAATCTAATCTCTGGAAATAGTGGAACAAAAGAATTTGCTTAAATCCTCTTGCATCTTAAAGGCTATTTGGAGTCAGGAAAAATACATCACATCATTTCAGATTATTGCATATTGCAAATCAACTGTGTCAACCTATTGCATTAGTACATTATCAATGATAATAAAGTAGGGGTGGTCATTTGAACTATCTACAAATATTACTACTACTACTAATACTACTACAGCTAATAATTATGCAATTGGATTTTTATACTAGACAATCAAGGTGGGTTATTTTTAACTGAAATATACATTTTTACTAGTTTCTAGACAGATGTATTACACTTAAATTCTACAGATAGAGACATCACTGCATTTTATCTATTTTGTGAGCAAGGTCATTAAGCCATTTCTGACACAATGGGACAAGCTTGCGATAAAGGATGTTGCGGATGGGAACTTCATATTTTAAGAAGAGATTTCACTTAACCAAAGTGGTTCTAAAGCCATTTATCAGAAATAAATGAATGATTTTTCTCTACTGGATAGCTTCAAATAAGTTCTCTAATAGATTTTTAAAAAGCAATTTATTAATTGGCTTCCATGCTGCATCCTAAGTCTCTTCAGTTGTGTCTGATTTTTTTTTTTTTTTTTTTTT
>SJYA01001833.1:776908-789455 GCA_006410615.1 Neotragus moschatus | reverse complement strand
TTTTTTTTTTTTTTTTTTTTTTTTTTTTGTGATCATATGGACTGTGCCCCTCCAGGCTCCTCTGTCCATGGGAAGGATTCTCCAGGCAAAGATACTGTAATGGGTTGCCATTTCCTACTCAAGGGCATCTTCCCAACCCAGAGATTGAACCTCTGACTTTTACATCTCCTGCATGGGCGGGTGGGTTCTTTACCATTAGCACCACCTGGGAAGCCCTATATTTAACACAGTTATTACTATAATTTTATGTGCATGGATATGTTAACACCTGTCTCTATCGCTCTCCACTCCCACATATGCCAAAGTTCATGAATGCTTTGTACATAGGAGTATATTCAGGGTTAATCAATGTTCCTGACACCTCGTGGAGGCACGATAAATGCTGATGAATCAGTGAATGAGTGTTCACAGTTGTAACCGTTTTGATCCAAATATCCCGAACATTTTTATTCATTGTGTACCTGCTGACTTGAAGCATTAATTGAGGTGGTACAAACAGGATAAGTGAGTCCAATATGCTCAAAAAAATGCAGGCTCTGTTCTGTTGTCAACTAAAACTCTTCACCTTGCTTTGCCCTTATCTTTTACAGGTTCATCTTCCTCCAAAGAAGTCAGATCTATTTTGAAAGAGAACTTCACATGTAGTTTGCATCAAATCCCTTCTTAAAATAGGCAACGCACCAGTAATAACTCAATAAATCACACTGAAGTGTGGATATAAGGTAACTGGGTCCTTACTCTAGCTCTGTCTTTCCAACTAAGAGACAGTAAGAGCACTGTGTCTTTTTAAGCTGCAGTTTGCTTCTTTGCAAAGTACACAGAATAATAAATCCCTAAGGTCTGTCTTGCAAGGAAGTCTGACAAAAATTAAGGCTTAAGTGTATTCAACGCAGAGGCCGGGGACTTTCCTTACTACAACACTCAGCTGGAGTTTACCCAAGAACTGGGATATTGGTGTTTGATGTGTGGTCTTTAAGACACATTGCAAAGTTATTGTTAATGGTATCAGTGACTTCCAGTACAAAAGACTTCTATCCATGTACAGGCAGTAACCAAAATCTTGGGAGTTTTTTTTTTTCACTTGATGTTTTTACTGACATCATTCAAGGTTTATGAAGAACTAGAGATGGGGGAAGGTGTGTGAAGGTGTGATTTCCCTTCCTTAAGAGGATGCCACAAGCCGCAGCAGGCCCAGTCCGCCATGTAGATGGTGAGAAGCACCTTTACAACAGACTGAAAAAATTCACGTGGAAACTAAATAAATAAAGGGGGAAAAGCACTGTCTTTAAAAAAGATACAGAATCCTGCCCTTCTTAATCTTGCTTTCTGGCTCTACAGTCTTGGCTGCTTTTCTTTCTTTTCATTTTACCTAGCTTCTATTTCTCTGGCCAGCTGGAATCTTCCATGGCACTCCATGGAAGTGGAGTGCCCAGTCCAGAATCCAGAGCAATCTCCGAAGACGAATATGTTGCCACAGCCCCCACTGCCCCACGCCCTGGCTGTGATCTAAGGGGGTCGCAGATCAAAGCATGTGAGTAATCAGTGGCACCTTTTCTCTGTTAACACCTTTCAAGGGGCCTCTCTTCAGCTGAAAGCTGCTAATGAGAGTTCTGACTCTCAAAACTACTCTACAGACTAAGGTTAAGGGACAAAGTTTTCAGTTCTCTTGGTCTTTGCAGAAACAGGGTCCATCTATGCAGTTTTCTAAGCAAAGATTCCAGATCTTATCTCCAAAGGTGTCCAAATAGAGCAGGCTGGCAAATCTATAGCTTCTTTTTTTTTTTTTTTTCAGTTTGGTTCACTTTTTTTTTTTTAATCAGAGGATAATTGCTTTAAAATATCATATTGACCTCTATCAGTCTACAACTCTAAAATAACAACCCTTAGCTTAACTCAAGTAAACTATTTCTCCTATAGCAGCACTATTCCAGTCACATCCTTTCTAAAAGTCTAAATTCAATATTATCTATTATACTTCCCAATAGTAATAATAATACTACTAATAATAATCTCTTGTTAACTCTCAGGATGATCATATTTCCAAACCTTTTCATTGCCATAGGTGAGCTGGCTCCTCTCTGAAGTTCATGACTCATGGCTTCCAGTGAAATCCCAGGCCAACTGGTGGATTCCAGGCAAATGATCAGCGTAACTTTCTGCATCACCTAATCCACAGCTGTTTATCAAAACCAATCCAACCTGAGGGTCATTTTAGATCACTGCTTTTGCACCAGCATGGTTACAGCTATGACCACAGGATATGGAGAGCCCTAGAGATTTTTTAACTTATTCAACAAAATATTTTAATTAAAAATTTATTTAGTAATATTTTATCTCAAGGCTTCCCTGGTGGCTCAATAGTAAAGAATCCGCCTGCCAACCCAGGAGATGTGGGTTTGATCCCTGATCTGGAAAGATCCCACATACCGCAGAGCAACTACGCCCATGCAACACAACTAGTGAGCCTGTACTCTGGAGCTGGGGAGCTGCAACTACTGAGCCCGCACGCCACAGCTAGTGACTCCTGGGCGCCTCAGGGCCTGTGCTCCGCAGCAAGAGAAGCTCATGCACCACAGCTAGAGAGTGGCTCCCACTGGCTGAAGCTGGGGAAAGGCCCGCGCAAGAGCGAAGACCCAGCACAGCCTAAAGAAACAACAAAAAATATTTTTTTTAATGACCTTTAAATATTTAATGTTTCAATTATTATATTAAAATTTCAAATTATATATAAGGTATATGTATATATAATACATATATACATTATACATAATTGTATATATAAACATCATGCATATATATATATACACACACATACATGTATACACAATGTGTATTTATATATATATCTATGTATATATGTATATATGGACCCAAGTTTGATCCCTGGGTCGGGAAGACCCCCTGCAGAAGGGAAAGGTTACCCACTCCAGTATTCTGGCCTGGAGAATTCCATGGACTATATGGTCCATGGGGGTCACAAAACGTCTGACACGACTGAGTGACTTTCACTTTCTTTCATCTTGGCACTACTTCATATATACCACATATTCACAGATGTTTATTGATTAATTCGACTATATATATTTTTTTCTAATAAAAACCTTACCACTTTCTTCTACTAATCTGGTCTTTATTTAATTTCTACAAATGCATATTCCCATGTGAAATGTACAGAATTACTTAGAGTAACTAATTTAAATATGAACCAGTGCCTTTAAATGTCCTCAAGAATTCTGGACAGAGATGTTTTAAATAAACATTTAAAAGTAAAACTCACATTTAAGCCCTGGCCTTTCATTAGCTTCCCACCAGGAGAAATTCTGCTTGAAAATGAGCTTCGTCAGATAGTTTTCAAGCTCGAGTTTATGTTGCACTTGTGACCTTTAAAACCAAGTTCCTGTGCAGAGAGTGGTCTGTGTAAACCTCTGTTGATAGACCTCAGATATGCCAAATCTTCAGTTTTCAGTGTGCAGTGAAATGAATTATATTTTCAGAGACAAGCACTACATGAGGCATCAATCCCACTTAAAGACACAGACAGACTCCTGCAGGAGCTTCTGAAGAAACCTTTCCTCCCTTTGAGAATCAGGAAGACAATTATAGAGTCAAAATCATCCTTCTAGAGAATTTCAACCTTCTCTGGCAAAACTCTGGCTGCCTTGCTCATCACCCAAAACCTCAGGGGGATGGGTCTGTGTAATATGTGTAAAACTTGACTTTTGTAAAATATTTGTCAAGATTCCCACATTAACTTCAATCCTTCCATTTCTGAGGACAGAGGATCTTCTCCTCCAAAACAAGCTGGGGAGGTAATTCTTAATCTCTCCCAGCTCCACAGCTTCATGCTGAAGGCTTCCTTATCCCTGAATTTAGACTAGACATTAAATGATTTCTAAAACTTCTGCTTGTGAGATTTTACCTTAAGTATTAAGTCCTGACCATGAATGAACCTTATTGAAAACATTCTGAAGTTGTACACAACGTTGGATATCACGTAGAATCTAGCACACGGAACTGATACTCAATACATCTGACAGATACTTAACACATATATTACAAGTTAGTGAAACCAGGAAATTGTATAAAAACCATGAGATGTATCTACTAGGAAACTGTATAAAAATCATGAGCCGAGTCTAGTGGAAAAAAAAGTACGTGGATAAGTTGCTTAATGTATTAGTAAACGAATTTTCTGTTCTTTTATAACATACTCCATACCATACTCCTCTTCCAGAAGCTGGAATCCAGTCAACAGTGTCGTTTCTGTTTAACATGTGTTTAGAAGTGGTTCAGACAGTAAAGAATCTGCCTGCAATGCAGGAGATCTGGGTTCGATCCCTGGGATGGGAAGTTCCCCTGCAGAATAGAATGGCAACCCACTCCAGTATCTTTGCCTGGAAAATCCCATGGACAGAGAAGCATGGAGGGCTACAGTCATGGGGTTGCAAAGAATAGGACAATACTGACAGACTAACACTTTCACTTTCAAACAAACCTACAATTTATTCTTCAAAACCTCTGAAATAGTGATACAAAGAACTGCACATTGCAAATACATTTCATGTTTTCAAATAGTCTAGAAGAATTCAAAGCCAAGTGTAGTGAAAAAAGGTATGTGGACAAGTTGCCTAGTAATAACAATGACAGGAACCACACTGATCAGAAGAGGAGGTAACACATTTTGTATGTTTACTAGTTGCCAAGGACTGGATTAAATTCTCTGTCTTTAATCCTCAGAGCAGCTTTCTGAAGCAGGTTTAATCACCATCCCATTCTAGAAATGAGAAAAACTGAGGTCCTAGGTTAGACAAACTGCCATAAATCAAGTGTTAGATTTGAGACTCCAAAATACTTGCTTTTAACAGTTAGAAACACTGCTACTCCTATGAAAGGGACTATAAAAGAAAATTAAATTAACTTTTTCCCCCCATGGCTTTTAAATAGGCCATAGGCAATTCCAAAACTCTTTGGAAATGGCAGTTTCAGAGAAATAGACTATTTAGCTGCTTGAGGTTACGGATACCACCTCTTGTCTTTATGCAGGAGTTCTGGGTAAATGTGTCAGACTCAGGTCAGAATCTATTACACCATACTATCCAAAAGCACCATGGGCTCCAAAGAGCAACTTGCTGCCAAACCATATTTTATATATTAGCAGACCATGAGAACTGTTTGCCTTTGAATGAGGATTTGTTTCAGTGGCCGTCTGAGATTCTCAGGAGGTGATGGGTGGGTGGGTGGAAGAGAGCCTGGAGCACTTGGCAGAGGCAGCTGAGCCCCGAGGACCCCCAGCACCGCCCCCACCCACGAGCACCCCAGCAGAGCCCCTCTACTTTCACCTGACTCATATTTATGTTTTGAAGCCCAGAATCATATATATATATATATATATATTTTTTTTTTTTTCTTGAACGTGTTTGCTGGTTTCTCAGAGCCTTTTCACCAACATCTAAGGTTAAGAACCGTTTGTGAAACACATTCTTGTATTTATTTACCTAAACTTCAACCTCTTTGGCTCACTTGACTGAAGAGCTCCAGCACTTAGAAAGGCATCCAAATTGTTTGGCTAACGTGTGATCTGGATGTTTTGGAAAGATAAAGTCTAGTTAAGAGATTGCCTAACAGTGGATCCACGGGAACTAAAGGTTATTTCCCATAAAAATGTGCAGCTCTGGGCACCCTCAGGTGAGCTATATCACCCTCAGCCCTTGCCCTAGACTTGGTCATTCATTAACTTTAATTAGAGCCATAAAGAGATGCCTAAGGAAAAAGGAAATGCTCATTTGAAGATAACACTGTAGTCACTCTCTTATTCCTTCCTGAAGTGAAGATGGGAGAGAGAGAATTTTCACTTGACCTTTATTTAAACAAGCAACCTGGAAAGAACAGCCTTTCAGACTGGGCCAGGTGCCATGTCTTCGGTGGCCTAGGAAGAGCCCAGCAGCTGTTTTTCTGCCAAATCTGAAGTCCATCTCCACTGAGGACAACTTCCTTGTCGAGATAAAATCCAAAGGTTGAAAAGCAAAGGCCATAGGGAATGACGACTCCCACATACCTTACTTACTGCAAGATCTTTAATGCTTGGCATTTCTCATAAATAATTATAATCATTTATCAGTCAATAAAGGGGAAAAAAAAAAAAAGCTAAGATTTCTGACTCCCTTCATTAGGTCACCAGAGAGCTATTCCATCAACCGGAAGCTCCTGTTAATCCATCTTGCTGACAACCGAGTCTTGACAAGTTTCTTTTACAAGGTGAGCCTCCTCTGAGTGGCCCTGATAAGCAGTCCCCTCTGCTGTGACCTGAGAGGCTTGTCAAGTGCATACAGAACTTCCTACACACATCTAGGCAGGCAGATGGACGGAGGAGACAAATGATCACCCCTCTGGAAATAACAGAGAGTTATGAGTCAGGGCGAACTTCCTTCCTCAACATGCTGGTAGTGAAAACATCTGTAGGGGATTCCAAAGGGCATCATGGAGAAAAATGTAGTTCAAGAGGCAAAGTTCAGGACCGATGTTTGCTTTGTCATCCTGAGGTGAAAATGTTGCTGAATTATCTAAGTTGGGAGCTCAGAATGCAATTGAGTGAGGAGTCACGTATCAGCTGAAGATGGATGATGGGTGACCATCTTTGGAGGCATTTAAAAATGGCCATAATGTGAGTTCCTAAGAAAACTCTCATGGGTCTGGAATATCTTTGATTCTTTCCACCCATTTCAAGAGTGCAGGGATTCACAATATTTCTTCATAGTTACCTCAGAATGGCCATGTTAGATATATTAAAGCATCCTATTTTAAACATGACTTGTTAACTCTCAGAGACAATGAAAAGTTAGCAGAATCCCAAACTGACTTTTCTTTTTACTCTTTTTAAAAAATTTATTTGTAATTGAAGGATAATTGCTTTAAAATATCATGTTGCTTTCTGCTATACATCAACATGAAGCAGCTATAGGTATACACAGGCCCCCTCTGCTACCTCCTGCCTGATCCCACACCTCCGAGTTGTTACAGAGCACCGGGCTGAGTTCCCTGAGCCACACAGTAGGTCCCCATCGGCCATCTATTTCCTGTTTGGTAGTGCATATGCCCCCACGCTACCTTCTCCACTTGTCCCACCCTCTCCTTCTTCCCTTCTGCTGTTTCCATAAGCCTTTTATGTCTACGTCTCCATCGCTGCCCTGCAGACAGGTGCCTCCGTTTCTAGATTCCATCTTTTTTACTCTTATCTGACCTTTGGTGAAGTTGCTCAGTCGTGTCCGACTCTTTGCAACCCCATGGACTAAGGTTCCTACCAGTTTCCTCTGTCCATGGGATTTTCCAGGAAAGAATACTGGAGTGGGTTGCCATTTCCTTCTCCAGGAAATCTTCCCGACCCAGGGATCAAACCCGCGTCTCCCGCATTGTAGGCAGATGCTTCACCATCCGAGCCACCAGGGAAGTCAAATATTTTTTTGAGTCCCCTTTTTGGTGAGGGCGAGGGGGCGGGGCAAGAATACTGGAGTGGTTGCCATTCCCTTCTCCAGGAGACCTTCCTGACCCAAGGATTGAACCTGGGTCTCCCGCATTGTAGGCAGATGCTTTACTGTCTGAGAGGAAGGAAGTTGGTGCTTCTGGTGGTGCTAGTGGTAAAGAACCCACCTGCCAAGACAGGAGACATAAGAGATGTGGGTACTATCCCTGGGTGGGGAAGATCCCCTAAAGAAGGAAATGGCAACCCACTCCAGCATTCTTGCCTGGAAAATCCTGTGCAGATAGGGGCCTTCTGGGGTACAGTCCATGGGGAGCCAAAGAGTCAGACACAACCAAAAACAGAGCACACACACATGACCATTAAACTAGAAAGCTTGGAGGTGAGGAGTGGACCATGGTGAGTGGGGTTCAAACAAAGAAAATGACTTGGCTCCTTCACTGTATTCATAATTCTCAGACTGGACACCTCTGAACCCTGTATCAAACACACTGTTCATAAATGTCTTACTTCCGGGCTTCTTACTCAAATTTTGGATTCATTATTCTCAAATTGCAGCTATTTGTCTCCAATCCAAAATTTTCTTTCCTCTTCCCTACCCTTTTGAGATACATCAGACCTGTACTAGGCTACTTAATAATTATTATATTCCACCGGAACAACTTGCCCACCACAACCATCTAGCAGTTTCTTTTTTCTTGATGTCATATAACCTGCCCTTTTTCTCATTAAAATAAAGTAGCAGCTGATTACAAGTCACTAAAAAAGGACAGAAAAATAAAGGTTTTACTTTATTTTGGAGTCTTGGAGAACTTCCAAGACACAGAGGTAACTAAGCAAATCTCTATTTCTGGGGAAGTAGAAATATCTTTGCCTAACACCCCAAGGGAAGTAAATCTGATATTCAGTAAACAAACAAACAAAAAGAGAAACAACAAAATAAACAACAAAAAAACTAATGCCATCCCAGGGCCCATTTTATTTTTTTTAATTTAAATTTTTATTTTTTAGTTTGTTTTGCTTTACAATACTGTATTCATTTTGCTATACATTGACATGACTCAGTCACAAGTGTATATGAGCTCCCAATCCCAACCCCCCCCCACCCCACATCATCCCTCTGGATCATCCCCTCCCATCAGTCCCAAGCATCCTGCATCCTGCGTCGAACCTAGACCAGCGATTCATTTCACTTATGATATCATACATGTTACAATGCCATTCTCCCAAATCATGCCACCCTCTCCCTCTCCCACAGAGTCCAAAAGGCTGTTCTACACATCTGTGTCTCTCTTGCTGTCTCACATACAGGTTTAACATTACCATCTTTCTAAATTCCATATATATGTGTTAGTATACTGTACTGGTGTTTTTCTTTCTGGCTTACTTCACTCTGTATAATCAGCTCCAGTTTCATCCACCTCATTAGAACTGATTCAAATGTATTCTTTTTAATGGCTGAGTAATACTCCATTGTGTATATATACCACTGCTTTCTTATCCATTCATCTAATGATGGACATATAGGTTGCTTCCATGTCCTGGCTATTATAAACAGTGCTGCGATGAACATTGGGGTACAGGTGTCTCTTTCAATTCTGGTTTCCTCAGTATGTATGCCCAGCAGTGGGATTGCTGGGTCATAAGGCAGTTCTATTTGCAATTTTTAAAGGAATCTCCACACTGTTCTCCATAGTGGCTGTACTAATTTGCATTCCCACCAACAGTATAAGAGGGTTCCCTTTTCTCCACACCCTCTCCAGCATTTATTGCTTGTAGACTTTTGGATCGCAGCCATTCTGACTGGTGTAAAATGGTACCTCATCGTGGTTTTGATTTGCATTTCTCTGATAATGAGTGATGTTGAGCATCTTTTCATGTGTTTGTTAGCCATCTGTATGTCTTCTTTGGAGAAATGTCTAGCTCTTTGGCCCATTTTTTGATTGGGTCATTTATTTTTCTGGAATTGAGCTGCATAAGTTGCTTGTATATTTTTGAGATTAGTTGTTTGTCAGTTGTTTCATTTGCTATTATTTTCTCCCATTCAGAAGGCTGTCTTTTCACCTTGCTTAGAGTTCCCTTTGTTGTGCAGAAGCTTTTAATTTTAATTAGCTCCCATTTGTTTATTTTTGCTTTTATTTTCAGTATTCTGGGAGGTGGATCATAGAGGATCCTGCTGTGATTTATGTCAGAGAGTGTTTTGCCTATGTTTTCCTCTAGGAGTTTTATTGTTTCTTGTCTTACGTTTAGATCTTTAATCCATTTTGAGTTTATTTTTGTGTATGGTGTTAGAAAGTGGTCTAGTTTCATTCTTTTACAAGTGTTTGACCAGTAAAGATACATTTGTGTAGATTATCACCCACTGGACCCTCTAGTGTTAGAAAATGCAAGTGGAATCAGATTAAAATTAACCTCTAAAACAGCTCTAAAACTCAAAAGGACGAGGTGGGTGGGTTCATCAAAATGAAATTCCTTAAAGGAGAAGAAAACAAACCAGTCAGGAAGCCTTTAAGAGCAGAGTTCTGTTTTACTTGAGTAGGTATTTGAGTTCATCGCTGGAGGGCATCAGCCTAAATGGAGGCTGGGGCTGGGGGCTATGCCTTAGCAACGAGGCCACCTTCCGCCAGTCCACAGCACTGGTTCATTCCAATGTTACTTGAGCCCTGTTTCGTCATTCCAAGAAGGGATGCATTACTACCACCAGAATATTCACACTCTCTCTCTCTACTGTGTTCCTACTATGTCCCCTACTATTATTTGGGGACCTTTATTTGTTTGAAACACACACACACATGTACATATATATACATATGGTTAGAATTACAGTAAGCCTTCTCTGAAGGAATGATGTTTGGACTGAGAGGAAGAAAAAGCAGAATTTATCTAGGCTGAGGGTGAAAAGAAAAGGATGTGTGTTCCCATGTCCAGGTGTGCTGCTGGAGCAGGAAGAGGCTAGAGACCAAGGCTGGCTCACCTCAGTACAGGACCCTGCAGGCCAAGATGGGAGACCTTTGCTCTAGCCTTGAACAATGGACAAAGTGGATCAGAGAGAGGGTTCAGGATTAGAAGGTTGAAAGACGTGACTCCCTGAAGGCTTGATTGTCCTGGGTAAGTGAGAGGGAGAACAAGGAAGGCACCTGGATTCCCAGTCAGGCGCTACGCTCAGTGCTTTGTGTAGACTATCACAGTCAATAAAAATAGTGACCGTGTTCTGAGTATCTGTTGAGGTGCAGGATAGTGGGGCGTCAAAAATACCATCTCTAGAGCTAAAAACCATGAGAACCTGAATCTTGGTTCTGATGCTTAGTATTGGGTTGGCCAAAAAGTCGGTTTGGTTTTAAGTAAAAATAAAAGACACACTTTTCATTTCCACCAAGAACTTTATCGAAGATCGTATTGACTAACCAAAGGAACTTTTTGGGCCACTCAATAGTTACTTAACGGTGGCTAATTATATAAGCTCTCTTTGTCTCTCTCTCTTCATTTATAAAATGAAAATATGACTGCATCCATGTATGGAGTTGCTAGGAGGATTAAATAAGGTCATCTATGTTACGTGCTTAGTAGGCACCTGGCACTTGGTAAGCACCCACAAATGTTATTGCCATGCGCAAGGGGTAAGGTTGCACAGAGATGCGCTGTCTTATCCACACAATAGTCCTGAAAACAAAGGATTACTATCCCCATTTTACAGATGGGGACGTGAGGCTCTGAGGGTTTGAGAACACATCAAAACCACTGAGTTTTAGAGACAACACTGAAATCTGTTTTGTCTAGCTCATTTTTTCCCCTTTTTTATCAGAATGAGTGGCTTCACTTTGAAGGATTTCCAGCATGAGAAAAAAAAAGATAAAAATGACTACTTAGCTTCCTCATTGAGCAAAATGACTCATGGAACTAGCTGACCTCTCAAACTGGCATTTGTGGGAAAAAAAAACACACACAACTCCTGATCAAACATTGACATTTCTGTAGAAAGGCAATTCACATAATTTACCTATATATATATATATATATATATATACACGTATATATACATACATATATATATATATATACATATACATATATATATATATCTTTCCATGAAGCTCAAAGTATTGGGAGGTAGACTTCCTGAATAAACAAATTGAGGCTATGCTCTTCTAAAAAAAATCTGTTAATAAGCCAAAGAATTGATGCTTTTGAACTGTGGTGTTGGAGAAGACTCTTGAGAGGCCCTCGGACTGCAAGGAGATCCAACCAGTCCATTCTGAAGGAGATCAGCCCTGGGATTTCTTTGGAAGGAATGATGCTGAAGCTGAAGCTCCAGTACTTTGGCCACCTCATGGGAAGAGTTGACTCATTGGAAAAGACTCTGATGCTGGGAGGGATTGGGGGCAGGAGGAGAAGGGGACGACAGAGGATGAGATGGCTGGATGGCATCACCGACTCGATGGGCGTGAGTCTGAGTGAACTCCAGAGTTGGTGATGGACAGGGAGGCCTGGCGTGCCGTGATTCATGGGGTTGCAAAGAGTCGGACACGACTGAGTGACTGAACTGAACTGGACTGAAGACATTATTTTTCATTTTCAGAGAATACTTCTTTTCCTCTTACTGTCAACCAATATTAAACTGTAATGATTTTTTTTGTTGGTTCTTTTATCCCAACTTATATTTCAATACATAATGGAAGTATATATCTCACTGAAATTCAGTGTTTGCCCCACTGAACATTCCAGTCTAGACCAATCCCTGAAGAATAGTTAGAATTAAAAACTTAACAAATTTTCCTACAATCCTGTCTTAATTTAAATAAAATAGGAATGTCATCCTTTGCACTTCAGTGGCAACTTGGGCAGTTTTTATGCAACCATGGAGAGAAAAGACATTGTTGGCAAAGCTGCAAACTTGTTCTTCTTTCTCATTTATTCCCAAAGGTTAACCAGATGGTTAAACCATCGTAGAACCTTGGCACTGGGCTTTGGAGGTGAAATGATCCCTGGGGATCATGTTTCTTCCTCCTTTTGTGAGCAAAAAATTAAAATCTAGAGACTTTAAGTGACCTTTACAAGATCACACAGCTAGATGGT
>SJYA01001833.1:673807-776759 GCA_006410615.1 Neotragus moschatus | reverse complement strand
GATGGTGGCTAATGACCAACGGATATGTGCTCAACCCAGGGTCCGATAACGACAAAGTGGGAAAGGTAGTAAGGTTAGAAGATTTAACCCCACTGTCCATCGCCTGGACAAGTAATGGCTTGTGACTCCTTTGTGGTTTCTGTTAACACTGTAAATACCTGGTGAATTAGCTAAGCTAAGGGGAAAAAAAAAAGTTTATTTCTGTGATGGGGACCATTGCGGCCACTTCAGTAGAAATTTCAAAATACTTATTTCCTAGCACTTATCTCCAATAAGCAACAGTTAGAACCAACAGTTAGAAGCAATAGCTAGAACCGGACAGGAAACAACTGACTGGTTTAAACTGTGGAAAGGAGTACGGCAAGGCTGTATACTGCCCCCCTGCTTATTTAACTTACACGCAGTGTCCATCATGCAAAATGCCAGGCTAAATGAAAACTGCCAGAAGAAATCCCAACACTCTCTGATATCCAGATGATATCACTAAAATGGCAGAAAGTAAAGAGGAACTAAAAAGCTTCTTGATGAGGGTGAAAGAGGACAGTGAAAAACTGGCTTAAAATTCAATATTCAAAGAACTAAGATCACGGCATCTGGTCCCATCACTTCATGGTAAACGGAAGGGGAAATAAGTGACAATGTTTGTTTTCTTAGGTTCCAAAATTACTGTGGATGGTGAAACTGCAGCCATGAAATGAAAAGACGCTTGCTCCTTGGAAGGAAAGTTATGACAAACATAGAATACTAAAACACAGAGATATCAGTTTGTTGACAAAGGGCCATACAGTCAAAGTTATGGTTTTTCCAATAGTCATATACAGATGTGAGAGTCAGACTGTGAAGAAGGTTCAGTGCCAAAGAATTGAGGCTTGCAAACCGTGGTACTGCAGAAGACTCTTGAGAGTCCCTTGGACAGGAAGGAGATCAAACCAATCAATCCTAAAGGAAATCAACTCTGAACATTCATTGGATGGACTGATGCTGAAGCTGAAGCTCTAATACTTTGAACCCCTGATGCAAAGAGCTGACTCACTGGAAAAAGTCCTGATGCCGGGAAAGACTGAAGGTAAAAAGAGGAGGGGACAGAGGATGAGATGGTTGTATAGCATCACTGACTCAATGGATATGAGTTTGAGCAAACTCCAGGGGATAGTGAAGGACAGGGGGTCCTGGAATGCTGCACTCCTGTTTTCACAAAGAGTTGGATACAACTTAGGGACTGAACAATAACAAAAATGCAGAAGAATTTAGTACTGAATGGATGCATACTATACATGTTTCCACCTCATTTCTGTGAGACGTGAAAAATAAAAAATCTAACAAAATCAAGTTTGCTAGTACGTAAACCCCTTCTCTTAAACAACTGTTCTTAGATTCTTCTCTGCAACGATGGCAGCTTGAGGGAAAAAAATCAAGTCCACTGGTGCTAGTTACAACTCATGAGTTTTTATTGACTACATCACCACATGGAATCCTAACTCCATGGCAGCCTACCTCCTGTTTTTAAGGAAGAACTCGAGGCTTGACTATGAGTACAGGAAGGAATGAGCTTTGCAGGCTTGCTCCATTCAAAAGAAAGTAATTTCCAGCGCTGTTTTCTTCCTAAAATATTATTACACTGTTGTTATGATAAAATACATTCAATAGAAGACATAGTTAGCTATTAGCCATAATCCAAACCACACAACTGGTCATTTTGTTGTGTTATTTTACTTTCTCCCTAGACTAGACCTTTCGATTGCTCCTGTGATAACTGCTCCCCTCCCTCCGTTTCACTCCCACGATCATCATCACTGTTCTTACATGTCATTGCTTACAAGGCACTAGGAACAAGTGAGCTTCTCTGGTGGCTCAGATGGTAAAGAATCTGCCTGCAATGCAGGAGATCCGGGTTTAATCCCTTGGTTAGGAAGATCCGTTGGAGAAGGGAATGGCAACCCACTCCAGTATTCTTGCCTGGAGGATTTGAAGGACAGAGGAGCCTGGCGGGCTACAGTCCATGGGGTCGCAGAGAGTCAGACACAACTGAGCGATTAACAATCTCAGGAATAGGCAAGCACAGTTACTCCCATCATCTCCTTTGATTTTCACAATATCCCATAAGATGGGTATCATAACACTAATATCCTGCGGAGGGAACAAGGGACAGCGGATATAGGATTTGTCCAAGGTACACCCAGGTAAGCAGCTACTTCACTTTGCCCAGCTTGGCCTTCAGGTCACTTCAGACACCAGTTGTGTGTGTGTGTGTGTGTGTGTGTGTGTGTGTGTGTTGGAGGTTTTTTGTTTATTTCAAGACTTTTTCTCTTGCATATTGCCTAACAACATGGACCTAAAAGGTCATTAAGTATCAGAGGTCAGAAGAACAAAGAATAAAGTGTAAAAGGTAAATTGAATGCTAAAGTAATGTTTTTCATCTGAGGCATTAAAAATAGTTCCATCTGACAATGCTCTGTCTGTCAAAGTCTTGTCTAAAGTTCTGTTTTCACTTTGTTCTAGGAATGGAAGGCTATTATCATTATTTTTTTCTTAAGAGATAAATGTAGCAGACTGTAAACAATGCCAATTCTGATCAAGGACTAATTTGAAGGTAATTATCTATGTCCACCCAGGGGAACTATTTCGACATACACCCTATTTTCCCACTCTCTTATAATTTCAGCTAGGAAGTGGCATCTTTTGAATACGCAGTCATTACTTTTAGAGAAACAGCTTAATCTAATGGATTCATCAAATGGACAGCACTGCTCTAATTAAAACACTTTAATAAAAATGTATTAGCAAAAAATAATTGAGACTAGTAATGGATTACACTTGCTGAATACTCAGCTAGAGCCAGGCATCATTATTGGCATGCTGAACACGGGCCTAGTTAATACCAAAACAACGCAAGAGGATGCTGCCACCCCATTTTTCAGATGAGGAGGCAGAAGCACAAAGATGTTAAATACTTGACTCAGGATCCCAGCTGCAAAGTGGCAGCACTAGGATTTGAACCCAGCAATAGCGGCTGTGGGCTTCCTAGGTGGCGCTGGTTGTCAAGAATCCACTTGCCAACGCGGGGGACACCATAGACGCAGGTTTGATCCCTCTGTCAGGAAGATGCCCTGGAGGAGGAAATGGCAACCCAATCCAGTATTCCCATGGACAATGGAGAATCCAATGGACAATGGATAATCCCATGGACAGAAGAGCCTGGCAGGCTGTACAGTCCATGGGGTGGGTGCAAAGAGTCAGACACGACGGAACACACACACACCACCAACAGAGGTCATGTCCTTAACACCCAGGCTAAACCACCTTTTCATCCATTTAGAATATAACCTAGGAACCAATTGCGATAGGCTGAAAATAGTCCCCAGATAGGTCTACATCCTAATCCTTAGGACTTGTGAACATCGCCTTTTATGACAAAAGGGATTTTGCAGAAGTGATTAATTTAAGGATTTTGAGAGGAGGAGATTATTCTGGATTATTGGGGGAGGGGTGGAGAGGGGACAATGTCATCACAGGGTCCTTGTGAGAGGGATCCAGGAACAGACAGTCAGAGGAAAAGCAATGAGATAATGTGGAGGGAAGCAGAGATCGGAGTGACAGGCTTTGCAGATGGAGGAAAAAAAACTGGAAAAGTCAAGGAAACAGATGCTTTTTTTCAGAGCCTCTAGAAGGTACTCACCCTGCCAGAAGCCTGCCTTTAGCGCAGGTAAGCTTACCTCAAGAACTGGAAGACAGTAAATTTGTGTTGTTTTAAGACCCTGAATCTGTGGTTCATTAGGGACAGCAATAACAGGAAATAGGTGCACGTGATAGTGAGAAAAAAAAGCTGTACAACTGCCCTGAACTTCTCTGAAATGATCAGAGAAGCATCTGTGGGCAGAAAACTGGACAACCGTGCTCTCTGCACTTTGAATTCAGAGCCACCTCCCTGGGACTGTTCTCCACGGTGCTGCCCCACATCCCTCCTGGCCTCCATGTCTCCCCACCTCCTACCCAACCAGGGCACATCAGGCCCTGTCTGGAAACAGCTTGCACTGTGTCTTTCTTGGTGTTTGTAGAACACCACCTTCTTAAGACTTAATTCATCCATAGCTAGGTACCATGAGTCCCCTCCTTTCATATTAATGCATCACATATATACATAACTTTGCTTAATTTCCCCTTTCTTCCTTATTTCTAAGTGTTTGGCATACATCTCTTTTTTTGCCGCTAAAATGCTTTCTCTTCTTTTCCACATAGGTACAAATACCTGCCTCACCACTGACTAGCTGTTTGGCCAGGGGTTGTCAGTAAACACTCTGTGCCTTGGTTTCCTCAAGTGCTGACAGGGATCATAAGACACCCACCCTGACAACCCCCAGGACCTGTCGAGCGTGTCACTCAGTGCACGTGAAGCCCTTAAAACAGGGCCGGCACATATGCTTAGGATGTGTTAATTTCACCGTTAATTCTGAGCTCCCCCTTTCACTGGCTTCCTCCGCTCATCCAACCAATATGCTCAAGTCTCTCCGTCCTGAAGCAAATCATAACCCACCTGCTGAAACCACCACTCTCCCCTCTCCCCGCTGCCAAATTAGATCCATGCTGCTGCTCCCCTTCACCACCTGCCCATCTCAGCCTGCTACCAATCTGTTCCATCCCTGCCCGCCTCTGAACTGAAGCTAGTCCCCATGGAGAATTTCCTATTGCATTTACCCCGTGGACCACACCCACCGAGTCTCTCCCATCAGACCCCCAGGACAGCACCTTCCCTGGAGGTCCATTTCTCCTTGCAGACCGCTGGTTCTCCACCTCCCTTCTTCTGGACCACCTTTCCTTTCTCCAGTCACTAAAGTGGTGCTTCTCACTGAGGGTGATATTGTACTGCCCCCTCTCCCTACCCCCGACCAGGGGACATCTGGCAACTACGGGAGACATTTTTCATCGTCACAACTTGGGGGGTGGTGGAAAACTGCTGGCATCTAGTGAGCAGAGGCCAGGGATGCTGCTAAATAAACACTCTGCAATGTACAGGACAATCCCCACCAATAAAGAATTACTTGGCCCTAGTGCCAAGAAACTGCTCTAAACAGATTCATTCCCTTAAGGCCTGGCGTTGGCTGTCATTGTGTGTGTGTGTGTGTGTACCCTTGGGCACACAAGTCTTCTGATGCCAAGCTCTCTTCAGGCTTAATTCCATGGTCACACAATCTGCAAGGCCTCCCCACATCTCCAGCTGCTGGCCCACTCCGCTCTCATCACGCTTCATTCCTGCCTTGGCTCTTTGCCCCACGAAACTGATGCTGACTAAGGGCCACACCAACAGGGCCGCCTCGCCTTTGGGTTTCCAGTTGGTTTTCATGACAGAGGTTGCAGAGAGAGAGAGGAGAGTGAGGACAAGGTGCTCTATTCTTCCTTCCTAGAAGATTGCCTTGGCCTGTTCATTTTGTCCAACTAGAAGTCACTCGCTGCATTATAGCCGTCTCTTCATGGCTCTTTCCTTCTAGGTTCCGATATCTTCCCCCTTGTCCCTTTAAGTTTAGCAAATGAACTTTTAAGACCCAGATACTGCATTCTCTCTTGCAGCTTGCATGCTGAAACATTTGGAAGTGACTCTTTTATACGTATAACCTTCTTGAATTACCTCATTCTGAGTAGGTCATATCATTTCTGCTATAACACGCTCTTCATCCACTGTCATTTCGCCATATACATAACAGAGCTACCAACTTTCTGTTACCCAGATCCAAAATTTTACCATCCTCTACTCTTGTGTCTACTACATCCAATCAATTGTTAATTCCCACAAAAGTTACCTCCACATATTCTTATTTAAACTCTCCTTTGAGCCTTTCCCACTGGCTAGTGCCCTAGTTCAATCTATCATTTCTTATTGCTAAAACAATTTCCAATTTCTTCCAATTTCTAAAACAATTTCCAACTTCTTCCAATTTCTAATTTCAGGTATCCATTCTCTTCTCTATTTTCTCCACTCTCCAAACCAATACCATAAACCCAAGCAAGCTTCCATGAGTCTATGATAGCCAGAAGTGAAGTCTTCCTTCTTGGAAATCTCATTTTCTTTCATCTTACCTCACATAGGTAACTGCCACTTTCCTTGTTCTATTTTAACTGTACAAGTGTCTTGTATTTCAAGTAAAATTAAGTTCTTTGGGGACAGAATTGTGCTTTCCCACACGTGTTACACACAGAGTTCCTGATACTGTTTTCCATACATAAGGATTTGTTATGACTTTTCTGCCCTTTGTTTATGATTGCTAAGGCTAACAATTTCCCCAGTTCTCATGCTTATTTCATGGCTTTCCAGAGTTACGACTTTTTATTTATTTATTTTTAAATAAGAAAGGAGAGTATATTCTTTTGTAGCGAAAGCTGCAAGAACATACACAGGGAAAATACACAGTGGTCTCATATCATCCTGCTGACTGGGAGTTAACTCAAACCATCCCCAAGTAATCTCTCTCTGAAAAGTTTCCCTGATCTCCCTTCCAGCAGAATTTCCATAATCAAGTGATCACTGTCTGAACCAAAAGACAGCAAAGCAAATAGCTTCCTCTGCCACTTCATAAAAAAGTTTGCACCGACCTCTAAAGTACTCTAACTAATCCTAAGGGTATTAGTTTTACGTATCAGTGTGATATAACAGAACTTTAGACCACTGACAAAAACACATGGCCTTTAACTAAGTATATGGTTTTGGATGAAATTATGAGCCTCATTCTTTCAATTACATAATGGGGATAAAAATAATACAGTGTACTAGGATGTGGGAATGCATAGCAAAGAAATGTCTATAAAACTGTTTTGGTTACCATATAGTGTATAATGCCTCATTGCTTAATTTCAGTAGCTTCATATCAACTTGTCTCAGTTAATAAAAGGATGGCAGCTTTTTTAGCTGCTGAAGTTCTAGATGGCACACCATTTAATGAAGCACAACTGAGTGACAACCAGTAGTAATTTTTCCTTAATCAGCTGTGCCAAGGTGAAACCATTCAAACTGGTGAAGCATCCATGCCCCTAGAATTCTCTCCATGTGCTCAGAGGATAAGATAGGGATTATAATCACCCCTTCTAAATGAGCCCAAAATAGAATTCCAGAGAATATTTCAGTAGCATGTGCAATTTTGAAATTACAGTTACTAAGTCACCTCAAATTCCTTACAGGATGTACTAGAACATTAGCAAAAGAATTCCAACAGACATTTCTCCAAAGAAGACATACAGATAGCCAACAAGCACATAAAAAGATGCTGAACATCCCTTATTAATTAGAGAAATGCAAATTAAAACTACAGTGAGTTATCACCCCACACTGGTCAGAATGGCCATCATCAAAAAAAAATTTACAAATGATAAATGCTGGAGAGGGTGTGGATAAAAAGGAATCCTCTCACTCTGTTGGTGGAAATGTAAGCTGATATAGCCACTATGAAGACTAGTATGGGGATTCCTTACCAAACTAGGAATAAAAGTGCCATACGACCTAGCAATTTCACTACTGGGCCTGTACCCTCAGAAAACCATAATTAAAAAAGACACATGCACCCCAGTGTTCAGACCAGCTAGGACCACTGTTACAATATCTAGGACATGACAGCAACCTGGATGTCCATGGATTGGTGAATGGATAAAGAAGTTGTGGTACATATATACGATGGAGTATTACTCAGCCATAAAAAATGAACGCACTTGAGTCAGTTCTACTGAGGTGGATGAACCTAGAGCTTGCTGTGCAGAGTGGAGTAAGTCAGAAAGAGAAAACAAAATTTTGTATATTAATCTATACTTACAGAATCTAGAAAAAATGGCAGCGATTGACCTATTGGCTGGGCAGGAATAGAGACACAGACACAGAGGACAGACTTTGGACACAACGGGGGAAGGAGAGGGTGGGATGAACTGAGAGAGCACCAGTGATACATACACACTGGCATGTGTGAAATAGATATCCGGTGGGCCGCGGCTGTAGGGGCCCTGGGGGCCCAGCTCAGTGCCCCATGACAACCTAGAGGGGTGAGGTGGGGTGGGGGTTGAGGGGGAGGTTCAGGAGAAAGGGGACATGTGTGCGCTTGTGGCTGATTCATGATGTTGGGTGGCAGAAGCTAACAGAACATGGTAAAGCAACTATCCTCCAATTAGCAATAAATAAATTTACAAAAAAGAATTCCATTCTATTTGTAGGTGTTAGAACTTCAGCGCCATGTAAATAAAGACTTGTTGAGTGTGTGAAATGTAGGTAAAGTACTAAAGGCCCTGGAAAGTACGGCAGTGGTGATGAAGCAATGGGCATTAACCTCATCCAGATTCAACCTTACGCTCGGGAAGAAGGGCGAAGGGAGATGTCAGGGACAGAGAGAAGGAACAAGGAAGGGACTGGGCGGCAGACCGAACGTTCCTAAGATGGCTGCAGTGACATCCTCTGGCCCATGTTCTCTCTTCTACAGTGTGACCTCACTCATGAGGAGAAGACTATTTCTCCACCCTCTTGAATCCACATGGGCCTGTGACCACTCTGACCAGTAGACTTCAGCAGACAGGACATGGTGACAGTTCCACCCACAGCCTTAGCTTGCCTGGAAGTTTCTGCTTTCTGCCCCTTGGAATGGTCATTACGGGTGGACTCAGATGCCACATAAGAAGTCCTGTTACCTTGAGCCTATGCTTCTGTGAGGAAGCCCAATCCAGTCATGTGAACAGACTCTGTGGACAGATTGTTCCAGCCATCCCAGACATGGGAATCAGAATACCATCTTACACACACAGCTTACTAGAGCCTTCAGATGACCCAACCTCAGCAGCCTTACTTGCAATTGCATGAGAGACCCTGGGCGAGAAAGGCCCTGCTCAGCCCAGACAACCCATGGAATTATGAAACATGATGAATTATTTTAGGGCCCTAGGTTCAAGAGTGACTTATTAGATAATCATAGATATTTGGAATAAAAAGAGAAAAAGTAATGGTAAAATAAGGAAGTTGTTTAGAGATTTCACCCCATTTTGCCTATTGATGCCAACTGGAGTCTACCACTCAGTATGCGTGGGCTGGGAAATGTGGATTAACTGTTCCAGAGGTACTGAGTTCCCATGTGCCTTTCATTCTGAGAGCGTCTCATATTGTATTGAGAGTAACTGAAGAGTGCTTAAAGACACTGGTTTCTCATGCAACATGGCTATGAATATAACTTGGTAACTTTTTTTGGTATTTATCTGAGAAAACAGCTTCCCTCCCACTTCAGGGAAAACTGGCTTTGTTAGACTTGGAAAAAATGTTGTTGTTCAATCACTAAGTCACATTCGACTTTTTGCAGCCCCATGGACTGCAGCAAACCAGCCTCCCTTGTCCTTCACTATCTCCTGGAGTTTGCTCAAACTCATGTAAATTGAGTCAATGATGCCATCCAATCATTTCGTTCTCTGCCACCCCCTTCTCCTCCTGCCCTCAATCTTTCCCAGCAATAGTGTCTTTTTCAGTGAGTCAGTTCTTTGCATTTGGTGACCAAAGTAAAACATCAGCTTTAACATCAGTCCTTCCAATGCATATTCAGGGTTGGTTTGATCTCCTTGCAGTCCCAGGGACTCTCAAGAGTCTTCTCCAACACCACAGTTCAAAAGCATCAGTTTTTCAGCACTCAGCTTTCTTTATGGTCCAACTCTCACATCCATATGTGCAGTGAAACTGAAAGTCATTCAGTCGTGTCTGACTCTTTGCGACCCCTTTGGAACTTTCCAGGCCAGAATACTGAGATGGGTAGCCTTTCCTTTCTCCAGCAGATCTTCCAGACCCAGGAGTCAAACAGAGTCTTTTGCATTACAGGTAGGTTCTTTACCAACTGAGCTATCAGGGAAGCCCATATATCCATACATGACTACTGGAAAAACCATAGCTTTGACTAGACGGACTTTGGTTGGCAAAGTTCTGTGCTTAGTCACTCAGTCATGTCTGATTCTTTGTGACCCCAAGGACTGTAGCCCACCAGGCTCCTCTGGCCAAGGGATTCTCCAGGCAAGAATACTGGAGTGTGTTGCCGTTTCCTCTTCCAGGGGATCTTCCCAACCCAAGGATCAAACCCAGGTCTACCACACTGCAGGCAGACTCTTTACTGTCTGAGCCACCAGCAAAGCCATGCATTGGCAGAGTACTGTCTCTGCTTTTTAATATGCTATCTAGGTTTGTCATAGCTTTTTTTCCCAAGGAGCAAGCTTCTTTTAAATTCCATGGCTGCAGTCACCATCCACAGTGATTCTGGAGCCCAAGAAAATAAAATCTGCACTGCTTCCATTGTTTCCCCATCTATTTGCCATGAAGTGATGGGACTGGATGCCATGATCTTAGTGTTTTGAATGTTGAGTTTTAAGCCAGGTTTTTCACTCTCTTCTTTCACCCTCATCAAGACATATCATTGCATATCTGAGGTTGTTGATATTTTTCCTGGTAATTTTGGAGAAATGTAGGTCTCCAAAACAGTGCCTCCAGAGGCTTTTCAGAGTCAACTGTGACTTATCATGACTTTTGCATTTCAGGCTGACTTTAGAATCTAATAACCACGTGAAAATCACTCAGTCATGTCTGACTCTTTGTGACCCCATGGACTGTACAGTCCATGGAATTCTCTAGGCCAGAATACTGGAGCCTTTCTCTTCTCCAGGGGGTCTTCCCAACCCAGGTATCAAACCCAGGTCTCCCACACTGCAGGCGGATTCTTTGTCAGCTGAGCCACTAACTGTGACAGTGATAATTGGATTATTGATAATGATGATGATGGTGGTGATGATGGAAGAGGAGGTGGACATGGATTGCACGTCCACCAAGTTGCCATCTCAGTTTATAAACAGTCTCTTGCAACCTCCTGGAGATCTAAATCTTAATGGTCATTAACTGAGCCTGAATTTATTTATATTTATTAACTGAGCTTTGACTTAGTTATTTTTAAAACAAGTATATGCTTCCAGTGAATAAAGGTCCATTGCATTCTTGGAGGGCCTATCATCCAAATTGAAAGAAGCTGATCCTTATCCATCTGAATCTAATATAAATGAATAAAACTCTTTAAGACTTGAAAAATGAAAGGTGTAGATTCAAGTTAAAAGCAGCTTTTACCAGGCCAAATCCTTTCAAGTATTTTTAGGGAAAAAAAAAAAATCAAAGGCACTTAACATCCTAAGAAACTATCCTCCACAGTCAATGATCATTAATGTCTTTATATATTTTTCTTACTACTATAAGGAGACTCAGCATCTTGCTAAATTTGTGAAAATGTAAACGGGGGGTCTTGTCTGCTCTACAGGGCTGTAAGCTTCTGTGTTTATAAAATATCCTATTTTTCTGCTGAGACTTTTGTTATGGTTGGCATGGTTGTAGGTAAAGGTAGCTTCATGAAATCTCTGCTGGATGAATGCTTTTTTATATTCAGCTTTTAAATTATTTTAATTGTTATTATAGAATTTTGTTGTGAAAGAAAAAAAAATGAGGACACACAGATAACAAAAAAAAAAAAAAAAACAGGCTATCAAATCACTGACAACCCCCTAAACTCTCACACCACTACTATTAATACATTAGTGGGTGAGATTCGCTTCTATTCCTGTAGAGATTATTATTATTTTTTAAAACTGGACATTTGCACTATAATTTGAAAACCTGATTTTCTGGTTGATTGAAAAGCTGTAAGGTGATTTCTATTTACTTCTAGGTTTCATTCTCAAATCGCTCTTTTTAGATACCTTCACTCTTTGATATCGTGTACCTACTAACAAAAGTCATTTCACATCTCACATGGAAGGAGAAACAGTTCTTTTGAAGAGAGGTCAAGTAATCCACAGTCAACCCTAAAGCTGTCTCTAAGGAAATGAGAGGGTAAATACAGTTTAGTACAGTGAAAAATGAAGCAAAATTTGAAAACCAGGGCTATGAGAAGCAGATCTAAGAAGGCAAGTTTATATGGATTAAGATGAGTGTACTGTACTCAATTAAAATAAAATAATGAAGACAAGGAAAGACATAATCCATCTTAATAAGATAGCATTTAAAATAACTCCACCAACAGCAGCTTTATTGCTTATGGAATTTATTATTTTATTTATTTATTTACTTTACAATATTGTATTGGTTTTGCCATATATTGCTTATGGAATGTAAAAACAGCTATCCAAAGGAGAAATCACTTTAGGATTTTTGTCTCATTATTGTTTACCCCATGAATAATAACTCGTTAGTTTTCTCAAAGTGTTAATAGTGAATAATTTAAAGAAACAAAGAAAGAAAACATATTTCCCATCTCCCTTGACTGTTCATATAAACATAGATTATCTGAGCAGAGGTTTTATTCTTCAGTCTCAGAGCAGAGGTCATATTCTTCAACCTCACCATCATTTCCTTCCTAGGTTTTGGGTGTTAAAATGTGTCTAAATAGGGCAGCAACAGCCATGCCTTCAGTTACTTTATAATGATGAAGCAAAAGCAGACTTTTTAAAATGCTGGGTATGCACAGTTTTATACTACATAAAATTTATCACCTCTATAATCAAGTTCTTAGTATATATATGCATATATATATGAATGGTGAATATATAACTTTAAAATATGGATATGCTGCTCTGACTGGTCAAAGCAGAAGAGGGTAGAACATCATTTTCTTAAATTGACACCAGCTGCTTTGTAACAGTCACCACATGCATCCTTACCTGGCTGGCCAATCAAAAGCAGGCTCCTTAAAAGCAAACATCTGCTGTCCATTTATCGTAATTTCTACATGAAAACAGGTTTGTCAAAAACAACTTCAGCTTTGCCAACATTGAACATGTGCTTCCAGAAAAATGATCGTTCTGCCTCAATGGTACTATCATTTCTAACTCCATGCTCCCCACGACTTGAAATAACATCTCTCATTTAAACTGTTTCACAGACTTTTTTTTTTCCTCATTCTGTGCCTTTCTTCCCATGCCTGCTTGAATGTGTGCTCACCTCTGCACAGGGCACAAGGCGCTCAACTCAGGAGAAGAGTGACAGGAAGCCTGCTGCCTTCCCATTCTGAGCTGAGCATGACTTTAGAAAATAACCCTGAAGCAGAGCAGACAGTTATGGAAACCAGACTGCTTAGGTTTAAGAGTTAAAAATAAGACCTCAAAAATCAATAAACAGAATTATTTCCACGGCCATTGCTATTATTACTATTACTTGTATAGCAAAGCATATAATTATCATTTAGAAATCCAGGGGTACCAACTGGCATGAATAAAGTCTAATACATATATTTTAATTATATAAAATCAGAAGGAAATTGGAAAGATGGAAACTCGGAGTCGGAGTGTTTGCTACTGAAGCAAACTCCCAAAGTATTCAGGGAGAGCCAATAATTCAATTAAAACAAATGAGACATGTCATTTATATATCTTTTTTTTTTTTTTTTTTGCTGTGCTGCATGTAGGATCTTAATTCCTGAACCAGAGATGAAACCTGCACCTCCTGCAGTGGAAGTGCAGAGTCTTATCCACTAGACCGCCAGGCAGGTCCCCTCATTGACGGTTTGGAAGCTTCATTCCACTTCACAGCTTTGCTGTATACAGAAAATAGAAAAATCTCCCAAGTTCATTCATGGGATTTGCATTTCTTCTGCATTTCCATCTCTGTGTTGTTAAAATGATAAACCCTCTCTACCAAGGAGTTACCAAATAAACTCTAAATTACTGCTGTAAAGACAATATTTATTAAGCCATCTATATCTTATGCAATTCATTTTCTACTTCAAAAGTGAACATTCATTTGTAAGTTGTTTAAAAGAAAAAACAAACATGGAAAAGTCCTTGAATCCAGGGTATGTCAAATTGTTCTAAGATTAGGGGATCTTTCTCCTTCGGGGAACAAAAGAAAACATCATTATGAATCCACGTGAATATTTTTAAAAAAAATTTTTCCACCTTCCTCCAGGAAGAATTCTGAAGAGTCATTTTCTAGTTCAGCAGGGAGAGGCTCATGTATTCATATTTCCATCTTGAGCTTGTCATGGCAATTTTAGTGTTGTTTTCAAGAGTAATAAGGCCCATAAAATGTCAATCAAAACCCACCACCAGCTGGGAATGTGTTGGAAGCTGTTACATAATCAGCATGCCTGCTTCAGCACAACACAAGTGGCGTCTTTCACGTCAATACTGAATTCACAGCCTTAAAGCTCAGATTTCCTGTGCCTTCGGGTTGCCACGGAACCCAGGACTGCGGCAGTCCGCAGAGCCAAGTTGAAACCCGGCTGTCCCTTGCCTAAGGAGCTCTGAGTCATCTCCCTCTCCCAGGTCTCCTCCTTCTGAGTAATGGAATTATTAGGAGGAAGTGTGAAGGACAGAGCAGGAGCCCGTCCGAAGGCTGCAGGAAAGATGAGAGAACTCGGAGCCCGAAGGCACTTGGGCTGTCTGAGGTGACAGCTACCCTTGAGGTGTGTCTTGAACGCTGATGTTAGACCACTCAGTGGTCTCTGCCCGCCTACCCCAGCCTCACTGACCACAAGGCCAGATGCCCACTGCACTGTGTTGTGAGCTTGTACCTTGAGGGGGGGTGGGTGCTTAGAGGTGGTACAGGACTTCCATTTTATCTCCGATTTAACACCAGCTTAAGACACCATGATGATTGCACCCTACACTGTCCTATAAAGTTAAGACGGAAAAGACAAGTTGGACCAGCATGTGGCCATCTCCTGATATGCTTTCTCCACAGTACAGTCTGCAATTAAGATGTTAAATGATTTGGGTAAGGAAACTTCTTTTGGGGCTTCCCAGGTGGCACTAGTGGTAAAAAACCTGCCTGCTAATGCAGGAGACCTAAGAGATGGGGGTTTGATCCCTAGCTCAGGAAAATCCCCTAGAGGAGGGTGTGGCAACCCACTCCAGTATTCTTGCCTGGAGAATCCCATGGACACTGTAGGGTTGCAAAGGGTCAGATACAACTGAAGGGACTTAGTTAGTATGCACGCACTCAAGGAAGCTTCTTTCGTGTCCTTGGAGTTCTCTCTCTCAGACTTCGGTTTTAGCAATTTCATGGCTTGGGGATTACACAGTGGAACATTCCCTTACTAGGTACTGATGTGTGGGGAGAAGGAAAATGTAAGCAAGTAAGAAGAGCACTGGGGAGGGAGGAGGGAGGATGAGAACGAGAAGAAAGATACAGAGGAGGAAGGAGAGCTGGAGAAAGAAGAGCTGGAAGTAGAAAGAGGGAAGGAGAAGAGGAGAAGAGAGACAAGAGGAAGAAGAAAGGACAGAGATAAGGAAGAAAGGGAAGACGAAGAGGTGGCGGCATTCTTTCTATGGATTTGTGCTTGCTTGGTCTTTCCATGGATCTGCTGCAGGGTAACTTTCTATCCCCTACTGCCATGGAGCTTCAGTTACTGAGAATGTATTGCAGAACTCCTTGAAATCTCACAACATCCTTGGAGAAATACTCTGAATAATCATTCCTATTTGTCAAGTGGAATAAAAAAGTTCTATAGAATGGGATCCTGTGCCCATCCCCTTCCCGACGTGTGGTGTATCAGTCATGGCACTTTCTTGAATAATCACCCACCTGTAGTGCTGATTTTCATCTACTCTTTATTAGGATTTTACCTTACTTTTAGTTTCACTCATTTTCCACCTGTAATACTTATTTTCTCTACTCTTTACTACCTCAAAGAAATTATGGCACTGAACCTAGAGCAGAAGAAATAGACTTTTAGCAGATGTTGACACACACACTGCATTGCAGTGATCCTAAAGCACAGTGTATATCATAGCGGGAGTCGCTCAGTCATGGCCAGTTCTTTGTGACCCCACAGACTGTAGCCCACCAGGCTCCTCTGCCCATGGGGTTCTCCAGGCAAGAATACTGGAGTGGGTTGCCATTGCCTTCTCCAGGGGTATATATCATAAGATGTACTAGTATAAATATCAATAACTTCAGATATGCAGATGACACCACCCTTAAGGCAGAAAGTGAAGAGGAACTAAAGAGCCTTCTTATGAAAGTCAAAGAGGAGAGTGAAAAAGTTGGCTTAAAGCTCAACAGTCAGAAAACGAAGATCATGGCATCCAGTCCCATCACTTCAAGGGAAATAGATGGGGAAACAGTGGAAACAGGGTCAGACTTTATTTTTGGGGGCTCCAAAATCCCTGCAGATGGTGACTGCAGCCATGAAAATAAAAGACACTTACTCCTTGGAAGAAAAGTTATGACCAACCTAGATAGCATATTCAAAAGCAGAGACATTACTTTGCTGACTAAGGTCCATCTAGTCAAGGCTATGGTTTTTCCTGTGGTCATGTATGGATGTGACAGTTGGACTGTAAAGAAGGCTGAGCGCCAAAGAAGTGATGCTTTTGAACCATGGTGTTGGAGAAGACTCTTCAGAGTCGCTTGGACTGCAAGGAGATCCAGCCAGTCCATTCTGAAGGAGATCAGCCCTGGAAGTTCTTTGGAAGGAATGATGGTGAAGCTGAAGCTCCAGCACTTTGGCCACCTCATGTGAAGAGTTGACTCATTGGAAAAGACTCTGAAGCTGGGAGGGATTGGGGGCAGGAGGAGAAGGGGACGACAGAGGAGGAGATGGCTGGATGGCATCACTGACTCGATGGACATGAATCTGAGTGAACTCCAGGAGTTGGTTATGGACAGGGAGGCCTGGCGTGCTGTGATTCATGGGGTTGCAGAGAGTCAGACACGACTGAGCAAATAAACTGAACTGAACTGAACTGAAGAAAGAAAAAAGTTACAAAATAACTGACCAGTATTTTTCAAGTGTGTCCAGATCATAAAAGACAAGCAGATACTCAGAAATGGCTACAGACATTAACAAGAATAACAAAGAAATACAAAGTAAGATCTAAGATAGGATTCTGGAACAGAAAGAAAAGAAAATATTAGGGGAAAAACTGGCAAAATCTGAACAGGTCTGAAGTTTATCTAATGATATAATATTAACGTAAAACTCATTTTTTATAATCATATCATTTTTTAATGTATTATCATTAGAGGAAGTAGAATGACAAAGATTTTATATAAAAAATTTAGAATTATTTTTGCAAATCTTAATCTTTTCTGTAAATCTAAAGTAAATTCCAAACAAAGCATATCAAAAATCTGAAAAAATGTATCTTAGGATCATTTTAAAATAATAACTTTGAATTCTGTAAAACTGTGAACCATTTTTCTCCAAATGTTCCTGTATTTGAATAATCTGTTTACGTTTTGAAGAACTGTGTGGAAGAAACTTCCCTGGACTGAGAATATAATCTCTGACTTCCAGCTTTGATTCTGACCAGATTCACAGGACACACCAAAATAATCATCCTGGTTCTCTATTTCCTTGATCTATAAGATGAGATTTTTGGATTAAATGATTCTTAAGGGCTATGTCACCTCCAGAATTCTCAGTATCTGTGTAAATAACTGGACATAATCTATCATAAATGCTTCCTCTACCTAAAATGAGCAAAGTGGTCAGGGCAACGCATTTTGTGAAAGCTTGTGGACATGTCCACACACTCACATTGTCACAAGCATAGAGTTCTCTGTATACATAATGAGCGTGGAATAAGCCACATTATGGTGAAAACCACATTGACTCTGTGTTCACTGAGTGCTTAATTTATCCTTAGCACATAAGGATGCCAGGTGTTATTAGTGTTATTAGAGTCGGACATGACTGAGGGACTGAACTGAACCAAACACTGTTCCACACCACTCTCTCAGAAAAGGATTCAAGCAGGCAGAAATATGAGTGGACAGACATGTTTTATTGGCTGTTCACCCTTGCCAGAGCCTCAATTTCTAGTCTTCAGTCTGTATTAATGGATGAAAAGAAGTCACTAAAAATCACTCGTCACGTGTGCAGGTGATGTCACAGAAGGAGACCCCCCCTGATGAGACAGAAACTCCCACCTGTAAGATGCCTTTCTAGATTCTACGTGGAATCCTACCCCTAGAAATAGTGAGGAACCAGAAGCCTGCTTTCCCCTTGAATTCTTTAGCAAAGGTGAGACAAGAAGACTTAAAAGGGTCACAGTGAAAGACAGGTTAAGAATTTACCTTTCTAATAAAAGTCTCTGTGAAAAAGACACACAATATGGCAGATGGATTGCAGGATATTAATCCTCCATATGAGAAAAGAAAACACACGAAAATGGTCTGTCATTATCAGTTCTGGCACATAAACACTCTCAAAACTGATCAGGCAAGGGAATTGAGCCCCAAACACTAAGGCATTACATTTAAAAGCAAGAGGCAGCAGAGATCACCTGGAAAGTATGTGAGCAGGATGGTGTGGGAAACGTCCAGGGTGGGGGAAAAAAAAGTCTGCCACTTTTCACCCAGGGATATAATAAAACATTCTCAGGAGTGGTAGATTGTATGACTGTCATCTCAACATGCGCTGAATAATGAAGGACGGCAGCTGGCTGAAGAGGGAAGGAAGTTTCTCAGTGGAGGGTGTGGTGAGCAGAAGGCCCAGAGGGCTGCAGAGCCATTAGGCTCCCAGACTTGTGAGTCTAGGTGGCTGATTTAAGCTGAATCAGAAATCGTGAGGAAAGCCCTGGTCCACCCCTCGTCTTCTCTCCCTTCTTGGATTCCCTTGCTCTTATTCTCTTTGGGAAGGAATTTCTGACAGGAGGCACTCCCCTGGGTGTGCCAAGAAGGCTTCCCATTGAGTAACAGAATGAGACAGTGTGTTCTAAGTCCTTCTCACTGAACATGGGGCTGTCTAGACTGGTCTAGACCAAAGGCTACCTCCTCTGGTAAGTCAGTTATTAAAAGCACGTTTCCTAGGAACCGTGCCCAGACAGGGAGCTAAAGGTTCTATCCTGTGTGGACTCCCATTGTGAAAGAGGCCCCCAGAGTCGTACATCTTGACGGCACTGAAATTCAAGGCATTCCGTCCTCTTTTATCCTATGCTGTGTGTGCTAGGGCTCCGTGGGCTGGGGGCTGGTTGTTTGATGAATTGGGAGACTGGAGGAAGGGCTGGGATGAGGAGGAGGAGCTGGCAGGAGTAGGGGAGGCAAGACAGGGGTCCAGAAGAATCACTGCTGAACCTTCTCCTGCACTTTCCCCTTTCGGAGCTTGGGACATGTTGCAAGCAAGTATGTGGATAAACAAAGATCACTTGGAGGACAACTAAACCAGCACCTACATAAACTTAGCCTCAGTTCAATGAGGCCTGACATGAGGGGAAGGGGAAATATTGTGCAACGGTTCTTAGGTGTAGGCTCCAGACCATTAGCATCAACAACCTGGGAACTTGTTACAAATGCGAATTCTCAGGTCCCACCCCAGGCCTAGCTAATCTGAAATCTGAGGGTGGGGCCCAACAATCTGTGTTTTAACAAGTCCTAGAGGTAATTGTGATACAGGGTAGAACCACGGCTGTTTAGAAGGCGCACTGAGGAGAAATGGCCAAAAGAAATCTGATTGGGTGTGTGATTCATTCCAGTTTGGGGTACCTGAGGGATAAAGTCTGGACATAGGGAACATACAAGAGAAGAACCTGGCTAATCAGCAGGTTTTCCAGAAGCTCTACCTGCAGATGTAATGCCAAAGAAAAAGCCCTGGCCCGCGTACAGGACTGAGCCTGGATGGGAGTGCCGGGACTTGTTTTAAAAATGCAAATCTTGGTTTCCCGGTTTAGACTAAAGTAGAATCTGCCAGTTCAGTTCTTTGTCTTCTCATCCACCGCAGGAAGCAGGACAGGAAAAATGAATTTGAAGAGGAAGAAGGGGGAAAAAATGTCCCACTTCCTTATTTTTATGTCTAAATATCTGGATGTCTCCAGAAGCTATCCTGAGCCGTTGCCAAGAACCTCCCACTCTTCAAAGATATTTGTCATTATTTATAAATCATCTCATTAGATTTCTTACGTCATGTGTATAAAAATGTACACTTACATCACATAAATCCTTTACTTCCTTTGTGTTCCTGGCCTGCTGGGATGTGGAAGTACAACAGATGACACATACAACTATTAGCAACATGTGAAAGCAAGTAACTAAATCCAACATCAAGTTCACTAAGTGAAAACAAAGAGAGGTCTAGTTAGTTTCAAAGCAACTTTGTACATTCAGTTTCAAGGCTGGATAAGCCTTGGAAAGATGAGCAGGAGATGAGAGTGAATGTCAGAATGTCAGTATCATCAGAGGAAAGCAAAGGATGAATCAATTAAAATATATATGCAGAATCTAGAAAAATGGTACAGACACACCTATTTGCAAAGCAGAAATAAAGACACAGATATAGAAAACAGATATGTGGACACCAAGGCGGGGAAAGGGCAGGGTGGGATAAATTGAGGGATGGGGACTGATGTATACACACTATGCTTCCCTGGTGGCTCACACAGTGAAGAATCCACCTGCAATGCAGGAGACCTGGGTACCACCCCTGGGTTGGGAAAATCCCCTGGAGTAGGACATGGCAACCCACTCCAGCATTCTTGCCTGGGGAATCCCATGGACAGAAAAGCCTGGCGGGCTACAGTCCATGGGGTCACAAAGAGTCGGACGTGACTAAGTCAGAGTGACTAAGCTCAGCACAGCACATGTATAAGACAGAAAACCAATGAAAACGTGCTGTGTAGCAGGGACCTCCACTCCATGCTCTGTGGTGACCTGAATGGGAAGGAGATCCAAAAAAGAGGGGATACAGGTACACGTATAGCTGATGCACTTTTCTGTACAGCAGAAACAAGCACAACATCAGAAAGCAACTATGAAAGAGGAAGTGTTAGTCGCTCAGTCGCGTCAGACTCTTTGAAACCCCACAGACTGTGCCTCGCCAGGCTCCTTTGTCCTGGCACTCTCCAGGTAAGAATGCTGGAGTGGGCTGCCATTCCCTTCTCCAGGAGGTCTTCCCTTCCCAGGGATCGACCCTGGGTCTCCTGCACTGCCGGCAGATTCTTTACCATCTGAGTCACTGCATCTGCAACTCTGCCTCAATTTTAAAGAAAAGAAAAAAAAAAGATAATGAGATACATATTGTAATAAAATCACACGTGACCAACTGCAAAAATAACAAAGATGGAGGTATCAAGTAGCTAACAAATCCAAAGGCCCAACAACAAAAGGAAACAATTTCCATTTCAATGTAAAAACATAGTTGGAGAAGCGCTCCACCACGGCGGTGCTGTTCCCCAGCAAAGGGATGAAAATGCCTGGTCAACTCCCCCAGGACCTCTTTCCAGCCTGGGCAGACGTCACTCTCAGAGCCTGAGCTTCACTCTGCTCACTCGCCTCAGAGTTCTCCACAGCCAGCAGCCAGTCACCCAGAGGTGCTCTTTCTCCACCTACCCCAGCCTGCTACAGACCTGGGCTGGCAAGTCCCTTTGCTCCTGGCTCGGCCTCTCGTTGCTTTGCCACAGGAAGGCTCTGCCATTAGTGTCCCAAAGGTGCCTGCTCTAACTAGTATTTGCTATTATAATTCCAGAATAGACCAAGAGGTAATTATAAGGAATGTGTGTTTTATTTGCATCCCAATATTTTATATGCACAAATGCATTTCCAATTTCAACCAAGGGGGAGAAATTAATGATTCTGAAAGTATAAAAACGCAAGACCATGCAATTATAAAAATGAATACTGCATGCAGACATTACATAAGTCTATCCCAAATGTGGGGCATTTTCGAGTGGTACATGGTATTCTGTAATTTTTTTAATTAAGTTTTTTTACTTTGTAACAATTATCTACTTTTAATCCATAATATAAGAAAATACGACAACATCAAACCTTTGCATTCATGGGTAGCATTGCTTATGTCAAAGATAAGTAAAAGCAAAGAAAGAATGAAATTAGCTTAGAGGAAATGATTAAGCAAGTAATAGTGCAGGGGGCCCAAATCTTGAAGGTGACATGAGATGGGTGATCATCTGAGAAATACTGTTGTGTAAATGTGTGTGCAAGTGATGAGCCTCAGCTAATTTCCCTGCTGATTTATGAGGCCTTAAGCAGAGCATGCCAACTGCCCAACTACACAGCACTAATGTTCCCAACTGCCCCCACATGAAATGGGAAGTTACTCTTGCTGGATAATAATTGAATTACACTAAAACTTTATGATTTAAAAACAGTTTACTTCTGAACTTAGCTAAGACTCAAGTCGTAGAAAAGCCTAACCCTTTATCTGACCCGCCATCTACAATTAATGTGACTCTGTCCTCAGTAACAACTAACTAGTGTCAACCTCGATTAACTCTGCCAGATAGTTTTTCAATTAGTACTACCCATTAAAACCACTAAAAAACAACAGCACAGGGTGACATGCCACTGCTCCCACAGGTGTTCATTTCCTCTGACAACTAACAACAGCAAAATCTCTATTTTATGAAAAAATTCCATTCTATTTTATCTTCGCCACTTGCAACATAGTTCCCCCTTAGAGGTCTAATTCATCTGATATGTTTAGAGGAGCCATTTTTATTACCCCATATCTGAATTATATATACATTTTTCCTGTTTTAGGACAGTACTAGGTTTCCGTGTCAGAAGCATTTGTCAGTCGAGAGTTGAGGTCACATTGCAAGAGATGCCCTATGCAGCCACCTGCCATGTTAAATAAACCTCCAGGCAAACACTAGGTTAGAGGGCAAGGAAGCAAGGCTCTTTCCCTCTTCCTCCTTAAGCCACTCACTAATTTGTACAAATAAAAATTAACCTGGGATTTTAATTTCCATGTTAGATGAAAATGAGAGAGAGTCTAAACCAATAAAAACTTCACATGGATTAGTAAAACCCAGCTGAAAATCTTATTTAATTTAGACCATAAGAATCCTTTCTTTTCAGAAAAAATTGATTGAAAAAAAGTCTTAAACAGTTCATGGACTGTCCAGGTAACTCTTGAAATAAGTGTGTGTGGGCCTGTCTTCCTAACAGCACTGCCTTTCATCCACCTAGACTGCCTTCTGGGCCTCCTCTTCCTCTTTCCATCAGCTCTCAGAGTCTAGTCGCAGGTCCTGGGGCCCGTCTGAGCCCCAACTTCAGGCGCTGATAAAACTTTAAGAGAAATCATGATGTATTGTGGTAAGGAGTCTTAGCCAAACAAAAAAGGAACACACTCCAAATGTGAAATCTCAGCGAAATTGAGGGAGAAAGGGGAACCTTTACAGAAAGGAGGGGACCCACATGCTTCAGAAATGGCTTTTGGGGCTACATGAGCTTGGGAAAAGAAATTCATACCTTCCACCTTGGATGTACCACAAGAATATGTCTAATAGCATTTGTATCACAAAAATCTATAAAACTAATCTCAGGGAAAGGGGCTCTAGATGTGTAGACCCTGTCTTATCAAACTTGGTGAGAAATAAAGCAGCAAAATTGATGGTAACAATCACTACTATATATAATTCATGTCCATTTTACAGATTAAGAAGTGCAAGGAGTTTTTTTTTTTTTTTTTTTNTTAGAGGAGCCATTTTTATTACCCCATATCTGAATTATATATACATTTTTCCTGTTTTAGGACAGTACTAGGTTTCCGTGTCAGAAGCATTTGTCAGTCGAGAGTTGAGGTCACATTGCAAGAGATGCCCTATGCAGCCACCTGCCATGTTAAATAAACCTCCAGGCAAACACTAGGTTAGAGGGCAAGGAAGCAAGGCTCTTTCCCTCTTCCTCCTTAAGCCACTCACTAATTTGTACAAATAAAAATTAACCTGGGATTTTAATTTCCATGTTAGATGAAAATGAGAGAGAGTCTAAACCAATAAAAACTTCACATGGATTAGTAAAACCCAGCTGAAAATCTTATTTAATTTAGACCATAAGAATCCTTTCTTTTCAGAAAAAATTGATTGAAAAAAAGTCTTAAACAGTTCATGGACTGTCCAGGTAACTCTTGAAATAAGTGTGTGTGGGCCTGTCTTCCTAACAGCACTGCCTTTCATCCACCTAGACTGCCTTCTGGGCCTCCTCTTCCTCTTTCCATCAGCTCTCAGAGTCTAGTCGCAGGTCCTGGGGCCCGTCTGAGCCCCAACTTCAGGCGCTGATAAAACTTTAAGAG
Source organism: Neotragus moschatus (assembly GCA_006410615.1). Taxonomy (NCBI): domain Eukaryota; kingdom Metazoa; phylum Chordata; class Mammalia; order Artiodactyla; family Bovidae; genus Neotragus; species Neotragus moschatus. The sequence goes on along the minus strand of SJYA01001833.1, from coordinate 752,763 downwards.
AAATCATGATGTATTGTGGTAAGGAGTCTTAGCCAAACAAAAAAGGAACACACTCCAAATGTGAAATCTCAGCGAAATTGAGGGAGAAAGGGGAACCTTTACAGAAAGGAGGGGACCCACATGCTTCAGAAATGGCTTTTGGGGCTACATGAGCTTGGGAAAAGAAATTCATACCTTCCACCTTGGATGTACCACAAGAATATGTCTAATAGCATTTGTATCACAAAAATCTATAAAACTAATCTCAGGGAAAGGGGCTCTAGATGTGTAGACCCTGTCTTATCAAACTTGGTGAGAAATAAAGCAGCAAAATTGATGGTAACAATCACTACTATATATAATTCATGTCCATTTTACAGATTAAGAAGTGCAAGGAGTTTTTTTTTTTTTTTTTTTAACCATGTTTAAGTTTATCCAGCTGACAAAATTCTAGCTTTTTCCCATTTTTACCACTTAGTTTCCCAAAGACCAATAGGTATATCCAACAAATGCAGATTTCAATGTGCCTTGTACCTTCAAGTTCAACTTGATGTCCAAAGACAGCCAGGGTTAGCGTTTAAACCAAACGCAGACACACACAGACAAAACAAAACAAACAAACGAAACCCACTGATCATTTGCAAATACAGACCAAAAAGATTATGAAGACTAGTTTATGAGTTGTTCCAGGTACTGATTCTCAATCTGAAAAGCTTCTTTTTATGCATTAATATCACTATTAAGCTTGTTTCAGCACCATTCTATGCTTAATTTGTGATATGTAACAACACAGAAAAAGAAAACCAAAACCCCAATTCCTGAAATAGAGTCCTTTAAACTTTATCATTTTTGTCATTCTTTCTAAGAGTTAGAAACCAAATGGGTGAACCATTAAGTTAAAGAAGTTCAGGTATCACGCCTTTTAAGTGGACACTCACTCTTTTCATAAATACTGAGCCAAAGGGCTGTTTCTACCAGTACTCCGTTCTAGTGCTGGATTCATGGGAGGCAATTAATTCTGTTTATGGGTTGGCTGACATGAGAGTTCAGTGAACTAACATCAAATACTTTTCCAGTCCCCTAATTTGCAATTTGGAAAACTAGAAGCAACAATTGTTCCTTTAGAAATCAAAGGGGGTTGCTGGCCTCAGAACTCCCTAGGTTCTGGCCTTTAAAGCTATTTTCTTCAGAGAATTCTCTGTGACAACTGTGCGTCTGACGGGTCAGAGCACTTTCTCTTTCTCCTTTATAAATTTATTAAGGAATGAATGCAGCTCACTCTTTAAGGGCATAACTTTATAGAAGATAAAGACCCTTCACACTTTATGGAAAGGTCAAAGCTGTCCTAAAAATGACCAATGAACCCAACAAATTCATGACTCAGAGGTCCAAATTATCTACTTCACCATCTTATTTAAAAATGAAATGGCTAAGCCTTCTTTTTCTGGTCTATTATTTATTAGATTTCAATAAAGAAGCTTGCTTTTCATTAAAATTTTGTCACAAACCGCCCCATACTGTGCTGTCCCCTTGCAAAAGACATTTTCAATTTCTCCTCCTTTTCTTGGAAGAAGTGTTTTTGGCTCTTTTCTTTCTTACTGCAAGTCTCTCCAAGTCTGTAAAGAAACCACCAAACAGAACTATTTCCCTTTTGTCTCTATTTTAAAGAAATATTGAACAAGTACATTTATATTTTTAGCACAAATTTACATTCCTTCAAAAGGGAGAATTTTAGAAACCAAATCTCACAATTCCCTATTTGTGAAGACTTACATAAAAAATTACTCCAAAGTGTACAGGAGCAGTATAAAACTAATATATACATACATGATATGAAAAACATTTGTTCTCACTCATGATACACGGTACAGAAAGATTTAGTGAATACTATAAAACTCAGAGAACAAAGATTGCACAAATAAGCAAGAAAACTGTAATCAATACCAATGTTCTGAGGTGCTAATGAGACATGTGGGTTGCTTTTGAAGGAAGACAGTACTTGGATTAACTATTTAAATATTAATAAGTTGTTTTCTGAATAAGGTCAATTTAGGAAGAGAACAAGTTCAGAAAACATAACAACAATCCAAATCTTGACTTCAGATAAACAGGAAATATTATAATATACGAGACCTGTTTCTGAATATAGATCTTAGTACCTCAGATGTACCAGAACACAATTTTAATAACAGACATGAACTACATTTCTTTTGAACTCCTGGATGGCAAAATACAATCTTATATTTAACATGAACCTCAACTCAGGTAATCAAACAAAATTAGATCAATGTGAGACTCAATACTCACATACTCAATAAGTGGTGGAAACCAGGAAGCTAAGTTTCCACTTCTGATTGCCTGCATTTTATAAAATTATGCAAATTCCACGCACAGTTGGTTAGCACTGGGACTGTACTCTGATAGCTTGATGACAGAGAAAAATTAATTTGAAGCAAAGAAAAATAGTAGTCTGTGAAAATCATTCTCAGGTCCAGAGGAGGTCAGGATGGTACAGGAGGGGCCTTTGGGACTGGGAATGCCTTTCTGATAAAACCTTATTTTTCCCACATCAGCTATTTTCTTTTAAGTTATAAGTAACTGGGGATAGAAAATAAGGATGAGAAGCTAGTTCTAGAAGGGAGGGAGGCTGCTTTACCCTTTGTCATGGAAAGAAAACACAAGAGCAAGGATGGGGAAGATAAGAGATGTTGGGAGATGGTGGCAGGAAGCAGGGCAACTATTGTCCAATGTCTTCCTTCCTCTCAGGAAAGCCAAAGGGGTTATCTTCTGAGCACAGAGAACTGTCGTGATTTCACGAACTTGGAAAATATGGAAATAGTTCAAAACAGCTGTGCTGGAGAAGTGGGTTGCCTAGGTGACTTCACTCACAGGTTGGTTTGTCTTGCCCAGTGCGGGGGCCAAGGCTATACTCACAGCTCTGTAAGCGTAGCCAAACTCAGGTAGGAAGGACAAATAGGCATCACATAAGCCTCTGCTCCCCGCTTACCTCAAGCAGATGCAGACATTATGAATCAAGCATGCCATCCTCCTCACTGAGCTGAGACAGAGCCTCAGAATCTTTTTCCACACAGTGTATCACGCAACCATTACTGATGGGTCAAGGGGGTATCTGAGATGAAACCTAGGCACCATTATTGAGCAAAGCGCAAGCCCAGCTGTGGACTTAATTTAACTTAATAGGGTTCCTGATTCCATATCTATGGTAAATTATCTATTTGACACCCCTACCCTGTAAGGACTGGATATTTTGCCCCTGATACCTGCTCTGAGACCTCCTGGACAGCACTCATGAGCTCAGAGCTGGCCCCCTTGCTCGAGCAAGTCAAGCCTCAAGCCCTCCACCCCTGCAATCTACATGTATAAGACTCATCCCCCAACTACTACCAATTATACAGAGAAACCAGTGAATCCATATCAGTCTTGGGCTACACAGTTCTCTACATACAAGCTTGATACTGGACAAAGATACACTAAATTTAAGCAGTTGCCTGGTGACTTGGCATAAAATGCCAGACCCAGTAAACTACCAAGTCATCCTGAGCCTTTCTGTGACTTCCAAGTTTGAGGACTATAGACTGAAAGAGCAGAGTTTTCCTGCCCTCAAGTCTTCCACTAAATCATTCTTCCTAAAATATGCCTGTGATTGCCCTGAAGCCCAGGAAATGTCTCTAAGGATGTCAAAAGCCAGCTCTCTCTCCAGATACCCTCCTTCAGTGGAGCCCCTGACAGTCTGGGGAGTAAGCTCAGAACAGGGAACCTAAGAGAATCATGTCTGTCAAAGTATACCTACTGTGGTCCCACCCAGATCTGTCCTCAGGTATTCCTGGGCTTGCTGGCTCATTAATGGGACCAAATCCCTGGCCTTGGCTGGTGGGAGTGGGAGTGGGGGGTGGTTTAATCATGACTATGATGACAGATTCCAGGATCCTAGTATGTAAGCCCTGCCAGGTTCCATGAAACCCTTGATTCAGTTCTTTCTTCAGAGTCCAGGGATTCTGATCAAGTCACTCTCTGAGGCCCAGGGAAGAAGCCACATCCCATAAGAGAAGAGTTTGGCAGAAGAATCATCTTCCCTGGGCTAGAGGGATGGTAATGGGGTCCCTAATGAGCAGCCAGCATCTACAGATAGTGTGAATTCTGGAAACTTCAGCATGGGCATTCTAGTAGCCCAGAAGGAAAGGACCTAACCTGGGTACTGGTCTCAAGAGCCTTCTACCCTAATATCATTCTAACTGCCACTTTAGCTTAATCCCAAGTTTTCAATAATTAGATTTTTCACAAGTTAAGGCATCAGGACTTAGTCTGACTCTGGCTGCCAACAGTCCAGCTGAGGTGACATCTCCACAGATGATCAGAAAGGGACAATTGGTACAAATATGGTAGAAAGTAGAGTATTTGTCCTTATACGTCCTTGAATTGACATCACAATTCTACCATGTACTAACTCTGCCTTTTACCGAATCGCTTGATTTCTCTGAGCTTCAGATGAACAAAGATAAAGTGGAAATAACAGTAAGAATGTAAGAGGCTCTTGGAGAAGCCTGGAGGTTTATGTGCCAAGTGCTGGACATAATACAGGTCCTCTCAACAATCATACCTACCACGGCAGTCTCTTGACAAAGTGTCAAATTAACATAGCATGTTTGAAGGGTCATGTTCGCCACATAATAGGCACTCAACTATAGAGAGAGGAGAAAAAAGTAACAAATAAATGAATGAGCCAGTCATGTTTGTTACCATGGGTGAGAGAATAGTCTTTAAAAGGATCCTGGTTCACCAAGCAGTCAGCTTACCTGAACAGCAGCAATACTTCTCATTCACCTCTTAGCTGCATACTTCAGTTGAAACAAGCAGTGGCTTAAAATTGTTTCTGAAAATCCATCCAATGCACTTAAAACTGTGAATTTTTTTTGACCTATAAGTCACATTTGAACCTTAATAGGACCCTCAGTAATAAAATTCTGCCTTGGAAGGGGAGAAGAAGTTCTTCAGAAAGTGGGAGCTCTGCAAAATCAAGGTAATAGCCTTAAAGTTGAATTTCTTCCAATAAATGATCATGCATTATTTTTATACTGAACTTAGAGTTAAATTTTTCAAACTTAGATGTATATAAAGATTTCTTTTTTTTTTTTGGAAAGTCAATTTCCTTTTTAGGCACCCACAATTGAGTCTTTCCGGAACTAAAGTGGACATTCTGATAATGGTTAACTGTGTGCCCCATGGGCAGAGAAAAGCCAATTCCTAAGGCGTAATTCTGACCATCATACTCATCACCAAGTGTCTATCAGAGTGAAAAAAATGTACATTTTTCCATAAATAACTATTGATCCTTCAGTTTTGAGAGTATTTCAAAATGGAGGAAAGAACACTCCTTAAAAGAATGATACTGATTATACACATGATTTGCTTGGTAATACTGTTAACCTGTTTTCTGGCCCCTCAAAGGAAGGTGTGCTCCACTGACATCATTGTATCATGAGTCAAATGGTCCTGGGTTCAACTACCAGCTCTGTTACTCAGTGAAAGGTCTACCTTGGGCAAGGTCCTTAACACTGCAAAGCCTTAGTTTCTTAAAACTTCCACTAGGAACGTGATGTTCTCTGTCCTCTGTCTGCACCCTGATAGATTCTCTCTCACCTTCCACCTGCTCAGTGCCCAGGGAGGCTGATTCTATGGGCAGCACCACGGATTAACCAATGGAGGACATCGGCAAGAGGTAAGGGCTGGGCCGCTGTTTCCATCAGAGCTCTTGGGAATGGTTACAGTTACCGTGAGTGCCTTTGCCACCCCTTTCCCAGACCACAGACCCGCTGGAAAGATGAAAGAAGACGTTGTATGTAAAGCCCTTAGCAAAGGCCTATCGTGAATGATGAGTGATAGGTGCCACCCACGTTTGAACCCAAAATAAGCAAATGATGTTTGAGAAGGGTCCATGGCGAGTTAAGAGGTTGACTGGAATAAAGGGCCACCAAGGCGAGGCGACCTTTTCAGTGAAGTGCGAGGGGATGAAAACTTTTGGTTCTAGCCACTCCCCACTCTCTTCAAGGATCTGTGTGCTGTCTGCTCAGCGTATGCCAGTCCCCCTCTGACAAAATCCGAGGGAAAGATTCTCTCCTGAAAAGTCGTCAGAGCAAAATAAATTCAGCACGCCCAGCAGAACTGCGATCAGCAGTGGTAGGGACACAGAGGCTGTGACATCTGCTCTGCCGAAGGGAATCGAGACTGAGGCAGGCTGGTGACAGTCCTGCGCCACACTCCAGGAGCGAGAGCTGCCCGGGAGTGAGCCAGGGAGTGACTCCTTGAAGGCTGAGAACGAGAAAGGCCAGAAGGTGTTGATGAGACATAGAATGCTGTGGTGTTGTTTAGTCGTGTCTGACTGTTTGCAACCCCATGGACTGTAGCCCTCCAGACTCCTCTGTCCATGGGATTCTCCAGGCAAGAACACTGAAATGGGTTGACATTTCTCTCTCCAGGGGTTCTTCCCAAACCAGGGATCAAATCTTCATCTCCCTCATTGGCAGGAGGCTTCTTTAAGACTGAGCCACCAGGCAAGCCCGGAAGGCTACGGATGTGGGTATAAATGCTCGAGAGAGCGGTGAGTCAAGCCAGGGATTGAGCACTCTGATAAACAGACACTGGGTCAGCCCTGAGCCAAGGAGGTCCCGGTTTTAGATCTATCACCCAAAGGCTGAAGGAGCCAACCCTTCCGATCCTTGACCAAACTACCCAAGAGAAATAGTCTGGAGCATGAATGCCTGGTTCAGTGGTCCTCAAAGTATGGTTCCAGGGCCAGCAGCATTAGCGTCATCAGAGAACTTGTTAGAAATGCAAATATTGGTTCCTCCCCCCAGACCTACTGAATCAGAATTCTGCAAGTGGGGCCCAGAGAGCTGGGCTTTAATAAGCACTTCAGGGGATTCTGAGGCACCTTCAGATTTGAGAACCACTGGCTCAGTATGGATGCCCTATGTGTGTGCTAGGCATTCAGTCGTGTCTGAGATTTTGCGACCCCGTGGACTATTAGCTCGCCAGGCTCCTCTGTCCCTGGAATTCACCAGGAAAGAATACTGCAGTGGGTTGACATTCCCTTCTCCAGAGGATCTTTCCAACTCAGGGATCAAACCTGAGTCTCCTGCATTGCAGGCAGATTCTTTACCGTCTGAGCCACCAGGCATGTTACTACTATGACTCACTGCTTGCTGTTCACTTCATATGAATCAGTGTAGGGCTGCTCCACCTTTTACTTGAATCACTGCACTTAATATTTGCACATTTACGCCAGTTTTGTGACATGGGTACCACTGGTGGTCCTATTTATGGAAAGTAAACTAAGGCTCAGAGAGTTTGCAGAGCACCCCAAGGACCCACAGGCAGTCAAGGACAGAGCCAGAAACCGAACTACCCTGCCCTTCTACATGTCTGATCTTTTCATTGTTCTGCTCTGCCTCCATAGCAAAGGAAGATACATCCTTGTACGGTAAAGTGAATTTTTTAAACAGGTACCTTTGTTGAATTTAGTGAACCTTTTCTGTAAGACAACAGAGATCATTTCCTGGATTGCTCAGTGAAACTAGAAGCTGTCCTAACAGGGAACTCACACAAACTTCAAGATGTGCTTTGCCCACAGAAAAGCACAAAGAGATATTTAGGAGACAGAAAATGGGCTGAACCAAGAATCTGGCAGCCAGATATATGGCCATCTGGAAAGGATCAAACTTGTACAAGTTTTTGAGTTGCCCAAATAAATGTCTTCTTTGTCTCTACCAGAAGAAAAATGCGTATATATACATAAATATATATATACACACACACACACACATATACAGGCACATACGTACATATAACAAACAACTCATTCCGATAATTATATCATCAATTGGGGAGGATATAAATTTGGATCTCTTACCCTCCTACAAAAACAGATCAGACTTAATATAGTGAATTAAAAAAAAATTAAAAGAAGTTTCTATGAATTACTAAGGGCTTCCCTGGTGGCTCAGAGGTTAAATTGTCTGACTGCAATGCGGGAGACCTGGGCTTGATCCCTAGGTTGGGAAGATCCCCTGGAGAAGGAAATGGCAACCCGCTCCAGTAGTCTTGCCTGGAGAATCCCATGGACAGAGGAGCCTTGTGGGCTACAGTCCATGGGATTGTAGAGAGTTGGACAGGACTGAGTGACTTCACATGAATTACAATTTGGAGTGTGCTATTATCTGCCACTATGGAGAAGGCAATGGCAACCCACTCCAGTGCTCTTGCCTGGAAAGTCCCATGGGCAGAGGAGCCTGGTAGGCTGCAGTCCATGGGGTCACTATGAGTCGGACATGACTAAGCGACTTCACTTTCCCTTTTCACTTTCATGCATTGGAGAAGGAAATGGCAACTCACTCCAGTGTTCTTGCCTGGAGAATCCCAGGGATGGCGGAGCCTGGTGGGCTGCCGTCTATAGGGTCGCACAGAGTCGGACACGACTGAAGCGACTTAGCAGCAGCAGTAGCATGAAACATCTACATTTTTTTCTCTACACTGATGAAAACAAGGTCTATTTTAACCTGGAGGGGAAAAGAAATACTCAACAGGTATTGATCCTACAGTGATCAATGGCTTATTACTATATTTTTATTTTGACATATTAAAAAACACCTGAACATAAAGCAAAACATCTGAAAATTACATAGCAGCATATCTGCACAACATCAAGCAGAGGAAAAGGAAAATAAAAAATAAATTTAAAGAGAGTGTTTTAACTCTCTAAGAAACTCTAACTGTGGATTTATTTTCACACAAGGTTAATTAACCTAATAATGACATTTGTATTTATTCTGGGCAATACCTAGGGAAACTTTTGGTGATATATATCCTTTTATTAAAATATGCATTTTAATAAATACATATTATTAAATATGCATTTATATATATTTATAGTGTATATAAGTATATGAAAGAAAATGACAATGATTAACAAAATATTCTAAACAAATAAATATTGAGAATATACTTACTTGAAAATAATTCATACTTATTTCAGAACATTTATTAAGTTTACATTTTATGAAATTCCTAATGAAATATAAATAAAATTTATCAGTAAGAAGGAGGACATTAATAACGAGTGAAAGTGCCATATAAATCAATCTAAAGAATCTATTTGGACAATTTCAGAATACCCAAGTAGTGAGTTGGTGAGTCTATAATTTTCTGTTTCACAAAGTGATTATCCTACATACTTTATTATGATATGAAAGTCTGGTGCTTATTTGTATGCCCCAAACTCTGAAGGCATTCAGAGAAGGCAATGGCACCCGACTCCAGTACTCTTGCCTGGAAAATCCCATGGACAGGGAGCCCGGTGGGCTGCAGTCCATGGGGTCGGGAAGAGTCAGACATGACTGAGCGACTTCACTTTCACTTTTCTCTTTTATGCACTGGAGAAGGAAATGGCAACCCACGCCAGTGTTCTTTCCTGGAGAACCCCAGGGACGGGGGAGCCTGGTGGGCTGCCGTCTATGGGGTCGCACAGAGTTGGACACGACTGAAGCGACTTAGCAGCAGCAGCAGCTGCAGGCATTAAGTTCATCTTGCGTATCTCCAGATCCTCATGAGTGCCTAGGAAACAGCATTATCACTGGTAAAACTAGTATATTTCTTGGATTAAATTTCTTTCTTAGACTGAGGTGACACCACTCGGAGCACAAATGCAAAGGGAGCAAGTCCAGGAAGAGTCATGAGTGAGGTGGGTTGGGTGGCGAAATGGAGAATTTGTATCTTTCCTAAGGGGGACAGCTGTTTCTCAGTTCCATGTGATTGTCTCTGGGTAAAAATGCCAGTCCAGTGTTTCCTGATTTTTTTATTAAAAAAAAAAGGGGGGGGGCAATTAGGACCTCAAAGAGAAATCTCTCAAGTTTCAAAATCTGAACACAAATCCACAATTTGCCTTTAAACACAGCTTACTAGTCTGGGTTTGAGTACAAATACAAAGCCACTCGAAGGTATTCCAGGAGCAATGGGTTTAATATAAGAATTAGGATTTTCACAAACAATGGGCAAGCTGGAGTGGATAAAGTCAGGAAAGCCACCGTGGAAGTCCTGGGAAGCTCCAGCCAGAGGACAGGAAGGTGACCTGAGAACTCTTCCTGAAGCAACAAAATGGTGGTTCCCACAGGCTCACAGGCAGGCTCTCCCCAGAGTCTCTGGAAACATCCACAAGTGGTCACTGTGGTGGAGTAGACCTCAAGCCACAGAGCCACCAGGAATCCCACATCCGCCCATACTTCCAGCCACACCCCTTCCACCTTCCAGATCCCCCACCAGTTCTTTTTATTGGCAATCTGAAATCCAAACCACAGAGGAAAGAGGATTCTGGGATATTCGCTTCCTGGTCCAGGAAAGAGGGAGTGATGTCAAGTTTTCCACAGACAATCCTGTCTGGCACTGGCATACAATCACTGATAAAGAGTTCAAAGAACACGTCACTGGGTTGTATCCTAAGTTTCCGTTTTCCTTCTTCCCTTTCTCCTTTCCTTTCTTTCTTCCTCTTTCTCCTCTTCTTCTTATTCACCTTCCTCTTCATTTTTTGTATTTTAATACCAAGAAAATATCTTCTGAATGCTTGTCAGGGTGAGAAGATCATATGATTATAAAGGGATCATATACAAGAATTTTGGGGGGATATAAAACTGTTCCATATTAAACAAAAAGCAAAGGAGGAAAGGAAAGATATATCCATTTGAATGCAGAGTTCCAAAGAATAGCAAGGAGAGATAAGAAAGCCTTCCTCAGTGATCAATGCAAAGAAATAGAGGGAAACAACAGAATGGGAAAGACCAGAGATCTCTTCAAGATAATTAGAGATATCAAGGGAACATTTCGTGGAAAGATGGGCTCGATAAAGTTCAGAAATGGTATGGACCTAACAGAAGCAGAAGATATTAAGAAAAGGTGGCAAGAATACACAGAAGAACTATACAAAACAGATGCTCATGAGCCAGATAATCATGATGGTATCACCACTCACCTAAAGCCAGACATGCTGGAATGTGAAGTCAAATGGGTCTTACAAAGCATCACTATGAGCAAAGCCAGCAGAGGTGATGGAATTACAGTTGAACTATTTCAAATGCTGTGAAAGTGCTGTACTCCATATGCCAGCAAGTCTGGAAAATTCAGCAGTGGCCACAGGACTGGAAAAGGTCAGTTTTCATTCCAATCGCAAAGAAAGGCAATGCCAAAGAATGCTCAAACTACCACACAATTGCACTCATCTCACGTGCTAGTAAAGTAATGCTCAAAATTCTCCAAGCCAGGCTTCAACAGTACATGAACCATGAACTTCCAGATGTTCAAGCTAGTTTTAGAAAAGGCAGAGTTAACAGAGATCAAATTGCCAACATCCGCTGGATCATGGAAAAAACAAGAGAGTTCCAGAAAAACATCTACTTGTGCTTTATTGACTATGCCAAAGCCTTTGCCTGTGTGGATCACAGCAAACTGGAAAATTCTTCAAGAGATGGGAATATCAGATCACCTGACCTGCCTCCTGAGAAATCTGTATGCAGCTTAAGAAGCAACAGTTAGAACTGGACATGGAACAACAGACTGGTTCCAAATTGGGAAAGGAGTATGTCAAGGTTGTATATTATCACCCTGATTATTTAACTTATATGCAGAGTACATCATGAGAAATGCTGGGCTGGAAGAAGCCCAAGCTGGAATCAAGATTGCTAGGAGAAATATCCAGATATGCAGATGACACCACCCTTATGGCAGAAAGTGAAGAAGAACTAAAGAGCCTCTTGATGGCAGTGAAAGAAGAGAGTGAAAAAGTAGGCTTAAAACTCAACATTCAGAAAACAAAGATCATGGCACCCAGTCCCATCACTTCATGGGAAATAGATGGAGAAACAGTAGAAACAGTGTCAGTCTTTATTTTTCTGGGTTCCAAAATCACTGCAGATGATGACTGCAGTCATGAAATTAAAAGACACTCCTTGGAAGGAAAGTTATAACCAAACTAGACAGCATATTAAAAAGCAGAGACATTACTTTGCCAACAAAGGTCATCTAGACAAGGCTATGGTTTTTCCAGTAGTCATGTATGGATGTGAGAGTGGGACTACAAAGAAAGCCAAACACGGAAGAATCAGTGCTTTTGAAGTGTGGTGTTGGAGAAGACTCTTGAGAGTCCCTTGGACTGCAAGGAGATCCAACCAGTCCATCCTAAAGGAGATCAGTCTTGAATATTCATTGGAAGGACGGATGCTAAAGCTGAAACTCCAATACCTTGGCCACCTCATGTGAAGAGCTGACTCATTTGAAAAGACCCTGAGGCTGGGAAAGATTGAAGGTGGAAGGAGAAGGGGAGGACAGAGGATGAGATGTTTGGATGGCATCACTGACTCAATGGACATGAGTTTGAGTAAGCTCCAGAAGTCAGTGATAGACAGGGAGGCCTGGCTTGCTGCAGTCCAAGGGGTCGCAAAGAGACATGACCAAGCGACTGAACTGAACTGAATATTCTAATTCTGATAGTGGTTACACAAATCTGTATATGTATTAATTCATAGAACTGTGTACCAACAGAAGTCAGTTTTGCCATGTGACAGTAAAATTACTGAATTTTCAGATTAAAACATCAAGAAATAAGATTTAAATTAATGAAGTATATATACTCTGAGATATATAGAACTTGTAAAACTGAACTATACTACCTGAGGCCTTATAGAAAGTCAGGAATAGCTGAAGGTAAGTGGCAGATGACTTTACACAAATCAAGGAATATAATCCACTCTGAATATCTAGATATTGGTCTTTCATAAAGGTAAATAATCCTGTTCAAAACTGCACTAGAGGCATGCTCTTACATGAGAAGGTAGTTCTCATATAGCATTTACTTTTGTTTAGGGGAAATCAGTCAAAAGCTCTTAATCCCAGTAATGATTATAAAAAGCAGACATTGAAAAAGCAGTAGAAAACAAAATTCATTCTGACAAAATACAGCTCTGTGACGGGAAAGAATACGTATCAGCCATCACTATGAGACAATTAAACAGACTGACTAAACTCAAGAGGAAAAGCAACTTACAAAGCACTTGCCGTGCCTACCTGCATACCGACTTGGATAAAAATCCAATGGATAAAAAGAGAAAAAAAAAATCTGTATTATGTTGCTTTGGCAAAGTCTACATAACTTACATAAAAATGCATATTGTTCAAATTGCTTAAATGCAGACATTTAATATATATAAATCTGTTTTAATGATTCATCTTATCCACATCCTTACATGTGACGACTGTCTCATCAGTTGCCTGCCACCCTCTTCCTCTGCACCTCGCAAACATCAAGTCAAAATTCAACACTTGGTTGATGTAGACAAAATCTTTCAATTCAAACCTGCCTTCTTCCACTCATACTGGAGCTCTTTTCAACTGTCACTTCAGAATGTCAGTGATTAGCATGCAAAAGCTTTATTTAATTTCTTTATTTCTTTTCAGGGAAAAGAGGTTAGAAACAGCTGTCATTCAGGTGATGAATACAAACTGCCAGCCTTTGAAACAGCAGGTGAAGTAGTTGAGGTTGGAATGAATTAGCATTTAGAAAACCCCCACACTGGATTGTACCCTGGCAAGGAAATGGCTGTCCTTCTTTGCATATTATTTCATTATTAAAGTAGTTCAGATATAATGCACTCTGCAAGTACATATGCAGCGAAAAGTTTGAAACTTCAGAAACAAAGAAAAGGCTTTTCTGTTCTTTCAAAAAATCAAGGCTCATATACATGAGTGCAAATGCAACATCCGGTCAAAAGTCACGCAACATAAGCCTTTTTCAAAATGACATTCAGGGGGTCAAGATGATCTCAGGGTCACCTGGGCTCTTTCAACAGTAACATTTAAGATGGCACTGAGGCCATTTGATTTGCAACATATTATAAAAGGAAGAATATTTTCAAAAAGAAGTCTCCCCATGGCCACAAATTCTTTTTGGTTTCAGCTTCCTTAAGGTCATATCCTCAGAGTACAGCAAGTACCTTACCCTTCTCCCCACAAAAAAGATAACTCTTCCGTGTTTCAGAACGGCATTGTATGTGTAAGTCTTAACAACTGGATATTTAAAACCAGCCATTGTAAGTCATATGGCATTTAATATATAGAGTAAACTTATTCTAAAAGTGCAGTGACTGATACCAGACACTCAGTGACAAATAATAAGTGACCTCAAAGAGTAGGAAAGAGCTGTGCACTGTTGATGTGCCCACAGAAAACCAGGATACTGACACTAATTAAAAGCTCATTATCATTGCCTAGACGCCAAATGTCAAAACAAAGGGTTTCTTGACCTTAAACAAGGCCAAAGTCAGGGCAGAGGTTCTGATTGTGATGAAGATAAGTCTCTGTTTCCATAATATAACAGGACTGAGTCCTCTTTATTTTCTTTTGAAAATCAGAATTACAAAAGGAAGCATTTCCTATGAGGCAGGAAGAACTGCTCTTCAGAGACTCAAGTGAGACAGACCATACTTTGTCTTGCAACTAAACCACCCCCCTCAACCCAACAGCATCCCTTCCCCTCCACCTGCACAGTCCTGCTGTCTTTCTGTAACCCTCACTCACTACCTCCACCCTCTCCCAGCCCTGACTCGGTCTCTGTCCCTGCCCCATCCACGTGGCCTAGGCCTACTCCTCAAGGGCACCAATATACCTTCCCATCCCAACCTCTTCGCTAGCCCTGTCCTTATCCACCCCTTTCTCCATCTACCTCTTTTCAGCACTAAGCCCTTCCTACTTCGCATTATTTAATGTGTATTTACTTAGCCTGTCCTCTTTTACTTCCTTAAAGTTTCCCTTGGTAGCTTCCTTATCAACCCCTAAGTGGCAGACTGAATCATTTCCTTTGGTTCATTTCCTCCTGCGCCTAACTCAATCTGATATGATGACAAAGTGGTTAAATCACAGCATGTGTTCCTCTCCCTCTCTTCACCGGCTGTGATGGAGAACAAGGTCCCCTGGCTATTTCCAGGAGGAGCAGGCTTCCTCACTGCTTGTTACAGAAGGAAGGGCCAGGCAGTCACGGATCCACTCTGAAGCCAGAGAGTCTTAAACACTGGGCCCTGCACTTGTGTTAGTGGGGCCCTAGCAATTTTTTATTTGCAACTTTGCATTATTTTTCTTGAGGGGGCCCTTGAAGCTATAAAAACTTTTAGACCTACAGAACTTGGATCAGCAGCCCCTGGAGAAAAGAGGTACCAATATTTACTGCTAAGGATTGTTACCTGCAATTTTTATATGCTTATTTTATTCTCTCTTATCAGTTCAGTCACTCAGTCATGTCTGACTCTTTGCGACCCTATGGACTGCAGCAGACCAGGCTTCCCTGTCCATCATCAACTCCTGGAGTTTACTCAAACTCATGTCTGTTGAGGTGGTGATGCCATCCAACCATCTGATCCTCTGTCGTCCCCTTCTCCTCCTGCCTTCAACCTTTTCCAGCATCAGGGTCTCTTCCAATGAGCTGGCTCTTCTTATCAGGTGGCCAAAGTATTGGTGCTTCAGCATCAGCCCTTCCAAAGAATATTCAGGGTTGATTTCCTTTAAGATTGACTGGTTTGATCTATAGCCACAAGTAAGGATGGAGTACCTAAAAGCTTGTGTAGTATTTTCAGGAGGTATTTGAAGGGATGCCTTATGAGACCTAGAGCAAACAAGGACATTTCTTCACTGGTCAGCCCAGATTCAGCAAGGACAAGGCACTCAGAAATGACCTCACGTCTTACTTAAAGGTGAGTTTCTTTCCTGTCTCAGGGCACTTGCACGTGATGTCCCCTTGGTGTGGAATGCTCACTCCCCAGATCTGTGCAAGGCTGGCTTCCTCTTGACCTTCAGCCTTCAACTTCTGTGTCTTCTGAGAGGCCCTCTCTGAAATGGTCCCTACTTCACCCACCTGTCACAGTCCATCAATCCCTGCATTTATGTCCTTCATGCCCATACCCATTTTTATTGTTAAGTCAGTAAGTGGTGTCTGATTGTCTGATTCTTTGTGACCGTATGGACTGCAGCACGCCAGGCTTCCCTGTCCTTCACTATCTCCCGGAGTTTGCTCAGATTCATGTCCACTGAGTTGATGAGGCTATCTAACCATCTCATCTTCTGTCACCCTCTTCTCCTTTGGTCTTCATATTCAAAATGCTTTTTTTTTTTTTACTGATATATTTATTTATTGAATGTTTGTTTTCCCCACTGGCATGTAAGCTCAAGAGGGTAGAGACTTCAGCTGTCTTGTTCACTATGGTCTCCCTAAGACTTAGAACAATGTGTGACTCCTGGAATAGCCTGTGTGGATGAGAGAAAGTAAGGATGAATAGGTGGATGGGTAGGTTTGGTGAATGCAATCCAAGTTCAGTAAAATATTTACAAAGTGTACTCTAACCATTTTTTTAGCATAACACAGAGTACTGTAAATAGTAAAGCTAATGCAAAACAAGTCAGCCAATAATATGAAAAATATTACTGATGAGTTCAGGGGTCTAAGCACTTGTGCTTCTCTGAAAGACTAGAGGATTTCAGCACGATCAGTGAGAGCAATTTAACTGGGGTAGGGAGAGGATCTGAGAGAACACCTTGGCTAACCAGGGTGAGGTAATGAAGTTAGGAAAAGCTGCTGCTGCTGCTGCTAAGTTGCTTCAGTCATGTCCGACTATGTGCGACCCCATAGATGGCAGTCCACAAGGCTTCCCTGTCCCTGGGATTCTCCAGGCAAGAATACTGGAGTGGGTTGCCATTTCCTTCTCCATTTAGGTAAAGATCCCCAGGCAATTCTAATATTCCACTCCACACTCTCAAATCCAGCCATTGTGGGAAATCCGTGAATTTCTAGAAAACTCTAAACTTGTCTAGTGGAATATCATATATCTTGGGTTGAGGCTGTATTATCAAGGAGCCCCAGATGACTGTGTTTCAGCTGGCTACAACAGGGTTGCCTAGGGCAGGGGTCCCAAAACTCTGAGCCACAGACTGTTACCTCCTGTCAGATCAGCAGTGGCATTAGATTAGAAATAAAGTGCACAATACATATAATATGCTTGAATCATCCCAAAACCATCCCCTCCACCCCTAGTCCGTGGAAAATTGTCTTCCATGAAATCGGTCCCCGGTGCACAAAAGGTTGGAGACTACTGGCCTCAGGAATCAAAAACAACAAACCCAAGTATGCATTCCTGGACCTCATCTGAAATTGACTGAATCTCAGAGGCATGCCTGAAAAGTCAGTAGAATAGGAATCTTTCCAGGAGGTTCTGAGAGGCAGCTATAGGTTTCGAACATGCTGGATGACCAAACCAGGATTCACAGAGACTTTAACAGACTGGAAGAATGTGCCACAAAAGATAATACATGTGATGCTGAAGCTTCATAATCTCAGAATCTCTCTAAGGTAAGAAGTTGAGATACACACAGGATTGAAAATTTCAGTGTAAAGAATAGGCAATCCTGCCTTAAAGGTTTGTGTGGTGGGGCGGGGTATAAGATTGCTAATGCCGCACCAAATATCTTCCATTTGATCCACTCGGTTTGACCTCTTTTTATCACCCTGCACCAGGCTTGGAGGCTGACCTACATGGACCACAGCAATGACCTCCACTGCCCTTGGCTTCCGGTCACAAACAGGGAGCCCCCCCAAAAGAGAAAGAAGAGAGGAGAGCAAGGTCTGGGCTTTCATTCCTTGAGCCCTCTCAGCTGGAGATCTGTCTTCAACTGAAGGTCACAGGCCTTCTACATGATTCCCTCCCTCCAGAGAGATTCTTTATTAAATTCAGCATTCATGCCCTGAGTTCCTGAGCTGTTTCCTTAACTGTAAAGTGGAAAGAATAATGATAATAATAATTATAATACCATATCTCTTTTGAGATTATGAGGATTGAATGAGTTACCACCTACAAAGCAGTTAAAATGGTTCCTAGAATTAAACACGTATTTTATACATATGTTTTAAATAAATAAAAATTCTTATACCCATTGTGCAAATTTCAGATAAAACCAGCATCTTTCACAAAGAAAAGTGGCTTATTATTTTTATAAATAGACAGGTATTTTTTAATGGCCAAACATTTTCTGCAGAAATTATTTTTGTCTACAGAGGGCTATTAAATTATAGACTATGACATTAAAATAAATGTTTGAGACACTGAACCACTCACAACAATAGAAAATTTAAAAATACTTTAGAGATTAAAAATTCTAATGTTTTATATCTGGGCTGAAATGCAGAGAACACAGTTTGGAAGAGGCAACGCTGGCATTTTAATGACCCATGTCAGCCTCATCCTTGTTGTCACAGATCATCACAGTGTGTTCTCTGCTTATATTATTGAAAGAAATCTGAATAAAACTTCAAACTTATCCAAAAAGGATAGTAATTTCCAGCGTGGATAAAGAATTGTATTAAAGTGTAAGGTTTCAAAAGCCATGAAGCCTGATGTTGACAACAGTGGCAATTTTCACTCAAGGGGGAAAAAAGGCAGTCATGTTAGAAGAAAATTTCTCCCTGAAAACTACTCATTCAATCTGTTAATATTAATTTAAGAACCCCAACAATTATATTTGTTTGTATAACTGGCATCGTATCATAAGACAGCTAAAATTATAGTGATGTCATTTCCCACCTTTCATTATCATTCTCTCTGTGTCATTTAATCTTCGACTTTAAATGATCCTTTGGGATCATTTGGAATTTGAGAATACAGATGGTCCCTGACTTGTGATGTTTTGACTTTCCTAGGGTAGGGAAAGCCATATGCATTCAGCAGAAACCGTGCTTCAAGTTGTGAGCTTGTCCTGGTCTAGCGCTATGTGATGTGATCTGCTGCTCCGAGGCTGGGCAGTGAGCCGCAGTGCCAGGGCAGCCGCTTGGTCCCGAGAGTGAACAACTGGTACATGGACAAACTGACAACCATTCTGGACCTAGACCACTGCTCTTTTTTTTTTTTTTTCCCCACTTTTGGTATAGTGCTCAACAACTCACATGAGCTATCCCGCTCTTTATTACAAAGTAGGTTTTGTGTTCGATGGTTTCACCCAACTGTCAGCTAGTTTAAGCATTCTGAGTGTATTTAAGGAAGTCTGGGGTACACGATGATGTTCCATAGACTAGGCTGTATTAAATGCATTTTAAATTTAAGGTATTTCCAATTTATGATGGGTTTAATGGGATGTAATGGAGATGCTTGTATGGACATCTGTGTTTAAAGAAGAAAGANTACAAAGTAGGTTTTGTGTTCGATGGTTTCACCCAACTGTCAGCTAGTTTAAGCATTCTGAGTGTATTTAAGGAAGTCTGGGGTACACGATGATGTTCCATAGACTAGGCTGTATTAAATGCATTTTAAATTTAAGGTATTTCCAATTTATGATGGGTTTAATGGGATGTAATGGAGATGCTTGTATGGACATCTGTGTTTAAAGAAGAAAGATGGATGCCTTTTAGAAGGTTTTCTGCTATCCATAAGAAGCAAGGGAAGGAGTTGTACCTACTGGGGAGAAAGAATAAACAGAGCCAAGTGATGTGAATGGTTAGGTTTTCCTGTCTACCTGCATCTAAGGCACAATGCCTGCTCAGCTCATTTCCAATTGCCGAACAGTGGTTCTAAATGAAACTGTCTTAGCTATGGCTGATAGCTGCAGATCGCTTGACAAGAACTTCCAGTAACTGTCTCCTCCCAAGAAATGAGGACGATCAGTGGCCCACACCTGCTCCTCTCCTTCCCAGAATCAGGGACTGGTCCTGCTGGGCAAGAGTTTGCTCAATTTTGTGGGTTTTTTAAAAATTATATATTTATTTGGATCCTATTATACAGAGTGAAGTAAGCCAGAAAGAAAAACACCAATACAGTATACTAACACATATATATGGAATTTAGAAAGATGGTAGTGTTAAACCTGTATGCGAGACAGCAAGAGAGACATAGATGTGTAGAACAGCCTTTTGGACTCTGTGGGAGAGGGAGAGGTGGGATGATTTGGGAGAGTGGCATTATAACATGTATAATATCATAAGTGAAATGAATCACCGGTCTAGGTTCAATGCAGGATGCAGGATGCTTGGGACTGATGCGTGGGGATGATCCGGAGGGATGGTGTGGGGTGGGAGGAGGGAGGGAGGCTCGGGACTGGGAGCTCATGTACACTCGTGGCTGATTCATGTCAACGTATAGCAAAATGAACACAGTATTGTAAAGCAAAACAAACTAAAAAATAAAAATTTAAACTTAAAAAAAAAAAAGAAAAAAATTTATATATTTATTTGGCTGTCTCGGGTTTTAGTTGCAGCATGTGGAATCTTTAGCTGTGCCGTGTGGGACCTAGCTCCTGGAGCAGGGATTGAATCTGGGCCCCTGCATGGAGAGCTCGGAGTCTTAGCCACTGGACCGCAAGGAAGTCCCCTGCGGTGTTTTTAAAAGGGAGCATTTAATCAAATAATTGGAAGTTATGTGGAATACATTTATTTGTTCATAATTTTTAAAAATTATTTGAAGTTCATTGAAAATTTTTTACAAAGTCTCCCAAAATTGATCACACAGTTTCTCGGAGGAAATCATATCTTCTGTGGGTGTTTTTCTGGTTGTTTCCTGAATGCTAATCTCTATTAGAAAATGTTTAGGATCCTATAAGACTAGAGGTTAGATCTGTCATTTCTGTGACTTCCATGCCTAGAATAGTGACTGGGACATGGTAGGTGACCCGTAAATACATTCTGAGTCAATTAAAATGTAAAGAGAAATTAGAAATGCTGAACGGCGATACCGGACCCTAGTCCGAGCAAGACACGTGGCAGGCGCTTGACTGTCATCAGTTCCATCTCCAGCACTATTAAAAGCCAGGTGCGGCTCACATTCTCATTTTACAGGTGAAAACACTGAGGAAAGGGAAGGCAAGAAACTCTCCTAGGATCTCACCGCTTAGAAATCGAAAACCTGGAGTTGAGCCTGGGCAGCTGAACTCTAGAATCCAAGCTTAGAACCCCGCAGTGATAAGAATGTTGCTAGTCCCTACTCTCTGTTTTTCCCTTTCCAGGTAAACACTTGAAAACTCAGTTATGGCTTTCACTGACGGGAAATAATTCTAGGTTGGCAACAAAGTTGAAAACTGACTCTAGGTTGACAAAGTGCTTACTGATAAGTATGGCTTTCCAGGCGGCACTGGTTGTAAAGGACGTGCCCGCCGATGCCGGAGACACAAGACAGGCAGCTTGGATCCCTTAGCACCATCCCTGGGTCGGGAAGATCCCCTGAAGGAGGAAATGGCAACCCACTCCAGTATTCTTGCCTGGAAGATTCTACGCACAAGAGGAGCCTGGCAGGCTGCAGTCCCTGGGGTCTCAGAGTCGGACATGACTGACCACAGCACTGATGACTATAAAAATTTAACAATTAATTTTCTCTCATTTTAAACCCCTTCATGAACCTCCCTTAGAGGACAGGGGAGCAAAGCAAACCAAACATAATCATGCTTGAAGTCTAAGAAATTAATGTGACTAGCTGAAGCTAATGGAAAACAGGAAGAGTGCTCTTAAGGTATTTTTAGACGTGAAAATCAGTTCAGTTCAGTCGATCAGTCATGTCTGACTCTTTGCGACCCCATGAATCGCAGCATGTCAGGCCTCCCTGTCCATCACCAACTCCCGGAGTTCACTCAGACTCACGCCCATTGAGTCAGTGATGCCATCCAGTCATCTCATCCTCGGTCGTCTCCTCCTCCTGCCCCCAATCCCTCCCAGCATCAGAGTCGTTCCTCTTTCAGTATCCTATCATTTTGTCTTTGCATACTGTTCATGGGGTTCTCAAGGCAAGAATACTGAAGTGGTTTGCCATTCCCTTCTCCAGTGGACCATAATGCCAGAGTATTTATTACACATATTTCAAACCCAGTTTTGTCACAAAATGGAGAGCCTTCAGTGAATTTGAGAAGAGGGGCTTGGGAATGTGGCCCATATTAAATTTCGAGCTTCCCATGCTTGTTTCACACAGACAGCATCCTTCAGAGCATCGCCCCATTTGGCAAGGAGCATCCTACACTCACATGCCTCATGTAGGACGGTGGGGACTTAGGGCCCATGTTTGGGCTTTAAGCCCCAAACCATTCCCAGCCAGGAAGGCAGACAGGCAGGGTTCCTGAATTTTAATCTTGGCTTTGATACTAACCAGCCATGCCATCTTGGGCAAATCACTTAACTATTCCTCGCTTTGGTTTCTGCAAGGTTGGATTAGGTGACCCTTAGATACCGTCCAGAACTAAAAATACAGTCCAATTCACTACCTTTTAAAGCTTTTATTCTTAGTAAACTCTAAATCCTAATTCCTGGAGAAGGGAATGGCAACCCACTCCAGTATTCTTGCCTGGAGAATCCCATGCACAAAGGAGCCTGGCAGGCTATAGTCCATGGGATTGAAAAGAGTCGGACACAACTGAGTGACTAACACATACACACAAATCCTAATTAATTATCTATATATTGAAAACTCCTCTTTTTAGTGCTTCACAAGTTTGTTTACCTATGACTAGAAGGATTTGGGTAGGTGACTTAGCGGGATTTCTTAGGGTTTGGTTACTTGGCAAGGCTTTAAGCCTGTGAGGACAGAATGCTAGTTTTGCGCCTGCTTTGCCATGTAGGCCAGCTACTTCTGGATCTGATGATATGCTGAGCATAAAATGGTGACATAGCAACATACCTGAGCTCTTGTAGCCTGTGGCCAAGAAGATGTATAATATCCACATTTCTGCTCAACCCAGGGAATCTAATTTTTCTTTTAGGCGCTATGATGCCAACATGGAAAATGCAAGGTAGCATAAGAATGGACAGATTAAATGGGTCTGGGGGCAACAGCAGTGACTAGCCATCTCTGGGTTAACCAGCAAAATTAATAACCAGCATTTTGTAGGGTTATCATTATAAAACCTGGGATTCACAAAGAGGATTTTGATAAAGTGCATGAGAAAACAGCAATTATTTTCTGCAAATAGTAACAGAGCTCCCAGAAAAAGAAAGTGACCTAACATGGGCTTAACTGAAAGTTGCACAGCTGTGTCCAACTCTTTGTGACCCTGTGGATGGTAGCTTGCCAGGTTCCTCTGCCTATGGAATTTTCCAGGCCTGAACACTGGAGTGGGTTGTCATTTCCTTCTCTAGGGGATCTTCCCAACCCAGGGTTTGAATCCAGGTCTCCTGTACTGCAGGCAGATTCTTTACTATGTGAGCCACCAGGGATGCTCTAAAATGGGCAGATGTGGAAACAGCCAAAGTTTAGAGACAGATTTGCAGAACTTGGACAAGGTTGAGTCTAGAACAGAACAAAATGTAAATATTCCTTCAGGCATTCCTTAATGAAACCGAACTTAATGAAACATTCTTAGATGTCAGTACCTAAACCCATGGTATGCCCAGTAAAGTCTATTAAGTATGTTTGTTGCTATTGTTTTTGTTTTTGTTTGGTTGAGTCATGTCTGACTCTTGTGATCCTGTGGACTGTAGCCCGCCAGGTTCCTCTGTCCATGAGATTTCCCAGGCAAGGATTTTGAAGTGGGTTGCCATTTCCTTCTCCATGGTATCTTCTCAGCCCAGGGATCAAACTTGTATCTTCTGTTTGGCAGGTGGAACCTTGTATATTTAAGTTAAATTAATGTGAAATGTGATGAATGTAGTTCTTATTCTAAAGGAAAGGCTCATTCATTCCTAATGAATACATCTCCATAAAGCTTTGCATTAGAAAATTCCTTACAAACTTATGGCTACATATATATTTCTAGACTAGGTGAGTGCTATCTATTTATTTTAATAAAACTCTAGTATCCATGACAACGAGTGGGGAAAACCAAGTAAGCAACCTGATTCCTTACAGATCACTGACTCTCTCACTTCTGTCTGAGTGTGCTTACATTTAAAAAAATAACAATAATGCACACTAGTCAGATGTACAGATAAATGCAACCCCTGTAATACCTTTCAGTTCAGTCACATCAGTGGCAGACAGGGACGACTGGTTTAATCAGCATCTGTTCCAGTTTACTTTCCAGCTCACTTTCACAGCAATCGTACAGAAGGTAAAGAGCTAAAAACTGTAACGCCCATGTTGTCTTAGAGCTGATATGTAATGTGGATGCCTCAAGCAGATTCAGCTGTGTGAACCTTGAAGATGAAAGTAAATGTAATGTATCGCCTGCACGAAAGCATGGCTCTTTGCGGAAGCATGGTGGCAGAGAACTCAGTTCTTCCAAGGCTCTGTGTCA
This sequence comes from Neotragus moschatus, assembly GCA_006410615.1. Classification (NCBI taxonomy): domain Eukaryota; kingdom Metazoa; phylum Chordata; class Mammalia; order Artiodactyla; family Bovidae; genus Neotragus; species Neotragus moschatus. The sequence goes on along the minus strand of SJYA01001833.1, from coordinate 728,493 downwards.
GGGCAGCTAGACTGTAAGGTGTGGTGTCAAGATGCAGGTCATCACAGCAGTGACAGTGCTGCTCAGACACTCCATGTTAGAGCTAAACATTTTCCAAGTTATATCATCTTTGGCTGTATCAGTCTCTGACTGGACTACATAGAATGGATTCTGTAGGAGGCAATCAAGAGTCTTAATAACATGCACTCTATGCTGTGGTCTTCTTTTTCTCTGCTTCTTAAAGCTCTACCCTCTGGTGGGACTAGTTCTAACTCCTTTTTTTTTTTTTTTTTTACTTTAAACAAAGCTTTTAAAATGACAGTCTCTTATCTAAAGATCCACCCACAGTACATCTTGGAAAATATATCTTAAGTGGGTAGAAAAAGGCAAGATTCTACTGAAATGATTTTATATATCTCTATATAAGTGTATACATATACATGTATATTATAAACATATACATAAAGTGAGTTTTCTTAGTCATATAGTATAATATATATGAGTTGATAAATATCTAAGATATTGAATACTAGGAGTTTTTCTCCTACAATAATGTAAATAATGACAATAAAAATATTTTGTTAAAACACATATTCACTGGAATCATAAAAAAAAAAAAAGCCAATATAATTATCTCTGATCTGGTAAAGCCGTGAAGCTAATTTTATTTCTTGAGGCATTCAGAATTTTTCAAATAAATTTTTATAATGAGCCACTGCCTTTCCTGACCCCCCACCCCCCGCTTTTCTGGCCCACATACAGATGACAAACACATCAAACCACCAAACAGCAAGTTAGAGCTTTTATCCCTTCTCAGGAAGAAAAATATTCACATCAACTGGAAGAGCTGAAATTGCATCCTACAGTTTGGCTTGGCTCTGATTTCCACCTTCTGTGATGTTATACTCACTTCTATTTCATTCAAGTAATCTCTCTGGCATGACTATACTACCTTTGACTATTTTCATACAGTTTTCTGGGGCGGCATGAGTATTCAAACATACTCCTCCCTTTTTGTAAAAATAATTTTGAAAACTTCTTCATTATTAATAATAAAACCAGTGAAAGACATTCCAGTACTGGTTATAGTAAACTCTAAATTTAAGCAGAATCGTGAAGATGGGAACCAGAAAGAGTGAGAAACAGAAAACTAACAAAAACCAAGAGGCTACTTGTTCCGGTGGCTTGCTGATTCAGATATGCTGTTTTATTTGTCAGAAGCCAAATAACTTATCCAAATTCATGGTATACCACAGGGATAAGACTGGGACCCAGAAGCATCTCCAAAGTCATTTCCGTTAGACTCACTGGAGATGTCAGGAACATGTTTTGTGAATCCCTGTGAATCAAGCACTTGATAAATTGTGTCCTGTATCTCCTTTGTATCTCCTTTAATGAGGCACACCAGGACACCTTGTTCAGAGGACGTGATTCAAGACACACAGTCACAGAGTGAAATGCAAATACTGCTGTACAATAAATGTAAAAGGTCATGTAAACACAGCAGAGAATGTTGTCACACTGTGCACAGAAGGAAGACTGGCAAAGCACATTCCATACTATGAATCACAAATCTCTGAATGACCAGCGTTTCTGGGGACTATGACAGTTCAAAAGCCTTATATACAAAGAACTGTACAAATGAAGCCTTCTAAGCGTGTCCTGCCAAATTCCAATGGGGAAAATGTCCTTTTCCTTTGTAAAGATGATGACTCACATAGAACCAATGAGCAGAGTCAGAAACAAGTAATGCCTCTTTACAAATCTGGCACTTTGATGATTAAGTCGTGCCATCAGAAAATTCCCTGAATTTTTTTATTACAGAATCTCATCCTGGTGGTTAGGCACAGCAGATAAATTCATTATATGTAGCCCCTATTTGAGGCTAATTTTTCTGAAGCTAAGACCAATCTGAGGCCATAAGTAAGGAGAGTTTCCTTTTTCTTGGATTTATTATCCCAAAGCACCACAATGTTATATTACAGAAGACTAAAATGTATAAAGAAAGAATTTGGAATGGGTTTGAGTTCAGCCAGAGCTGTTAACTCTCATATTTCAAAAGGGCAAAAGGAAAAACCCAGAAGAGCTTATCCTCTGCTGAATACAGGATATGGAAACAGATTTTCTCTAAAGATGGCCATAAAAGACAACACTGCCTAGTTCCAACTACCTGCCTCACGAAGAGGAGTAAATAAGAAAAAAAAAAGGGGGGGGGAGCCAACACAATATACTCCGAAAGAACTATTTAATCCAACCTGTACATAATGGAGTCTGAGGAGGGAAGGCATTTGGGAATATAAAGCATATTCCAGGTTGAGGGTGCTTATTAGATTGGTAGCTTTTCTTTCAGCCTTCTTTATGCTTTTCAAAGGTGTTTAATGACAGTAACTTGTGACAAGCAGAGAAGAGAATGGGTGATAGAAAACACAGTAGCATTTTTGCTTTCATCTGTATCTCTTCAGATCAGAGATGAAGGCTCTGATTTCAGCCTGGTGCTAGTGCTTGCTGGAGGAGGATAAAGAGCCAGAACCAAGAGCATATTTGCCCGAGTCTCTCTGAGAGCACTCTGATTCAGACTGAAGTGCTAATAATGATATACAGATCTTAGATAAACACTTACTAAAAAGATCTCCACAAAAGACCTTATTTAAAGGTCTCATCTGCCCTTCCCTAGTTCATAATCACCTTATTCTCGCTTGCTTGATAGACCTTAGACTTTCTTTACGTGTGATATTCAACTCTACCTTCACCTAGCAGCATTTTAAGATTTTATATCACATGCTTAAATTAAAAAACATAATTTTAGTTATCAACCAATTTTATGAAAACTAAAAATAGCAAATGGTCTAATTTAAAACACATTTATAGCAGTTGAAAAGAGACACAATCTGTAGGATAATCAACTTATCATTGTATATAAAATATATTACTTAAAAGACCCAAAAAGTATTTCTCATGAGTTAGAATTTACTTTTTTTTTTTTTATGACCTACCATCTTAATATCTGTTCAGACTGAGCACTGAAAAAAAGAAAAAAAGTTCAGAGAAACAGAAGAATCATTTTCTACTTTTATGGAGATTCCCCTTTTTCTCCCCCAGTCCAGGAAACCCTGAGGCAGATGGCTTTTAATTGAGAATGGTCCTAGAGACCCGTGGAGTCAACCACTTCAGGTATTTTGACAAGACAGAGCCCTGGAGTAGGTATGCAAGAGGAAAAAAAAAAAAATCTCACTGTTTGAGCCCACCTCAGAGGTCAAGATACTTCTCCGCTATCTTACCTCCTGGACAGCTCTGAGTTAATAGCACATCCTGGAAAAATTTAAGGTATTCTATAGCAAATTGGAAGCAGTTGCCTCTCCACAGTTAGCCCTGCCTGAGAACGTCAGGCTCTGACTCTTCAGGAATATTATTTCAGGAAATATTTACTTCCTGCCATATTTTCCACAATTCATATCTCTAAATGAAATGGTGAGGGGAAGCAAAGGAATCAACAGAAAAGGAACTGTTGGTTTAGGTTATCATGGGAACCTTAAGAAGAACATCATTTGCCATGGTAATTTATTGATTCATTCAAATAATATTTATTAACAGCCTTCTATATTTTATTTTTTTTCATTAAAAATTTTTTTTATTTTATATTTTTTTCCATCTCAGGTGTACATGAGTTCCCAATCTTGAACCCGCCCCCCCACCTCCCATCCCATATCAACTCTCTGGATCATCCCCGTGCACCAGTCCCAAGCATCTTGTATCCTGAAAGAAACGAATCGTCAGCCTTCTATATTTAGAGGATACAGTACCAAATGGGACAAACAAAACCCCTGTACGCATAAAGCACGCCTTCCTGTGGCAGGGACAGATAATAAACAGATTGACCAATATACGTGGCATGTCTAATGGCAACAGGGCATAAAGACAAAGACATTTTAAATCCAGTTCAAGCTCAATGTAGAAAAGGCAGAGGAACCAGAAATCAACTTGCCAACATCTGTTGATTCATAGAAAAAGCAAGAGAGTTCCAGAAAAACATCTACTTCTGCTTCATTGACTATGCTAAAGCCTTTGATTGTGTGGATCACAACAAACTGTGGAAAATTCTTAAGAGATGGGAATATCAGACCACCTTACCTGCCTCCTGAGAAATCTGTATGCAGGTCAAGAAGCAACGGTTAGAACCAGTCATGGAACAATGGATTGGTTCCAAATTGGGAAAGGAGTATGTCAAGGCTGTGTATTGTCACCCTGCTTATTTAACTTATATGCAGAGTACCTCATGGGAAATGCTGGGCTGGATAAATAACAAGCTGGAATCAAAACTGCCACAAGAAATATCAATAATCTCAGATATGCAGATGACACCATCCTTATGGCAGAGAGTGAAGAGGAACTAAAGAGCCTCTTGATAAAAGTGAAAGAGGAGAGTGAAAAAGCTGACTTAAAACTCAACATTCAAAAAACGAAGATCATGGCATCTGGTCTCATCACTCCATGGCAAATAGATGGGGAAACAATGGAAACAGTGACAGACTTTATTTTCTTGGGCTCCAAAATCACTACAGATGGTGACTACAGTGATGAAGTTAAAAGACACTTGCTCCTTGGAAGAAAAGCTATGACCAACCTAGATAGCATATTTAGAAGCAAAGACATTATTTTACTGATAAAGGTCCATAAATCAAAGCTATGAATTTTTCCAGTAGTAATGTATGGATGTGAGAGTTGGACTGTAATAAAAGCTAAGCACCAAAGAATTGATGCTTTTTTTTTTGAACTATGGTGTTGGAGAAGACGCTTGAGAGTCCCTTGAACTGCAAGGAGTTCAAACCAGTCAATCCTAAAGGAAATCAGTCCTGAATACTCACTGGAAGGACTGATGCTGAAGCTGAAACTCTGATACTTTGGCCACCTGATGCAAAGATCTGACTCACTGGAAAAGACCCTGATGCTGGGAAAGATTGAGAGCAGGAGGAGAAGGGGACAATAGAGGATGAGGTGGTTGGATGGCATCACCAACTGGGTAGACATGAGTTTTAACAAGCTCTTGGAGTTTGTGATGGACAGGGAGGCCTGACATGCTGCACTTCATGGGTCACAAAACAGTTGGACATAAGTGAAATGAACAGATAAAGACAAATAGAGAAAGGAGAGAAATATGGAATGGCCAGCTGTTGCTATTTTATGTAGGGAGCCTATGGAGGACTGTACTGACAAAGGTGAATTTTAGGTAGAAACCTGAAGGAAGGAGGAGCAGGAAAGAAAGAGATTTCAGGTGATAAGAGGGGAGGATGTGTGATGCTCTGGGTGGAGTGGGTGAGGAGCAAAAGAGCAGGAGATGAGCAAGGGCCTTGTGGATTCTGTAAGTACTTGAATGAGAATGAGGAGCTAATACAGGGTTTGAAGAAGAGGAGGGACATGATTTGACTTACATTTCTCAAAGCATCACTTCAATTGTATTGTTGAAAATAATCTATGGGAGACAAGGTCTGAAGAAAGGAGAAGATTAGGAAAACACAGCAGTAAACCAAGTGAGAAATGCTGATGATCAAGATGACTGGACCAGAGAAGGGGAAGTAAAATGATGTGAGACATGATCAGATAGTGCATCTATTTGGAAGGCAGAACCAACATTTTCTGAGAAATTAAACATGGAAGGTAAGAGAAAGAAGGTAAAGGTTTTAGCCTGAACTGTGGTGTTGGAGAAGACTCTTGAGAGTCCCTTGGACTGCAAGGAGATCCAACCAGTCCATTCTGAAGGAGATCAGCCCTGGAATTTCTTTGGAAGGAATGATGCTAAAGCTGAAACTCCAGTACTTTGGCCACCTCATGCGAAGAGTTGACTCATTGGAAAAGACTTTGATGCTGAGAGGGATTGGGGGCAGGAGGAGAAGGGGACGACAGAGGAGGAGATGGCTGGATGGCATCACCGACTCGATGGACGTGAGTCTGAGTGAACTCCGGGAGTTGGTGATGGACAGGGAGGCCTGGCGTGCTGCAATTCATGGGGTCACAAAGAGTCGGACACGACTGAGCGACTGAACTGAACTGAACTGATGGAAGAGCAGGATTGCCATGGACTGAGAGAACAACTCGGGGAAGGTATGTATGTGTATGTTTTAGGGAAGTCAGCCGAGAACTAAATTCAGAAATTCTATTTTGGAAATGACACATTTCAGATGTTTATTATAGATCCAAGTGACAATACTGAGTAGGTGGTTGAAGGTACAAGTCTGTAACTCAGAAAAAGGTCTGAAATGAAATATAAACTTATGATTTATTAGCATATTAAGCCCTGGGTCTAGTTGAGATCACCATGAATGAATGTTGATATGTAAGAATTAGAGGATTTAACTCTGAGACTCTTCAATATTTAAGGAGCAAGTGATATAAGTAAGAAGCAGAAGAAGAGATTGAAAAAGAGCAGTGAGGTAGGAGGGATCCAGGCGAGGAAATTGTTTCACGTGGGAGGAGCACCCTACCGTATCAAGAAAGAAGGCTATAAGACAAGAGTGAGGAAAAGCTTTTTAATCTCCAGCTGCAACCTCTCACTCAAAAGCAAAAGCTTTTGTAGAAATATCCTTATAGAAACGCCCTTTTATATTTGTAACACTTAGAAAGTAAAGTATTTTACTTAGATCATATTGAAATTCTGTTGATAGTTGATGGTTTAAAATGATATCCCTAAACCATATGCTCAAAATAACCCCCAGGCTTTTAAATTCCCTACTGGATGAGGAAATTATTCAGTAAAAGGAAATTATCTCAGTGACTGTGTTATTAGGAATGTAGCTTAGTGATTTTCCAGAAAGACAGATTACCTGACCCAGATGGATAATTTTCTTAAGTCTTGTACCATCCAAGTTGATAAAAAGCAGCTCTAGTCACTGTGTATGACCATTTACCATTTCCCTGCTGGATATCATCTTATTGTCTGGACAAAGAGTACCTTAAGGGGTCAAGATCCCTAAAAGTTAATGAATCAAATTTCTGTCCAGTGGCATATTTTAAGAACATCAAAGGGTATATAAGGGCAGATACACTGTATTCTAGATGTAATGATGAAATAATTTGTAACATAAAAACTGATTTACAGTCCATCCTAAAGGAGATCAGTCCTGGGTGTTCACTGGAAGAACTGATGCTGAAGCTGAAACTCCAATACTTTGGCCACCTGATGTGAAGAGCTGACTCACTGGAAAAGACCCTGATGCTGGGAAAGATTGAGAGCGAGAGGAGAAGGGGACAACAGAGGATGAGATGGTTGGATGGCATCATCGAGTCAATGGACACGGGTTTGGGTGGACTTGGAGTTGGTGATGGACAGGGAGGCCTGGTGTGCCGCAGTTCATGGGGTCGCAAAGAGTCAGACATGACTGAGCAACTGAACTGAACACTCTCCTCTTCCATTGTTTAAATCTCATATATATATATATATATATATATGTATGTATGTATGGTATATATATATAAACTGGACTACACAAATCAAATGGATGTTGTCAATAATAGCCTCCTCCTGTGACTATAATTAAATGCTTCGTAAACTTTGAAAAAAAAAAAGCCCAACTTACTAAGTTCTAGAATATTATTTGACTTGCATTTTAGAAGTCCTATGTAAATGTGTGTGAGTTAATTAGTGATGGCTAGTAAGTCATGTATTGTTTTTTTCCTACCTGTTCACCTTAAGAATATCCAGGCAGAAGAAAGAGGAAAAAGAAGAGAGTGAGGAAGAAAGAAAACAGAAGGAAAGAAAGGTGGGAGGGAGGAGGGAGAAAGGAGGGGCAAAGTGTGTGCTTAGAGAGAGTAGTAAGTATTCGGGAAAAGTTGAAAAACAAACAGTCCTAGACCAATATAAAGCATCGTGGTTTTTTTTTTTTCTTCTTTTCTTTTCCTGTTTTGGCAAAGCACAAAACAGTTATTATAATAAAATGCCTGCATCTTCAACACTCTGAATTGAGAGGCCAGGAACAGTAGCAGATTAGGTGAGCAGATTCATCCAGTTTCACACAATAATCTTAGACACTGCAGAACCTGGAACTCGGCGCTTCCAAACTCCAAGTTGAGCAGTTCTGACAAGGCTACTCTGCAATCACAGACCCATCAGAAATGTGCCTTCAGGTGCTAAAAGACTTGGTTAAAGAATCTGATGCGATTTGGTCTTAACCATTTCACGTGCAATATTAGACATCCTTATAAACTGCACACAGGGATTGTGCACTCACAGGGAATTCAATCTGCAGTTTATAGTATATGTTAATATGGAAGCACTGGGATAAATAATTTATTCATTTGGCTGTCTTGTGAGGCACTTTGCTATACCTGTTGCCAGTCCTTCAACTCCATCTTTGTTACAGTTTACCAAGATTATCCATGACACTAAATATACCTTAGCCTTACTAACTAAGGCTTACTTCGTCCCAGACTGTACAGTGTTCTGGATATGCTATTTATGTTGCCATTTGCAAATAGCATATATTCAGAACAGCTGGGGAGACATCATAGCATCTGGAGCAGAGAAGAGCCTTTAGGCATGCAGTGACTAACCAAGATGCCAAGGAAAGAAATGTAAGCATCAACAATTTCATGCTTTTATATAAATGACAATAATGCTTAGCAAAGTGGCTCAAATGTTTCCAATGGTCTCTATTCTTGAGAATTTTCAAAACCAATCTTAAATGTTTCTGAATCAATAGGAATTAGTTTAAATTGTGCTTGTCTCAGGCAAAGTATTGTAAATCAATCTCCTCCTAAACATACATGAGCAGCTTAAAATTACATCACATGCCACGGCCAACAAGTGTTGGATGCCAAATCTAAATAGAGTAAATCTAATTTTCACTAGATTGAAATATGTAATACAGAAATGGACTTTTAAAATGTCAAGGAAAATAACTGCCTTGCCTCTAACTCTAATATGCTCCTTAAATACCCAATATATACCACAGATCAAATAGACTAGGAAACCAGGTCACAGTAAACATTTGAAAAAAAAAAAAAAAACTTTATATAGGATACAGAAGTTGTCATTTAAACAGATAATTGGCCATATTTTTCAAAAACTGTGAAAAAACCGTGCTCCCTAATTTCATGTTTATTTCTCACAAAAGGAATGGCACAATATGGGATTTTCACTGTCAAAGACCTTTAAAGAGATGAAACTTATTAAAGTTAATTATTATTTTTAAATGGGTTTACAAATCAAGGGGGGGAAAACAAGTGACTATCTGAAGGTGTTAAGTGTGGAGGAACCCATATAAAACATATTGCCGTAAAAAAACAAAGCAATCCCCCATTTTCTGGCTATATGTAATCCTTCTATTTTCATGCATTGCATTCACTACACTGCAATTTCATTCTAGAGGAAGTTCAAGAATTAGAGGAAATGTTAAGAATGTTAAATACACTTGATACCACCTACAATGCACAGAACTCATACCACCTTTAGGCCTATACAAGAAATTAACTCTGGATGAATATTTGCTTGCATATTTTATATAAATCACACATATCTAAAGTCCAAATCTATGAATATCTTTAAAAAGTTCCATTTTCAATCTGTTAAAAAAAAAAAAGAAAAAACTAAATAAAAGAGAGCTGAATGATCACATTTCAAACTTGAGAACGTTTTTAATAAAAGTAAATAATAAGCTCCTAAACATATCTGACTAAAGGATATTCAGGGGAAAAAAAAATTAGCTCAAGTCAGATTTACCAGGGAACACCATTGTTTTCAGATTTGCAGTGTGTTTGCAACAATTTACACTAACCCACTATTATCTTGTGAAGCCCTGATGTATTTCCTGGTTATTCACACAAGTAAAGTTAAATTAAAGGCTGAACTTGCATTTTAAAGCCTGGGGCAAGAGAAAGCTGAGTAGGTCAAAGAGAAGGAAAACTTTGGTTTTCAAGGAAGGCAGGGGAAGGTTCCTCTGTTCAAGCACCAGTAGTTGCTGTGAGGAGCCAAGCTGGGGTGAACTCAAAAAAGAGTCTCCTTTATTTCAGTACAGAGATTTCTGCAGGGACACTGGCAATAGAGATACAGAGAAACCTCTAGGAATGTCTCTGCAGGGATCTCAGTTGTGCTCACCTGCTGGGGCAGGTGAGAGGGAAGCTCTGTGGAAGTCTGGGACTGACCAGAATAATTGCCCTTGAGAGAAGCTTTGATTTCCTCCAGGAAAGGAAGATAAAGCGGGTGCCCATGGGGCCAGGGCAAGTGAGAACCTGGAATATTTTCTATTTATTTCTCCTTCCTTTTTTTTTTTTTTTTTTTTAAATTTTGTTTCATCATTCATTGAAGTTTCTTCCACCCTAGCTGGTTTAATTTAGGGCCAGTGTTTGTTTATTTTTGTTGTTCTTCTTGATTTCCTGGAAGACTGACAAACAGTCTAAAGAATGTGAGTGCCTGCTTTGAATTAAGCCCACCGAGTCAGATTACTGGTTGCAAAGACAGCGGTTAGGAAAGAGCCAGTTTTGATTCAAGTTAGAAAGAGGCACTCACGGTTCTGAAAGCAATGCAAGGAGCAAGGAGAACTTGGCTGTATTCTTTGGTTACTTACAAGAAGGCTGGAATAAATTGCTTGTTTGTTTAACAGCTTTTGAAAGTAGTGGATAAATTGCTTTTGGTGACTAAATGTGGTTATGGGAGGTTGAACAATTGGAGTCATTTCCATAATCAGCAATCGCTGTTGCTGAAATTAGAGAGAAAAGTAAGTGATAAATAAAGGGAAAACATGTCTGGCAGGAAGCATTATTCAATCTAAAGCCGTCCCAAATGGTTAAAAATGTAGCTTACATTACACTCCTGTGATTTTGCAACAACATGGAAGAAACGAAGACCACTCAATTTCACAGTTCCAGGGGAAAATGAGGCTCTTTCGGGGACTTTTACTTTCCCGGCAATGTGTTTGTGATGCATTCCAGATGGACAGGCCTTGAAAAGTGACAGTACCCATCTATTTGTGAGAATGAACACAGGGAGACTGAGAGTTTTCACATCTCTGTGTCGCTAAAACATAAACACCGCAAACCACAAATGAGTCCACTTAATCCAATCCGGGAGGACTCCTGAGAACCAGACGCTTTATCAGTTATCATCAAAGCATCCGGTCTAATTCTCCTTCGCTCAGGTCTCTCTGAGTGGACAGGGGGGGCAGGGCGCTTGATGGAATGGAAATTTTAAGAAAGCTTAAGACAGTTCTTTGGATGAAGATAGACAGCTGATATTTTAATGAGTGGGTGACACAAGGGCGAAACACATCAACGGTATGCTGTGAGTTCGATTAAAATATGAAAAGATCTTGACAAATTGGAAACATGACCTAAATCTAATAGAATGGCATTTAAAGGAAAGAAATGTTGAACCTGAACTTGGTTGAGAAAGGCCTATGAGTGGATAGGGGGGATGCTAGTGAGCAGGGGCCGCTGTAAGAAAGTGTGTGTCGTTTTGCTAATCAGCTCCAGAAGAAAACAACAGTGGCTGGCTTTAAGAAAACACCTTAGCTGAATAAGGGGAGGTGACTGCTCCTCTGCTGGCTCGGCTGAAGTGCGGTCCCGTGCGGTCCTGCCAGTATCTCAAGGCAAGAGTATCACCAAGGCCGCGCCCTCCTCTGGCGGGGTGGATCCCATCTCCTTTCTAAGCCAGCTCCCTTTCTGCTCTCTGCCGTTAACTCCTGCGTCCTCCTGGTTCCTCCTCATTGGCATTTGCGCACACTCGGGTCTGATCACGTAAATTCCCCAACGCCCTGCATTAATCGCCCTGCCACAGCTGCCCTCTTCTTCCTTTTGGCTGCTGAACCTCCGCCGCTGCCATCTGACCCTCATGTTTCTGACATCTCCCACCCAAGTCTGGCCTCTATTCTCGCTGCTCCCCTGGAATAACTGTTCGCATCACCTACGAGTAGAGAACAGAGCTGCGCACGCGTCTTCCTTGGCTGCTGATCAGGGTTAAACACGGCTGGCCAGCCTTTCTGGAACGAGTCTTCTTTGGCCTCCTGGACGCAGCCCCCTCCGGGTGTGTCTCCTGAGCCACGAGATGCCTGGTCTCGGTTTTCTCGTTTCATTTCGGCGATGTGTTCTGGAGGATCTTCTTACTCCGTCCACTCCTCGGGGTTCCCAGGCCCTTCCTCAGCGGGCGGAGGGGCTTCCTGGGGTGGTGAGCCTGTGCAGGATCCGAGGGCCCCCTGCGCTGCCTCGCAGGGAAGGCCCCCCCAAGGAGGCCCGCAGGCTCCCTCGTCTGGGGCCCACAATGGAAGAGCCGGCTGTCTTCATGCAGCGGTGCTTTCAAAGAGTTAACAACACTGGAGATGTTTAAGAAAATTCTGCCATAAGGAAGCATTTTTGAGCTTAAGGACCTAGAAGAATAGAGACCTCCGAGTCCTACAAAAGCTCCACAGAGAGGGGTCCTGGAGAGGATCAAGGACACGCAATGGAGGGTGGAGTGAATCGCTGCCACAGAAACACAAAGCCGCTGAACATGATGGAAGAAATGAGACCGTGGGCCCTCCGGGAAGGCTGAGGGGACCCGGGAGACCACCCCACACCGAGGTGGGCAGCAGGCAGCCAGCCCTTCCTTCCTTTTTTTTTTTTTATATTAAGGTATAGTTGACTTGTAATAATTTATTTATAAGCATCAAGATTTATAATTTTTAAAGGCTATCCTCCATTTATAGTTATTATAAAATATTTCCTATATTCCCTGCATTGTACACTATATCCTTCTAGCTTATTTTATACCTAATATTTTGTATCTCTTAATCCCCACCCCTTTGCTGTCCCTACCCTCTTCTGACTTCACACTAGTAATCACCAGTCAGCTCTCTAGATCTGTAAGTCTGCCTCTTTTTGTTATATTCATTAGCTTTTTTTTTCTAGATTCCACATATAAGTGATATCATATACTGTTTGCCTTTCTCTGCCTGACTTGTTTCACTTAACATAATGCCCTTCAAGTCCATCCATGTTGTTGCCAATGGCAACCTTTTGTTCTTTTTCCGGGCTGAGTAGTATCCCATTGTGTATATGTGCCAGTCTTCTTGCTCATTCATAGGGTCAGGTGACTACATTTGGCCTGTAACTAGAAGTACTGGGTGCAAGAACTGTACTTACATCGAAAAGATTTGCACTTCTAAATCTCTTCCACCTAATTATGACATTTTAAAACAGAAAAGCTGAAAGAATGACATTGTCAATACCCCTGCTGTCACCATCTATATTTACAGTTGTTAACATACTGCTGTGTTTGTTTCATGACAGATCAACTATTTATCCATCCGTGTATCTGTTTTTATTTTTACCCATTTCAAAGTTGCAGATGTGGGTACACTTTAGCCTAAAATTTATCTTGTTTCATATGTTTCCAGCATTCCCCTGAGGTAGTTACGGTCATTTCTGTTTTCCAAAGAGTAAGCAGAGGTCCAGAAGCCCAAGCAACTCACTAGAGTCACACTCTTAGTAACTGATGAACCTCACATTTTGAACTCAATGTCTCTCTTCAAAGTTCAAGTTTTTAACCTGTGAATTTTCCATTCCTTCAAATCCCCTCCTTCTCTCCCCCTCGCAAGGGACTCAGAGTTTCTGAGGCTTTGGGGTATAAAGCACCATTAATCTGATCAGGACTTGGTATGCTGGGGTCCTGTAAAAGAAGAGTTCTGACTGCTCAGTTCACCTTGAAAACTAAGAGAGAGGAACTCTGACCCATTTGGAAATAATACCCTTGAGTTCTAGGTGCTGCCTTCGGGTGTCAGAGAAGAGAAACTGTATTTTGCATTTCCACTATAAGTATTTCTCTTTGGGAATAAGCAATTCCATTAAATAAAGTACCCCTTTCCCTCTGATTAATTTGAAAGATGTCAGAATTTGAAAAAGCACAGCTCTCTTTTCTTTCCTGAAATTAAATGCTTTATACCTAACTCACTTCTTATAAATAAGACCTATTTATCATAGATCTGCAGACTGTTATACACTTTGGGGTTTACTCAGCTTCCTTCTAATGGACAAAATTTCTGAAGCTGCTCCTTTGTATTTCATCAAGAGTGATGAATCTCAGCCACCTTGATATCATGGCTTGGAAGCTCCCAAAGCAACTGGTTTAGTCATGTATTTGATGATCCATGCTGTGGCCATAAAACTTTTCCGAGTAACACTCAAGTTCCAATCTACATATCTGAAAACAACACTTTCCATCTGCTGTTTCAGAGTGTTTTCTAGAGACCCGGCTGCCAGTGCCTACCCAAGGCACTGGGTGGCCTCACAAAGTCAGCTCACTGTGTCTCTCGCTGCCAAGGGCAGCAGAGCCCAGAGCTGGCCGCATGATCGTCTCCCGAGTCAAACCAGAATTCCATTTAACAAGCTGACAGCAGCGACAGGAGCACAAAATAGCAAGCGGATACACGGTGTGGTATTTGTCAAAGATAAAGAGCTGAGCTTGAGCTTAATGCTTTCCAAAGATTTTGGAAGACATTCAGATCAACCACCCCAAACAGTTTCTGTTCCTTGAACTTCTTCTCACATTTCTCTTACTGGTAAGTTGCCACTTTGACACATTAAGCTTTGCTTGGTGGCAATCTTTTGAAGATACCAGAAATTAGAGTCTGTTTTGATTTCACTGACATGTCTCATGTTTCCACACATGTAGTTTACCGAAACTCTTAAGGGCTAAAGCCAAATTCAATTCTGCTTTATTGTTATATCTTCTTAAAGCTAAATTTACACACTGCACACAAATATGCACACTTTTACAATAAGACTTTCCATAAAAACACATAGCTTCATTATTTATGGTTATAAAGAAAGCAGAGAAAGATTTACAAAACACAGTATTTTAATCCAATCATGTGTGCCTTATTGCCTGCATTACATAAAATAGATTTTTTAAAAAATCAATCATATCTATTGCCATTTTAGTTTGGTCTTCAGAGAGCGTACCATCCCTATAGTTTTTCTGTCACATGTAGAGGCAAATTAAATTTGAAAAGAAAAAAAATGACCTTTCCTGTTTTCTTCAGAATGTGCAAAAGCAACCAATGCAACATGAAATATAGCATACATTAGGAGAATTAATTTTTGGATGAGTCTGACAGCACGGATGAACTGGAAGCTTAGGCCAGCAAAAACTGAAAAGAAGCTATATTTTTTAAAACCAAATATATAGATTTAGAGAAAGCAAATCTCCTTTTACTTTTATTGATAAATTCTCATAAAAATGAAATTTCTATAGCTGCCAAAACTCCAGTTAGTCTGAAAACTCTTCAAATACTGAATCATGTGGACGGATCTCTAGTTGCGCTTTTGTGGTTTGTTGGGAAAATCACTCTGCAGGGAACCTTTTTAATCAAAGCGAAGTCTTCCATCTTTCATATGGTGCTGCTTTTCCCCTTTCTCCAAAACTCTTTATCCATTTTGGCCACCATGATCTGGAGTTCTACTGCAAGTTTTGAATTTTGCAAACATCAGTCTGAGTGAGCTTTTACGTATCACCACCATACACCAAACATTCTGAGGAAGACTCACCTTGACACAGACTGTATTTGCTCCCCTGTTGGGTAACAGAGCAATCTTAACTCATGTGTGCCTTCCTGATGCTCCTCAAGTTTGTGGCAGGGGTGAAAAAACTCCAATTGAGATCAGTTATAACCGCAAATCCCCAACATGCTTCCACGGAGAAAGGGAACTGAAAGTACTATAGCTCTCTGTGATTTGGCAAGAGAGTGAATGCTTCAGAGCTGAAGTGGGGTTGCCCAGAAGAGGCAGGTTTGAGGAATTTCCTTTCAGAAACATCTCTTATGTAAGAAAGGCTGACAATTGCTTAGACTAGAAGGTATTTGCAGCCAGACCGAAAAAAAAATATTTTAGTACCACTTAGCTGCCTGGAACTATGGCCCAAGGAGGCCTGGGAGCCAGCCATACTTAAGCATTGGCTGCTGGCTGATTCTTCCTCAGGATGGTCCAGGACACAGACTGTGAAGTATGGGCACATGGGAGCGAAGTGCAAGGTCCAGGCCCCCTGAGGCGCTGGAGAATGTCTCTGGCAAGTGTGTGGATGGTGCCCCCAGTGGCACATCTCCTTCATCAACAACTGAGTGTAGGGGTCAAAGAAGAAAAAATCTGAATAACTCATAACTATGCAACTCGCTCCAGTCTCCTCTTGTGTCATCTTGCATTAGTACTAGCTTGGGAAGACATGGTGGTCTTTCATGCCTTTCCGCCTTCAACGCGTGTTGATCCCTTGACCCTTTACTTCTCTAATTGCCAAACATCACAGCTCAGCTTCAATGGCATAGACTGTTATCCTTTGGAATTCATTCCTTCCCATTGGCATGTGCTGGGGGGTGCGAAATACTAGAAAGTTTCCTGGAAGACTGACTAGCATGTTCCATTAGGAAACTGGGCAAAGTGCCCTTAGCAATGACTTTTGAAGGTCATCTAGATCTAAACTTACACTTTATCCCTTTCTACTGTGCATTGGTCAGATGACTATTTGGATCTAATTAATTTAATCACCTGTAATAGCATTTGTGAGGTGGCTAATATGGTAAAGAATCTGTCTACAATGCAGGGGACCTGGGTTCAATCCCTGGGTCAGGAAGAGCCCCAGGAGAAGGGAAAGACTACCCACTCTATTATTCTTGCCTGGAGATTTCCATGGACAGAGGAGCCTGGCAGGCATCTATGGGGTTGCAAAAAGTCAGACACGACTGAGCGATGAACAATTTCACTTTTCATAGGATATCATAATCATTAAATGTTGAGCTTACTATATTTAAATGATTTGAATTATATTATCTTGAAAATGTAGGCTTGAAAATTATGAATTAAGTTGCTGACTTAGGTGTTAGAAGTGCTAGTAGCCCAAAAGGAAACAAAAGTCAGAGAAGTCAAGAGCAGAAAGCTGCTGCTCCCCACCCCGCCTCCTTAAGGCTGAGGGACCAGAAGAGGAGGTGCTTTTCAACTCACCAGAGTCAAGGGACGGGGTGCACAGTAGGAGCTAGGACTAAATGACCCCTTTGCTTGTCTTCCTATGGCTCCCCTGGTGGCTCAGATGGCAAAGAATCTGCCGGCAATACAGGAGATCCAGGTCCAATTCCTGGGTTGAGAAGATCCCCTGGAGAAGGGAACGGCAACCCACTCCATGGAGAATCCCACGGACAGGGGATCCTGGTGGGTTACAGTCCATGGGATCACAAAGAGTCGGACACGACTGAGCAACTAACACACCTGTCTTCCTACAGCACATGGTGGATTCATGGAATAACCCAAGAATTTTAGTGGCAAATACACACACAAAACACGGTTGTGAGGTTTCATGTGTATAACGCACTAAGAATAAAGCCTGCTGTATTACTCTCATTAGATGTGCAAGGCTTCTGGTCCCTTTTGAAGTGACCTGTAATTCTCGTAGTTTAGCAAGAAGCAGAGGGAATTCATAGCCTTTGTTCCAGCTATGGATGCTGCTGCTGCTGCTGCTGCTAAGTCGCTTCAGTCGTGTCCGACTCTGTGCAACCCCGTAGACAGTAGCCCACCAGGCTTCCCCGTTCCTGGGATTCTCCAGGCAAGAACACTGGAGTGGGTTGCCATTTCCTTCTCCAATGCATGAAAGTGAGAAGTGAAAGTGAAGTTGCTCAGTCGGTTCCGACTCTTAGCGACCCATGGACTGCAGCCTACCAGGCTCCTCTGTCCATGGGATTTTCCAGGCAAGAGTAGTGGAGTGGGGTGCCATTGCCTTCTCCCCAGCTATGGATGGCTATGCCAAAAAGTACAAAAATCAGCTGGCAAACAAGATACTTTCCAGTGAGTAGATAATGTTAAAATAGTAAGGTCTGGAGATGGTTTAGGAATGAAAAAGCATCCCAGAAGGTTGGTTAAACTGTGGAATTTATCCCCATGGACTCTAATTTAGTAGACTCTAATTTAGTAAAATTCAGGACCAGACATCCCAAGTGCTTTGTTGCATACGATAGGAAGACCTCATCTTGTGAAGCACATGCATTGTGATTGAAATTGAGGAAGAAAAGGTCCTGAATTTAATCCTGGCCTGCATTTTTTTTAAAACAGTCAGCCTTCTGTATCCATAGATCCTGGCATCTGTGGAGTCAACCACATGGAAAATACTTGAAAAAAAATTTTTTTCAGAAAATTCCAAAGAGTAAAACTTGAATTTGCTGCATGTCAGCAACTACTTATTGATACTTACCATATGCACTGTATAAGGTAGGATAAGTAATCTACGGATGATGACATATACAGGAGGATGTGCACAGGTTATATATGCGAACTATGCTATTTTAGGGCTTCCCAGGTAGCATAGCGTTAAAGAAATCTGCCCACCAGTGCAGGAGACACGGTTGTGATCCCTGCGTCAGAAAGATCCTCTAGAGAAGGAAAAGGCCACCCACTCCAGTATTCTTGCTTGGATAATCCCAGTGACAGAGGAGCCTGGTAGGTTACAATCCACAGAGTCAGTCACAGCTGAGTGTACACACACACACACACACATGTGCTATTTAATGTAAAGGACTTGAGCATCCATGACTTTTGGTAGTGATGGGGATCCTGGAATGAATCCCATTCAGATACTGAAGGAAAACGGTACACGAAACAGAGTCGAAAAGAAGTGAAAGTTTCAAACCACTTATCACACACAGTATGTTTACGTGAAACTTTACTTTTCAACTACATATAAATCTGTGTACCAGGTTGGATATAAAATGTATTTCTTATTATGGGCTATAGACAAAACGTTGGAAAGACTTTGTTCTAGGGAACTCAGGGCATTCACATCAAGTGACATGCAGTCACAAGTCATTTTAAGCTCCGGAACCACCTAACAAGCTTAGGATTAAAGGACGGTGAGGAGGAAAGGCCAGTGGGGTAGCAACTGGTGTAAAGAACCGAGTTACCAAGATGCAAAGAAAGAGCAGTCAGTGGGCTGGAACCAAACTCTGACCCATAATTAGAGTGACATGCATGTGGAATGTTTAATGAATGGATCAGGGACCACAGAGCCCTGACAAATAGTAAAGGAAGCCTAAATTTAAAAGAGGCTTTACATTCTAACTAGCTATTATTACCAGCCCCCTTCTTGGTCTCTCAGTAAATTTCCTTCCTGCTGGAATTCTTCATGCTTCCTCAAAGCTTGATTGTGATTTTTTTTTTCTTTATTTATTTTGGAAAGCCAAAGGAAAATTTGTTTCAGTGTGTTCTTTAAATTAGTTTCCTTGAAGTGTTTTCCTTGCACACGTTAATTACAGCTCCCCCGAGGGGCTGAAGTACCATATAACACACTGTAGTTCAGCTTCCCAATCTCCCTTCTCCAACTCAAGTCACCAATTCGCCCTACAGTCTAGGCTCTGTATTAGTATATAAGTGAGAAGTACATGACTGAGGTTCTTTCAAGTATAATATTAGAGGAGAAAATGTGATTGTCAGTTCTTGAGCACATCGAACTTAAAATGAATAGTTTTGGCCCATAAAATGAAGGGGTTAGATTAGATGAACTCCAAGGTTACCCCTCTTCAATTCAAACATACGCCAAAGAGATTTTCATTTAATACCTGGAAATACAAAGAAGAGATCAGTGGGACTTTGATGAGGCTAAGTGATTCTCATTAGCATTATCTGGCTAGAATTCCAGAGGTTCTCAAGAAAATAATACACGTCCAATACATTTGAGCTGTCACTATACTAGACACTCAGAAAAGGCAGTTAGTTCAAGAAAATGTAATTACTTTTTAATTCTCAAAGACAGCAAACTTTTCAAAGTGGCCACAATGCAATTTTAAGTTCCATCCCACAAGAACAAATCACGGAGAAAGGGAAAAAAATCGCTAAGTACAAAATGTCGTTCCTAAAGGTTTTCAAAGTCTGTTTTTCTCAAATAGGTAAAAGCAGTGGAGGGGTTTGATCATCAGAGTTAGTCAATTATAAAATAGTTAGAACTGGAAAGTTTCTTAGAAACTTAAGGAAAGAGACAGGTGATCAACTTTCTGGGCCAAGTTACTTACTAAACAGGTATTTTACACATGTTGTCTCTTTCCCTCTGCTTGTCTCTTTGATGTAGGTGTCCATTCCCATTTCACAGATGGAAAAATGTGGGCTCAGAAACAAGTGTCAACCAGTGTCAGAGTCAGACTTTCAATCCAGGTAATAATCTACCTCACGTCAGGCAGCTTGAAACAGAAGATGGGTCTGTTAACTTCATGAATGTCAAGTTGGTGACCTAAAAACATCCATTAAAGGGTGCCTTAACATTTACCATCTCTTTTCTTTTTCTTAACCAGATACAAAGATCTAGGCAGGCTCTCACTATGCTATGCTATGCTAAGTCAGTTCAGTCGTGTCCGACTCTGTGCGACCCCACAGACGGCAGCCCCAGCAGGCTCCCCCGTCCCTGGGATTCTCCAGGCAAGAACACTGGAGTGGGTTGCCCTTTCCTTCTCCAATGCATGAAAGTGAAAAGAGAAAGTGAAGTCGCTCAGTCATATCTGACTCCAAGCGACCCCATGGACTGCAGCCTACCAGGCTCCACCATCCACGGGATTTTCCAGGCACGAGTACTGGAGTGGGGTGCCATGCCTTCTCCGCAGGCTCTCACTAGTAGAGAAAAATCCTCTTCTCAGTGACTTGACTATTCACCAGCCTCACTCCAACAGGGGGCAGTAGTGAATACACAGCTAGGGCTGCAATCCTCACAACAGGGAGGTCTCCAGCCTACATCCAGCTCTCCTTTACTCATGCTCTTTCACTGATGAGATCTCATCCCCTCCTAGTATTAAATCTGCCAGCATGATGCAGTCATCCAGAATGTTCATCTGTTGATCAACTGATCTATCTATATCTTCAGCTCTGATTTCTCCTTTAACCTGCTGATCCATATCTGCACTGGCCTAACCAACGGGCACTTCAAATTCCTCATTTCCACTGAATTCCTCATGTTTCTTCAAGAAGCTGCACTTACATCTGAAATCGGCACTTTAGTAAATAACACCATCATTCGCCCACTTAACTCTTGGAGTGTTCTCCTCAACAGACAGACTGACACATACAAAGTAGCAGCCAAATTAAAAACAAATATTTGCTGGCACCACACTGCAGACCTTCATCTCTTGGCTGAAACACTGCAGTAGAGTCTTATTTCCTCTAACACGACTTTCACCACTTCCAACACATTCTCCACATTCCTGCCAGTGTTCACTCACTGAAGAGATACTTTTGATCACGTTGCTCCCTGCCTCAATCATGCAACCATGTCTAGCAATGTTTACCAGTGGTCTGTAGCTTAGCGTCCAAGTTCACGGGTGTGCTAATATGCAAAAACAACTATGCATGTTTATCTTTGGAGAAGGCCCTGAGTTTTCTCACAGCAGATTCCTACAGGGGACAGTGCTCCCCAAAATCATGAACTAAAAGCAAAAAGTAAAAAGTCAGAAGAAGAGTAAACCACTGGAAATCAACAGCAAAGAGTCGAAATCTTGTTTGCTTTGTTTTTTGGGATGTAAGAAGCCATTTCTCACCTAGTCCCTGCCAACCGCTCCCATTTCTTCTCTCACTACGTATCGCCTCAGACCCATTCTCAAGCCATACTTTCTTTTGCACCATTTCCTAGCCTCCTTTTTTGTCTTTGTATTTCCTAGTCTCTATATCTGGGCTATTTTTTCTCCATTTTCTGACTCCGCAAGCTCAAGCCCTCATTTGGGAGCTGCCTCCTCAATGAAGTCCCCCAGAACAGAGCTCCTTCTTGGACCATGAACCCAGCTCTCTACTCGCACTTACATATTGATGTAACTATTTGTTTAAAGGTCAGCCTACTTTTCCACACGTGTCTCAGTGGCAGAGTCTGAATTCCACAGTCCCTCAAAATCCTCACCAAATTAACTAACAAATGCTGCAGCCTATGATAAGGAACAAGGGCTGAAAGTCTTTCAGAACACTTTGAATTAAAAGGGCAGTTTTAAGTCCTGAGAATACCTATGAAAGAAATAACATAGTATACTTGGAGACAATAATAGAAAATGCCTTGTTTTTTAGTAATAGAGTCATGATGTTCATTTCAGAAGAGAGTTATTGAATGATATTTTAGCATATTACATATTAATTCATTCTCAGTAAAAGTTTCATTATCGTAGGAGACTGGCTGATAATAGTAATTCTTATGCCTATTCACTGAAAGAGAAGCAAGCCATTGGTAGTTGATACATAAAAACCAGGTCACTGCCACTGCTGGCTTGAATAAAATGCAGACATACCTATCGTTATAAATCTAACAAGGATAAAGAAACATTTCCTCTCAAATTATATTTTATATATGGTGGGAAAATATTTTATTCTGAAAAAGGCCTCACTGTTTATCAGTAATTCTTATTTGTTTCTCTTTGATGGTATTTTCACTTTTCTTTTAGAAAACTGGAAGTATCAAGTGAAAAGAACAATGCAATGAAAAACTAAGGAGAGAAACAACAGGGTGGGTAAAGTGCAAGACAGAGGAGGAAGAAGTGATGAAGAAGCCCAGGAAAGAATCCAGATCTAACCCGTGGGATGAGTCAGGATCCAGGGATCTGGCAGATAGAAACCTCTGTGACTGAATGAGACACAGCTCATGTCCCCATCACAAGGGACGAAAAGCAGCCTGGCAGAGAGGCAAACCCAGAGTCTGACAGCTGTGACGATAGTGTTGGGTGGAGCCCAGGTAAACAGCATTGGGATGGGCCCAACAAAGGGAACAGGGATGTTCCAACAGGTGTAGAACAATAGTGACTCCAGAGGATGTAAAACTCGAGAAGGCTCATAGAGTGTTAGGGCCAGAAGGAATCCTGCTTCCCTTAATTTGCTGTCTAGGGGAGAAAAATGGATGGCAGAAAGGTCAAGGAAAATATTCAAGGTGTCATCCTGTTACTCCAAATCCTTGCCCTTTCTCTCCTTCGATCTTATTATTCCTTGCTTACAGAATAAAATCCAACTCTTGAGAATAGTATTGATACCTTGACCTACCAATTTGACCTCACAGTACTCCTCTTTGCTTTGTTCTCTCAATTATGCCTGGATATGTTTTCTGCTTTTTCCTGTCTGTCTGCTTTGTGCATGGAATACTGCTCTTTCTTCTGTCCACTTCTTGAAGTTCTGGCTTTTCAAGCAGGGAGTTTTAAATGCCTAAAACCTTTTTCTTGAATTTTCTCCTTCCAAGAAACAGTTCTCCTTATTTAAAAACCACATATCACTCTGTGGTTTGTCCTATACAAACATCAGTGTGTATTAGGGCTGTTAGAGTTCTCATAATCAGGTGGTAAACAGTTTAACAGCAATGAAGCTGTCTTAGTAATTTTTGTGCTCACCATAGCTCAGAGCTTGTAGAGATCAGGGCTCTAACAATATTTACTCAAGGAATGAATAAATGAATTAAGCTATTAAGTCTGAGCAGCCAGCACATTTCTTACCTATTTTAGTGTCTATCTGCATTATTTTTGAGCGTGTTACAGGGGAGTCTGGAGGGTACATCAAGCTTTATACTAAGTACTCTGTGCTCAGTCACTCAGTTGTGTCCAATTCTTTGTGACTTATGGACTGTAGCCCACCAGGCTCCTCTGTCCATGGAATTTTATAGGCAAGAATACTGGAGTGGGTCATCATTTCCTCCTCCAGGGGATCTTCCCGACCCAGGGACTGAACTCAAGTCTCCTGTTTGGCAGGTGGATTCTTAAATATATGTAATTTATGCATACTACTGAACACTAAGTGCCAAATCCTATGCTAAATTCTTTACATATATAATCTCATTTTATTATTTACAACCACCCAGTTTAATTAATAACTATTATTAATTCTACTGTAAACAGAAATTAACCAAGGCCTTAATGGAGTCAAGTGACTTGCTGAAGGATCATTCAGATAGGAAATGTTATTACCAAAATTTGAAAACAGATGATTCCAAAGCCCATGGTATAGCAAAAGATTATGAGTTTAGCTTTATTTTGTGGACTTCGACTTTATAGCACTTTCTTTAGATATATACACTGACACACAGCATATACAGTGCATATTAACTTACATATACTAATTCACATAGATGTACATACTTTTGTGTGCACGTGCATACTATATTCTGAACATAATATTCTAGTTCAGCACAGTCCTGTGTCAAAGTGATGTCTCATTTTTAGTTGTCTCATAAAAATTATTTTATGAGGATAAAACCAGTGAATAAAGACAATTATGTACTGAGATGCATGCTGCCATTTCCTATTTTTTTAATGAATGAGTCACATAAACCAGAGATTAGAATACAAATAAAATGTGGAAGAAATCTATGCCTTAGCAAAATCTGACTTTATCCAGCAGCATCTCATTGTTGCCAGGTCTACAAAATGCACACTGAACTTTATTCAAGAGCTAACTTTGCAACTCATTGGGGTGCCCACCCAGAACCCAGTATGTTCAGGAGTCTTTGCTAGAGGTAAAGATGGTACCGCAGTACCTCACATGAGTTCAGTGACTGCCCACACCAGGCAGAAACTTCTTGTCATTCACCAAAATCTCGATCTCCTTTGTTTCCGGGTACTCGGGTGGACGTTTCTCAGTTTGCCTTGCAGCTTGGCAGTCCCGTGATTGTATTATTCTGACCAAGATTTATGTGAGAAATGTGAGAAATAAATAATAAAGCCTTTTGTGCATGGTTCTCCATGCTTCTGCCCTTCTGCCAGATGAATTTCAATGCCCAGAGCAAGCACAGAAACGGCAACACTGACGGTGAGAAAGTCTCCGTCGGCCTGGATTCCCAGAGGACTGTGGGTGGCAGCTCTACCCCCAAATCCCATTGCCCAAGGGCACCCATCCATCCGTGTTGGACAGAGATATCAGCAGCTCATAAACCTCCACTGTGTGGAGCTGATGAAATCTGAGGGCTGTTACAGCATCTGACATTATCCTGATTCACACAGCAAGTTCTCAATAGACTAAGTGTGCCCGGGTTCAACAATTTTTAGTCCTAAACAGTATCTCAATGACATTTTATAAAACAGAATTTTAAAATTTAGAAATTAGACTACCAAATCATATACTGGTTAACTATAAAGAAATGTAAGTATGTATTTCAATGAATTTCAAGCATAATTCTATGTTACTGCTAGTCTATCCTCACTAAGAGTTGGAAAGATTTCTGTGATCTGCCAAGGTTAACTGTATCATGTCAGCCTTGTTCCTGCTCTTTGATATGTTCATCTGTTGTCTGAATCTGTCGTCTTCAAATAAACCATGTAGGAAATGTCCTCTCCCTCACTTACAGTCCACTTCTTTGACTATGTAAGTTTTGATGAGAGAAGAACAAAAGAGAGACTTCTAGTCTTTCCTTCAAGTCTTTCCTTATTTTATTGCTTCTGTTATTTTCTGTGAGACACCCTCTACATTTAACTTTCATGGTTTTCTTTCCTCTTCAGCCTTTGAACTTCCACTGATGTACTGTGTTCAGTTTACCTCATGTTGAGCTCATGGTGTTCCTTGGATCCCTCCCAGGCTCTGCACTCAAGATCCACATTTGTTTTTAGGCAGGTTTTTGTTAAAGTACATACTTCTCTTAAAGTTAGTACTGTGGCCTCACGGCTGCCAAGGCCCTACTTTGTCGACAGTTCTCAGCGTGTCCTGCCCACCCTGCCTTGCTAGCCTTCTGAAATATTAGGTCTTTGACCATCCTGACCACAAACACTCTCACTTTCCTCCAGACTGACTTGCAGGACCGGCTTTGAGCACTCTGGAAAAGGTCATTTTCTCACCCTTGTGGTGTGGGGAGGGCAAAGGTGAGTTTTCTAAAAGAATGCCACAGGAAGACTATTTTAAAAGAGCTCAGAACATGGTTTCTCTGATGCCAATTCTTCTTCACTGTAAAATAGTCTCCCTTTGCCTCAGAGGGGGCAGAACAAAGTGACTGACCTCTTCTCTCTGCTGCCTTCCTGCTCTGTGAGGCTTGCAGACATTTAAGTAGAGAGGGGGCTCCTCTCTAATTAAAAGTCTCTAACCACGAACTCCAAAAATCGAAATAAGCAAATAAGTGCAGTTATGGCTGCTTTAGGAAAATTCTATTTAAACAAAATTCTATTCCTAAAATGTCTAAATTAGAGGTTAATGTTTTACATTAAAGGCATGATTATTTTTACCCAAAAGGCTTTTTGATATTTCTATTAAATTAGAAACATTTGTTAGTTGCTTAGTCAATGTCTGACTCTTTGTGACCCCCATGGACTGGGGCCTACCAGGCTCCTTTGTTCATGGAATTCTCCAGGGAAGAATACTGGAGTGAGTAGCCATTCCCTTCTCAAAGGGATCTTCCTGACCCACGTTTCAAGCCCAGGTCTTCTGCATTGCAGGCAGATTCTTTACTGTCTGAGCCAACAGGGAAGCTCTGCTTACAATGCAGGAGACTGATCCTTGAGTTAGAGAGATCCCCTGGAGAAGGGAATGGCTACCCACTCCAGTAGCCTGGAGAATTCCAAGGACAGAGGAGCCTGGTGGGCCCCAGTCCATGATGTCACAAAGAGTTGGACATGACTGAGCGACTAACAAAACTTCAGCTTCTAAACTGTTAGCCCATGTATCGCAGCTGGCTCTCAAATCATCTTTTCAGAAAGCATGTCTCCCTACTATTGATTGTATAGGATGAGTTTCAGTGTATCGATTTTACAATGACTTTGTGTAAAAATTTTGACACATATTTAAAATTACTTATTTCCTATCTCCCATTACATTTTCCACTTTCTGCAACAGTCAAATGAAGCAAAGGCAACCACACTTGATAGACACACAACCTATAGTCATAAAGAACATTAAAAACTCAAGATCTCCATTTCCATGTCTCAAGGTATATGAGGCTAGAGAAACTATTCCAGGTGTAGAGTCTGGTTTTGTTTTCCATGAGTTTCAGTCTTCTAAACTAATTATGATATTAATTTTCCTTAAATGGCATAATAATTATCTAAAAATACAAAAGCTATTTCAAATGCACCACCTTTTGTAATCTGTAAATTATTATAACAAACCTTATGCATTTAGATAATTTCCAATACTCAGAGTACAGAGTCTTTAAAAAAAAATCTTCATGAAATTATAAATAATAAGTCATAACCTATCATAATTTATTATAAAACTTGTTAAAGATTTCACATCAAATTTTTGTATGGCTGTGGCTGTTGCATTAATTTCAGTGACTTAGGTTGTTGTCTGCTTTTAAAAGATTATTTGCTAGTTTTGTTGATTTTTAATTTTATGTTTTAGTGAACAGAACTAGAACATTTAGGGGAAAGCTGAAGAATGTTATGGAGTTTCCTTCTACCAATTCTTTGAAAAATAAAACAACTGTTTTGTGTTAAAGAATTACAGAAGCTCCATTTAAACACTGTAATTTGCCAAGAATATATTTTTTTAAAAAGCTCAAACACATTATCTAATGTTGAATAGTATCTTAAGTAATTTTAAAAGTGCAATAGCATTTAATGCATCTAATATAAAATGAAAACATTTTACACCAAATAATAACCATCTTCCATCAGAGCTCTTGGAAGGAAATTTGAAAGAATATGATAAATACAATTGGAATCTAAGTGTTCTTGTTTATAAAGAAGTCCCTATGGCTTCATTTATGAAAAGTGAAAGTGAAAGTTGCTCAGACATGTCCAGCTTTTTGTGACCCCATGGACTAGACAGTCCAAGGAATTCTCCAGACCAGAATACTGGAGTAAGTATCCTTCCCCTTCTTCAGGGGATATATGCAGTGAAGTGTTTTCTTTCTGAAGATCTAAGTTATTCATTTAAAACAAGTCTCCATTAAATGTACCTTTGAGATTGATAATTATTTCAATACTGAAAAAAAAAAAGCAAAACAGAACATAATTGGTCTAAATTTTCTAGTACTTCAGAGAACAGGTATAAAGAAAATCTAAGACACTAGGAAAAGAAATCCAAATAAGTAAAATTTTAAATTATTAATAATAAAGAATCGGAGCATAATTAAAATGAAATAGAGAATACAATAAGGGAAAATAACAAAACCAAAAATGGGTTGTTCTAATAAAAAAGTGACAAACCTTCAGCTAAACTGACCAAAAAAAAGAAAACTCAAATTACCAATATCAGGAGTGAAAGACTGACTTTGCAGAAAATAAAAGGATTTTAAGGAAATACTACAAATAAATTAGATAACCTAGATGAAATGGAAAAATTCCTAGAGAGATGAACACCACTGAAATGACAAAAAAAGAATTTGAAAACTGGATCAGGCCTATATGTAATAAGTTAAGCAATTAAATCAACAATCCAAACTCTGCCCATGGAAAAGCCCAGGCCTAGACAGATGTACCAGTGAATTCCACTACACATTTGAAGAATAATTACCAGCAATCCTTCATAAGCTGTTTCCAAATACAGCTTATTCTATAGAGTCAGTGTTATCCCAACCCCAAACTAGATACAGATATTACAAGAAACAAAAACTAAAGACCAATATTTCATATGAATATGGATGCAAAAATTTGCAACAAAGTACTGGCAAATCAAATCCAGCATTTTATAAAGAGAATTATACCTGTGACTAAGTGGGGATTTAAGGTTGGCTTAACATATGAAAATCAACGAATGTAACATACTATATTAGTAGAATAAAAGACAAAACCTACATGGTCATCTCGATAGATCCAGGAAAACTATCTGAAAAAATTCAGCACATTTGTATGACAAAAATACTCAATTCAGAAATAGAGAGAAATGTGTTCTACCTCATAAGGGGTATCTAGTAATTTGCCAAATTTTCTCAAAGAAATCATCGTGTCAATTTCAACCCTGAAATTTAGACATGTGTATAATCTTAAATGGTCAATCAAGTCTGTCAGTTATATATTTACTGGTTTTAAAGTTGTTGTTTTTTTTAACTCCAGAAAGGATTCAATATTTCAAGTCATTCACATTGAACAGACATCCATTTAAGAATATGTTATAGGCTGAATTATGTCCCCCAAAAGATATGCTGGAATCCTAACTCCTGTTACCACAGAATATGACCTAGTTTGGAGATATGGTCTTTGCAGAGGTAATCGAATTAAAAGCAGTCATTAGGATGAGTCTGAATCCAATATGACTCTCCTTATACAAGATCTGGACACAGATGTGCACACGGGGAGAACACATATGACGATGAAGGCATCTTCTACAAGACAAGGAATGTCAACTATTGCCAGTAACCCATCAGAAGCCGGGAGGAGGCATGGAAGAGATTCTTCCTTGGAGCCCCCAGAAGGAACCAACCCTGCCGAAACACTGATCTCAGACTTCTAGCCTCCAGTTCTGTGAAACAATAAATTTCTGTTTAACTACAGTTAGGTCCCCTACTTTCGAACGAGTTCTATTCTGAGAGCACGTTCGTAATCCCAAATTGCTCGTAACTCCAACAAAGTTAGTCTAGCCACCCAACTAACACAATCAGTTTATATAGTACTGCAATAGGTTTATTGATATAATACTTTTCAAACGACTAAAATAAATACAAAAAATAAAGGCAACATTTTAATCTTACACTATAGTCCTATGAAAAGCACAGTAGTGCAGTACTGGCGCACAGGGGCAGGCCTGGAGTCAACAAGAAAGAAGAGTTACGGACCGGAGGAGGGAGAGGAGCTGTCAGCTGTTAGAGCTGAAGACTGTCAGCAACAGAAGACAGAAGGCAAGCTGCAATGTCCCTCAAGCCTGATACTGATGGCAGAGGTTCTGGTTCCTTGCTGGATTCAGTTCTCTCCACACTCTTGAAAACAACGATCCAGTGATGTCTGGGTAGAAGTTCTTTTTTTCTCATCGGGGACCTGATAGCACTGGAGTGCATACCAAACAGCTGTTGTGATTTTCGTGTACTGTTCTGTGCTTGGGTCCTGCGCCTCAAAAACTAACAGTGCCTCCTCCTCGAATAGAACCAGCTTAGGCGAGTGCACTTGCAAACGCACATTCACATCTTTGAAAGTTCTCAGTGTGAAGGTTCATATGTAGGGGACTTAACTGTACTTCCTTTGTGGTACTTGGTTATGGCAGCCCTGGCAAACGCATGCACACATATTCAGTAAATATCTAGTCATTGTGAAAATCATGGCAAAATACATAGAGGTAAATGATGTTGAATTAAAAATATAGGTTGAGACATGAGGCATATGTCCGCCTTTTCCTAAACTTGAAAATATCAGACATGTATGCACAAAAGGGAGTCTGGTGTGCAGTTCAAAGAACAGCAATTGTACCTTTGCTATAGCAAGAAAAGTTCTGGAACAAAAGGTCACATCTATAACCAGGTGTTGGGGTTAAGGATATTAACGAGGATTATTTACTTTGTATGTTTACAGTTAACAAAAGCAAGCAAAACAAACTAGGGAAAAAACATAATGATTAAAAGGATAAGTTTCCTTGTTGAGCACCTCTGCTTCTTCCTGTCTGTTCTTTGTTCTTTGGACGTCCAGCAATAGAAACCCCTTCCTAGCTGGAAGAGACCCCCCCACCATATGGACTCCGGTGGAAAAGAGGCTTCACTTTCCATTAAGAAGCCAATGGACAAGGCGACCAGAGGAAGGACAATGGGGTCTAAATGCAGCCAATCGAAGCTTCCTACTTAGAACTCTGATGCTCTGGAGAATGCTGGAAAGGTGCAAGGACAGCTAAGTTTTCTTTGGAAGTGTGGAAATACCAGCTCAGCCAAAAGCAGGCATCCGCTGGAGCTGGAGCCAGCCCTGGAGTGCCCTAACCAAACTGACTACGGCTTGAAGGAGGGTGTGTGTTGTCCCACCCCGTGGAGCAATCCAGATTTCTGCTTAGTTCTCCTGCATTGCTGCCTAATCAGTGACTATCCTTCCACATTCTGCCCTTTAAATTAGCCAGAGGCAATTTCTAGAGCTTGAAAAGAAGACGCATATGAGTTACTAACTAAAATTAACTATATAAACTCCATGTACTTAAAATAGTATCCAGTTCTACTTTTTATAAGAAGGAATCATTTGCATTTCTTACTTTTGGTTGGAGATCATTAAAAATATATGCTATAAATACATTCTGCACATAAAATTTACCAGGGAAGAACATTATTATAAAAACTAAATGATGGATTTTTTTTTTAACTTTTAAAAAAAATGCATCGTGTAGGGAACCTCAGAATTTGATAAGACGGTAGCTATTCCCTTAAAATTCAAATGTGTCAGACATCCACTTTCAAAAGGAATGCAACCCCCTCCCCCCGTCGGCCATGACTGATACCTGTCTGCCCTGAGTCCATAGAAACTCATCTGCCTCACACAGACTTGCTCATCTAGTCAAGAAAACAAGAATCTCATAATTAGTTTTGGCACACCCAGGACTTCTAGTTCTCGAATAACCTAAAAGCACACACACCTGGGCTCTGTGGTCAGTAGGCCATAAACTCATGCAGGTGAAGACCTCACCATGGCAACATAAGGTCATCAAATCTTGTGAGGCCATCTATCTCGCAGTATAAAGCCAAATCAAATGTCTATTTAGTGCCACCTTTTATTTTTATTATTTTTAAGCTAATAAGGAACTAGTTATACAATTAGAATTACCTGGTTACTATAGAGAAGTCAATGTGACAGACTTCAACATGATTGAAAATATTGTTTCTCCCAGACTGGACCACTGTAGGATTCATCATGTGGATTGGCATTTTGCCTGCAGCCATATGCCATCCATCACTGTCTTTAATGAAGTTTGTATCAATTTACAATAAGCACCAAATGCCATATACCTGGTAGAACCATGTTATGCAAGCAGATCAATGTTTGATGACGTTTTTCTCTTTTTCTTTCCCTGTGGAAACTCATCTTCTGAATCCGTATGAGGAAAGTTTTCTGAGGCTTCAGTCTCTTGGGTGATGAGAGTATCAGAATAAGTTTCCCCAAAGCAAGATATTGAAAAGAAAAGGTCTAAGTTCATGAACTGAAGCTAATAAATAAACAGATGGAAAAATCCATGAACTTTCAGGATATAACTATGCTGCTAAACATAGCAGATTTAGAATTTTTGGAAGAAATTCCGCATGCGTAAAAAAGGCAATGATATGACNCTAAAGAATATTCAGGGTTGAATTCCTTTAGGATTGATTGGTTTGATTTCTTTGTGGTCCAAAAGACTCTTAAGAGTCTTCTCCAGCACCACCGTTTGAAAGCATTAATTCTTTAGCACTCAGCCTTCTTTATGATCAAAATCTCATGTATGTACATGACTACTGGCAAAAACATAGCTTTGACTATATGGATCTTTGTCAGCAAAGTGATGTCTGGGCTTTCCAGGTGGTGCTTGTGGTAAAGAACCCATTTACCAATGCAGTCCCGGGGTCAGGAAGATCCCTTGGAGGAGGGCATGGCAACCCACTCCAGTATTCTAGCCTGGCGGAGAACCCCATGGACAGAGGTGCCTGGCAGGCCACAGTCCATGGGATCGCAAAGAGGTGGACATGACTGAAGTCACTTAGCATGCACACTAGGTTTGTCATAGCTTTCCTTCCAAGGAGCAAGTGTCCTTTAATTTTATGGCTGCAGTTATCATCCGCAGTTATTTTGGAGCCCAGGCAAATAAAATCTGCCACTGTTTCCATTTTTTCTCCATCTATTTGCCATGAAGTGATGGGACGGGATGTTATGATCTTAGGGTTTTTTTTTTTTTTTAATGCTGAGTTTGAAGCAAGCTTCCTCACCCTCCTCTTTCACCTTCATCAAGAGGTTCTTTAGTTTCTACTCACTTTCTACGATTAGAATGGTATCATCTGCATATCTGAGGTTGCTGATATTTTTTCTAACAATCTTTCCAGTTTGCGATTCATCCAGTTGGGCATTCCACATGATGTATTCTGCATATAACTTCAGTAAGCAGAGTGACGATATACAGTTTTGTCATACTTCCTTCCCAGTTTTGAAGCAATCCATTTTTTCATGCCAGTTCTAACTGTTGCTTCTTGACCCACATACAGTTTTCTCAGGAGACAGATAAGGTGGTCCAGTACTCCCATCTCTTCAAGAATTTTCCACAGTTTGTTGTAATCAAAGCTTTTTGCAAAGTCAATGAAGCAGAAGTAGGTGTTTTTCTGGAATCCCCTTGCTTTCTCTATGGTCCAATGAATGTTGGCAATTTGATCTTTGGTTCCTCTGCCTCTTCGAAACCCAGGTTATATACCTGGAAATTCTTGGTTCACATACTATTGAAACCTAGCTTGAAGGATTTTGAGCATAACCTTGCTAGCATGTGAAATGAGTGCAGTTGTATGATAGTTTGAACAATCTTTGGTATTACCCTTCTTTGGGATTGAAGTGAAAACTGACCTTTTCCAGTCCTGTAGCCACTGCTGCATTTTCCAAATTTGAGTGTAGCATTTTAACAGCATCATCTTTTAGTATTTTAAAAATCTCAGCTGGAATTCCATCACCTCGACTAGCTTTGTTCCATCCCTCTCCATTTTACTTCACTGATTCCAAAGATGTTGATGTTCAATCCTGTCATCTCCTGCTTGACTACACTCAATTTATCTTGATGCATGAACCTATCATTCCAGGTTCCTATGAAACAGTATTGTTTACAGGGTTGGACTTGCCTTTCGCCACCAGGCACATCCACCAATGGGCATCATTTCTGCTTTGGCCCAGCCACTTCATTTTTTCTGGAACTATTAGTATTAATAACTCTCTTCTGCTCTTCCCCAATAGCCTAATGAACACCTTCTGATCTGGGGGCTCATCTTCTGGTCTAATCTTTTTTTGCCTTTTTGTACTGTTCATGGGGTTCTTGCAGCAAGAATACTGGAGTGGCTTGTCATTTCCTCCTTCAGTGAACCATGATTTGTCAGAACTGTTCAGTATGACTCGTCTATCCTGGGTGGCCCTGCATGACACAGCTCATAGCTTCATTGCATTACACAAGCCCCTTTGCCATGGCAAGGCTGTGATTTGTGAAAGGGATTAAAGGTAAATAAATAAGATGTGCTAATTTCATAAGCAAATATTCTAAAAAAAAAAGAGCTTTAAAAAGTCCTGTGTCTGTTACCACCCTTAGGGTGGCCACTATCAAGAAAAGAGAAAAATCAGTTAGTGAGGATGTGGAGAAATTGGAACTTTCATGCATTATTGATGGGAATGTGAAATGGTATACTTGCTATGGAAAACAGTACAGAAGTTCCTCAAAAAAACTAGAAAACAATGATCATGAAATCCAGAAATGCCACTTCTTATGGATATATAAGAATAAGAACTGAAAGCAGGATCTTTTAGAAGTATTTACACAGCCAGGTTTATTGCTGGCTATTATTAACAATTATTAACAATAGCCACAAGGTGGAAGCAACCCATGTGCTCATGGATGGACGATGGGCTAAAGAAAGCATAGTATATACAAAGAATCACATATTATTCAAACTTAGAAGAAGAGGAAAATTCTGACACATGCTATGGTGTGGATGAATCTTAATGATATCATGCAAGAGAACAAGGCAATTACAAAAGACAAATTCTGTGTGATTCTACTTTCAGACGTCTAAAGTAGTCAAATTCATAGAAATAGAAAGTAGAATTGTGGTTGCCAGGGGCTAGGAGAGTGGGGAAAACGCAAGTTGTTTAATGGGCACAGAATTTCAACCTTGCAAGATGAAAAAGTGTTTAAGAAACCTACTGTACAACAATGTAAATATACTTAAAACTATACAACTGTACACTTAAATATAGTTTAAAAGGTAAATTTTATGCTTATTTTTTACAGTTAAAAAAAACCTTATGTATGTCAATGTCTTTGACATTATAATTCTACATCTAGAAATTGAATAAGGAGACATAATTATGAGTGAAGGTGATCAAAAAAAAAAAAATGAGGTAAAAGAAAGAACTATGAAACATACACAAAAACATGGCTACAAGACTCTCCACCTTAATTTCATGCACAGTGCAAAGAGAAAGCAACAGTCTAAACACTCAATCTAAGGGAAGAGTTAAATAGACTATGGTAGATTTTTTTTTTTTTAATTTTAATTTTTATTTTTTCATCTCAGGTGTACATGAGTTCCCAATCTTGAAACCCCCCCCCCACCTCCCACTCCACATCAACTNTCCACCTTAATTTCATGCACAGTGCAAAGAGAAAGCAACAGTCTAAACACTCAGTCTAAGGGAAGAGTTAAATAGACTATGGTAGATTTTTTTTTTTTTAATTTTTATTTTTATTTTTTCATCTCAGGTGTACATGAGTTCCCAATCTTGAAACCCCCCCCCACCTCCCACTCCACATCAACTATGGTAGATTTATACAATAAGATAAACTGTACCCCTTAGAAATGATATTTAAAATAATTGTATAGAAAAAGAAAAATGCTCATAACATAATATTATGTGACTTTCCTATAAACTTGGATTTGTTTTATTATTTGTAGGTTTTTGTAGGTTGAGAAGAACAGGAGGCTATTGTAAAGCTAACTTTCTGGACTTCCCTGGTGGTCCTGTGGTTAAGAATCCACCTGCCAATGCAGAGGACATGTGTTCGATCCCTGGCTCGGGAAGATTCCACATACAGCAGAGCAACTAAGCCCGGGCGCCACAATTACTAAAGCCCACACGCGGCAGTAAAGACTCAGAGCAGTCAAAAAAAAAAAAAAAAAAACAGACACATACTAACTTTCTCAGTACAGGCATTTTATTGTACTCCACAGATATGTATTTTGTTGCTGTTTTTTCATTGTTGTTGTTTTTAACAAATTGAAAGTTTGTGGCAATCCTATATCAAAAGTCTATCAGAACCATTTTTTCAACAGAATTTGCTTCCTTTGAGTCTGTTTCCCATGTTGGTAATTCTTGCAGTATTTCAAACTTTTCCATGACTATTATTAGATTATGTGATTCACTTAAGGTTCAGGACGGTTAATAATTTTAGCAATGAAGTATTTTTTAATTAAAGTATGTACATTTCTAAAGACATAATGCTGTTGTACACTTAAGAGATGACAGGAGTATACAAACATTTTTTTATATGCACTAGGAAACCAAAAATTAAATGTGACTCACTTTATTTAAATACTTGGTATATTGCATTTGTCTGGAACACAAGCCATAGTATCTCCAAGGTATGTATGCCTGTGTGTTTTTCCTGTCAATATAGAACCCTGTGTTTCAAACCTTCAAACATGGGTCATCTATAGGTTTCACGTGGTCACTGATCACAAGCCTATCTTTTATTGTTGCCATACACTGTTCAGTTTTGGCTTTTCAACTTGTCACATACATCTGTATTCTCTCCCTAATAAGATCATAAAGTCTTTCAAGGATAGAACTTGTAGCAGTATAAGCACTGTTCCCTGATTGTTTTCTAATACTATCCTTCTATAACTGAGTGAAGCTTGTACATGAGAAAGCAAGCTCAAGGAGAAGGAAGACAGAATATTAAACCAACGAATGTAAATTACATAACTACTGTGTGCAAGACAAGGCCAGTTACTAAAGATATTATAAAGCATAGCTTCATATTATTGTCATTTTCAAAGAGTTTACTATCTTGTTACAGAAGATATACACACACAATGGACAAGTTAGACCCTGAGAAGAACATGCAATTTACATTAAATTGCCAAGATGTAATAAAATAAATTATTGATATGTTTTTTCCATACTCAGTGTATGAAAATATAATGAAATGATATGAAAGAATGTACTGATTTTCAAAATGCTTATCTGTACCCTTGGCTGTTTTGTTCACACACGAAATCTGAGGATAATTAAAATTCATGCCAATTTTGGAAAGCTAGGAACAAATCAAATATGTGAAAATCTTCTAAGACTTTAAAAAC
Source organism: Neotragus moschatus (assembly GCA_006410615.1). NCBI lineage: Eukaryota > Metazoa > Chordata > Mammalia > Artiodactyla > Bovidae > Neotragus > Neotragus moschatus. The sequence continues at coordinate 691,697 of SJYA01001833.1, read as the reverse complement.
AAAATTCCCACAGGGATTCATTAAAACTGTACTGTCAACAAATATCTGAGTTTGAATTTTTAACTCATTTTGTGGGCAGGAAAACAAAAAGAGGGAAAGAAAGAAAGAAAGAAGGGAACAAGAAAGGGTGGGAGGAAGAGAGGAAGGGCAAGCAGGAAGGGAGGCAGAAAGGAAGGAAAAAAGGAACGGGGGAGGGGGAGAGAAAAGGAAAAATGCCTGCCTGTTCAACCAGGATCTCACTGGGTCACATCACTTGATTGACCCATGACCTCCATAGTGCTAAATCTAGTGGTATTCTCAGTCTTCAGATATCTTATCCTACAACAGAATTTGACACCGTGATCATTCCCTCTTCAAAATACTTGCTTTACCAAGACACAGCCTGTCTTTGGTTTTCTAATCGCATCACTGGCCACTTCTTCTTTGCCTCTTTATCTAGTTCCTGAGCTTCTCCCTGACTGCTTAATGGTGAAATGCCCCTATCTGCTTCTCTGGGTATATCCCTACTCCCTACCCTATCACCCCTACCTCGGTGTTGTCTGTTGTCAAGACTTACCGCCTACTTGGAAACAACTTTCAAATTCTTTTTGCCCAGACTTGTTTCCTGACTTAATATCCTAACTTCTGTATAGCCTGCAGTTGTGAGTTTAATAGTCTTCTCAAACTTGACAAGTCCATACCTGAATTCCTAACCCAAACTTAAAAACCTGTTCCTCCTATGGCCATCTCCATAGTAAGTGATAGCAACTCCACCCTTCCAGGTGCTCAGACCAGACTCCTTGGAGCCATTCTTAACTTCTTTCTGTTGGCTTTACCTTTAAAATATGGTTGGTTCTACTTTCAAAATATGGATAAAACCTGAATTCCTTTTTCCATTTCTATTGCTACCTCCCATCCTGATTAAGCCAACCACAACTCTCATTTGCGTTACTGCAACTGCATCCTGCTTCTATCCTCGCCATGCCATGCCTACAAAGAAGAGGCAGAAAATCTTTCAGAAATTTAAACTGAATCATGTCACTCCTTCACTCATCAAGATGACACCACCTAACGGCAGAAACTGAAGAGGAACTAAAGAGCCTCTTGATGAAAGTGAAAGAGGACAGAGGAAAAGCTGGCTTAAAACTAAAACATTCTAAAACCTAAGATGATGCATCAGGTCCCATCACCTCATGGCAAATAGATGGGGAAAAAAATTGAAACTATGACAGACTTTATTTTCTTGAGCTCCAAAATCAATGTGGATGGTGACTGTAGCCATGAAATTAAAAGGCGCTTGCTCTTTGGAAGGAAAACTATAACCAACCTAGACAGTGTATTAAAAAGCAGAGACATCACTTTGCTGACAAACTTTCATCTAGTCAAAACTACTGTTTCTCCAGGAGTCATGTATGGATGTGAAATTTGGACCACAAAGAACGTGGAGCACCAAAGAATTGATGCTTTTGAATTGCAGTGCTGAAGAAGACTCTTGAGAGTCCCTTGGACAGCAAGGAAATCAAACCAGTCAATCCTAAAGGAAATCAAACCTGAATATTTATTAGAAGGACTGATGCTAAAGCTGAAGGTCCAATATTTTGGCCACAGATCAAACTGCCAACATCCGCTGGATCATGAAAAAAGCAAGAGAGTTCCATAAAAACATCTATTTCTGCTTATTGACTATGCCAAAGCCTTTGACTGTGTGGATCACAATAAACTATGGAAAATTCTGAAAGAGATGGGAATACCAGATCAGATGGGAATGCCTCTTGAGAAATCTGTATGCAGGCCAGGAAGCAACAGTTAGAACTGGACATGGAACAACAGACTGGTTCCAAATAGGAAAAGGAGTATGTCAAGGCTGTATATTGTCACCCTGCTTATTTAACTTATATGCACAGTACATCATGAGAAATGCTGGACTGGAAGAAACACAAGCTGGAATCAAGATTGCTGGGAGAAATATCAATAACCTCAGATATGCAGATGACACCACCCTTATGGCAGAAAGTGAAGAGGAACTAAAAAGCCTCTTGATGAAAGTGAAAGAGGAGAGTGAAAAAGTTGGCTTGAAGTTCAACATTTAGAAAACGAAGATCATGGCATCTGGTCCCATCACTTCATGGGAAATAGATGGCAAAACAGTGGAAACAGTGTAAGGCTTTATTTTTTGGTCTCCAAAATCACTGCAGATGGTGACTGTAGCCATGAAATTAAAAGACGCTTACTCCTTGGAAGAAAAGCTATGATCAACCTAGATAGCATATTCAAAACCAACAAAGGTCTGTGTAGTCAAGGCTATGGTTTTTGCTGTAGTCATGTATGGATGTGAGAGCTGGACTGTGAAGAAAGCTGAGTGCCGAAGAATTGATGCTTTCAAAATGTGGTGTTGGAGAAGACCCTTGAGAGTCCCTTGGACTGCAAGGAGATCCAACCAGTCCATTCTGAAGGAGATCGGCCCTGGGATTTCTTTGGAAGGAATGATGCTAAAGCTGAAACTCCAGTACTTTAGCCACCTCATGTGAAGAGTTGACTCACTGGAAAAGACTTTGATGTTGGGAGGGATTGGGGGCAAGAGGAGAAGGGGACGACCAAGGATGAGATGGCTGGATGGCATCACTGACTGTATGGATGTGAATCTGAGTGAACTCCAGAGTTGGTGATGGACAGGGAGGCCTGGCGTGCTGCGATTAGTGGGGTCACAGAGTCAGACACAACTGAGCGACTGAACTGACTGACTGACTGATGCAAAGAACTGACTCATTAGAAAAGACCCTGATGCTGGGAAAGATTGAAGGCAGGAGGAAAAGGGGACAACAGAGGATGAAGTGGTTGGATGGCATCACTGACTCGATGGACACGAGTTTGAGCAAGCCCCAGGAGTTGGTGATGGACAGAGAAGCTGGGGGTGCTGCAGTTCATGGGGTCGCAGAGTCAGACATGACTGAGCGACTGAAGAAGAACAACTCCTTTGCTCGAACAACTCCAATGGTTTCCCATTATAGTATGATTATAACGATATATTGCCATGGTTGAAAAGGTCCTATATAATCTGCCAAAACCTACTTTTACCCTAAACAGCCATCTTATCTCACTAAACTCATCTTCACTTTGTTCCCTTGAGCTTATCCACAAAGATCTCCAGGGATCTCCTTGCCTGCTCTAGCTGTTTCCTCCGGCAGAAATGATCCTTCCCCAGATTATCTCCTTGGTTCACTCCTTTACCTCCTTTAAGTCTCAAATCTCTCCACCTCAATGAGAACTTTTCTGACCCCATGTAGTATTTAATACTGGAGGCCACCCACTGGTTCCTTAATCTGTTCTATTTTTCCCTTTATTCATAGCTTTTGTTAGTTTTGAGAATGCTATACAACCTAAATCATTGATAAATCTATGGTACTATGTGTTATATAGGCCCCCCTACCCTCATGTTAAAATACCACTTTTGTGAGGTCAGGGCTCTTTTCCTGTTTGTTTGTTTTTCCACTGACGTATCCCCAGTTCCCACAGCAGTCCTTGGCACCTAGTAGACACTGAATGAATAAGCAGGTATATAAAACAAAATAGAGTGAGGAACGTAGCAACATGAGATGTAAGAGGCTAGTCTGTGCTTTTAAGCCTGAGTTATACTTCATGAAATTCCACAGAACTTGTTCCTATTCATAGTGCTATATGTGGAAAAAAATTTCCATTGTACCCAATGATATAAAACCATCACAGTTCACACATGGATATTCATGCAGCGGTAATGATACCAGAAAAAGAGAAGCAGTGCCTTTTGTTCAACATTAAGTAGATAAATAACATTTCCCCCCGAAAGAATCAGACAAAATCCTCTATGAGAAAGGATTATTATTTAATAAAGAGACTCCCAGAGCCTCTCAGTGTTATCATATTGGAAAGAATGACTCATCATGTGCTGAAAGAGGCATCTAATTTAGGGAGATTTTATTTACTCATAGATTGTTTTGTCATAGATGTTTTAAATTACAGGTTCCTTAAAACTTCAGGGCAAAACATGGTTCAAGTTTACCATGCAGAGCAGGAGTGGTGACTTGCAAATCCAGGTCCCAGCAATAAAAGCATTCAGGATAAGTGACTTGTGCTGACACCGTGCAATTACCCAAATGTTTCTCCAACTCAGGGTGGCTGCTTGAAATTACTTTTATTTAATTTTGTTGCATGTTCCTCTTGCTATATAGTTATAACCGAAGGACATGACTTGCTCTTGCTGTCTGGGTCAGGCTACGAGTGAAGATCGTAAAATTTCAATAGGCAAATGGCTAACAGGAGGTGCAGAGATGTGTGTGTATCTGACACTTTCTTTTCCCTCCTGGCTCCGAAGTGGTGTGCCAGCCTCCACGGGATGCAGGCCAGCCCAGGAAGCCCGGAAACTCAGCAGCTCCACTTCCTGCCCCTCAGCGGCTTGGAGTCACAGAAGAAGAAAGAGGGGAGGCTGTGGCGGAGCCACCGTGTAGCCTGTGTCAGGCTGCAGTGCAGGGAAGGAGGAAGTGTGGCTGGGACAGGAAGCCGTCACAGGGCACCAGGCTCCAAGCCTGCCACGCGCATGTCTATGTGCCAATCCCGATTCGCTTTGCTGCGCAGCAGAAACTAACACAAAACTAGGAAGCAACTATACTCCAAAAATGTCTTAAAGAAATAAAAGAGCATATCTAGACCGAGTAAATGTGAGGAAATCAGCAAATAAGAAAAACCAGGGCTTACAGGGAAGGAGACCAGCCATAAGCATCAACTCCAATGTGTATCTGTGGAGCGGACAGCCCCTTCTCTCTCTGATCTAGGTCACAAAACGCGGCCACTTGACTGGTCCAAGACTCAGAGGCCTGGCTTTCCTCTTCACTCTTCCTATGGATGATTTTTGGCTAGGTTCAGTCTCTTTCAGCCTTATCTTCTTTACATTTTAAATAAAAGAGCTGAATACAAGGTTTTTTCCTGTTTCACTGTNGTCACCCTGCTTATTTAACTTATATGAGAAACGCTGGGCTGGATGAAACACAAGTTGGAATCAACATTGCCGGGAGAAATATAATAATTTCAGATATGCAGATGATACCACCTATATAGCAGAAAGTGAAGAAGAACTAAAGAGCCTCTCGATGAAAGTGAAAGATGGGAGTGAAAAAGTTGGCTTAAAACTCAACATTCAGAAAACGAAGATCATGGCATCTGGTCTCATGATTTTGTGGCAAATAGATGGGGAAACAATGGAAAAAGTGACAGACTATTTTTTGGGGCTCCAAAATCACTGCAGATGGTGACTGAAGCCGTGAAATTAAAAGACGTTTACTCCTTGGAAGAAAAGTTATGACCAACCTAGACAGCATATTAAAAAGCAGAGATGTTACTTTGCCAAGAAAAGTCCATCTAGTCAAAACTTTGGTTTTTCCAATAGCAATATATGAATGTGAGAGTTGGACTATAAAGAAAGCTAAGTGCTGAAGAACTGATCTTTTGAACTGTGGTGTTGGAGAAGACTCTTGAGAATCCCTTGGACAGCAAGGAGATCCAACCAGTCCACCCTAGAGGATATTAGCCCTGAATATTCATTGGAAGGACTGATACTTTGGCCATCTGATGTGAAGAAAGTGACTCATTTAAATGGGCCTCATTTTAAAAGACTCTGATGCTGGGAATGATTGAAGGCGGGCGGAGAAGGGGATGTCAGAGGATGAGATGATTGAATGGCATCACCGACTCAATGGACATGAATTTGAGTAAGCTCCAAGAGTTGGTGATGGACAGGGAAGCCTGGTATACTGGGTCACAAAGAGTTGGACACGACTGAGCAACTGAACCGAACTGAAGAGAAACACAGGGTTAGGCGATCCTTGTCCCCCCAACTATTCCTACTTAGCGGGACGTTGTAGGAAAGCAGAGTGCCCGCCAATGTGGGGTCCACAGCTACTTTGGGGTGGTCTTGGAAGGAGTTAATTTGAATCCAAATTAACCAGGAAGGGAAACAGAGTATATTAAAAACTTTAAGATCACACTTTCATTTTGTTTGAACCACTGGAGGAAATCCAATTTCAAATTAATATAACAAAGCCAGAGACTTGCTTTAAAAATATTCCATCAGTTGCAAAGTTCAGCTTTGGGCAGGACATACTGGAACCCTTTAATGGCTACTCTGGTAAAGACATTCTTTTCATTTTGTAAGGGAATAAAAAATTAAATAAGTACCTCTGGAATTGTCTAAGTTATTGGTGGGCACTCTCCCTGTGTGAAGCTGGAGATCAGTAAGGTTCCAGATCCATATCAGAGCTTCATGTCAGGGGCCGGTCCATGTATGTGATTGATGCGGCCAGACGGGCAAGGGGAGAAAGCAACTCTGCCTTTATTTGAACCACTTTTTCTTTTTTTTTTTTTTTAAGTTAGTCAGATGTAGACAGTTCCTTTTAAGCACTGGGATTTAGAGTTGGAATGTGGATGGGATTAAAGCGGTTTCATTGCAGGAGGAAGAAGCCCAGAGGGAAAAAGGCATGAAAAACCCAGAGACTTCTAAAATCGGATATCCTGACATGCTTACCACAGAGCCAGAAAGCACCTCAGTAAACCTCAACCTCAAGCTCTGTAAACTCAGGTATTATTTCTATTATCATCCTAATTACTCTCCTCATTGAAAAGGAAGAAAACACACCCTCACTGCAGACACAATGTTCAAATACTTGCCCTGTAGCTTGAGAAAGGTTAGGTATGTCTCTTATGTTTTTCATGAACCTAACTTAGACTTATCCATTCAGGCTGTTAATTACTAGTATTTCTTAAATGTAATTACAGTCTTTTTCGGAAATGGGTTGTTGCACATTTTTTTCCATCCAGAGACACAATAGAGAGTCTAACTCCTTTGTGGTGTTTAAAACATGTTAGTCAACGAGTAGGTAAGTGGTTCAAAGGAAAAAGAAGTGCTGAGATCATTAACCATCACTCAGAACACACCGGGGCCTCTATTTGGTGAAAGCAAATGAATTCCAGATACCCCCTCAGAAAAAAATGTGGTCATTTTCACCATTTCTATGACCTAGTTAAGAGGGCATGATGGTACTGTCTAAAATTTCATAGTTGATGGTATTATATCCTTCATCTATTACATAAGGTCTACATAATTGATTGTGACTTGAATATAGCTGCAAGAGCAATTTTATCTTCAGAGAGGAATTTTAAATGCTATTTTTTTTTCTTAAGAAAATGGAGATGATGCAATGTTTCCTTTAGTGGCCTGAAATTTTAGAGGAAGAATTACTGCCCTAGTTCTACTTGAGAGTCTGAACTTTCTAGCTCTTTGGGGTGATTTCTATTTATCTACTTTAAAGGTTTGTCATATTATCTTTTAAACTTTAAACTATTCAAGCATTTTCTGGGAGGAAGTGAAGAGAAGGTATGGATTGGGAAGAGGAGTAAATCTTATGCCTGTCAACACCCCAAGCTTCAAACCTATTTAGAAAGTTATTTTAGGGATTCACATGTGTCATAAAGTGGTTATTCAGCTATTCTTGGGCATGTTATGTAACAGCCATACAACATGCTTCTTCCCTTCAGGAAATTATCTCTCAGATAATGGTTGAAAGATGATCAATTGGGTTGATCATAAAATTTGTTTGGGTTTTCTTGTAAGATGGTATATAGAGACAAAACCATAATCTAGTATTGAGAAAATAAGTGAAAATTCCAAACACTGGAAGATAAGTAAAAAACAAAAAAGTTTCAATGAGAATACATGGTCTAGGATAGTTGTGAAAGCATCAATCATTCATATGTTCACTCGCTAAATATTCACAGTGCCTGCCATGTGCTGATGACAGGGCTAAGGTCTGGAAAGTCAGTGACAAGCCAAAAATAAGACATAAGCCTGGCAACCTGGCACCATCTCTAAGCCTGTGGGCTCACGAAGGAACAAGGCAGCCTGAGCTTGAATCCTCACTGCCACTTAGAAACAATGGTGCCTTCTAGGGCTGTGGGCAAACCCCTTAAACTTCCCGTGCCTGAATATCCTTCCCTATAAACAGAGATACTAAGTGTGCCTGCCTTTTAGGACTGTCAGGAAGATTAAATGAGCTAATACATGAAAAGCATGGCAAATCTAAGCACTAGCCAAATGCAAGGCCCACTTCTCAGAATAGGAAACGAGGGAGGCCAGGGAAGAGGCAGACCAGAGTGTGGGAACATGAACTGGGTCAGAATCCTAGGAGCTCCCACCATGCACTTCACTGATGTAGGGTGAAGGGTCCTGGCTCCAGGAGAAGGAGCAGGTAGGTCTCAGCTAACATTCCTAAAGAATGTCCCATGGCTCTCATACTGAAGATGCATGCCAGTGTGCTCATAACATCACTGCAGAGTGCGGACAAGTTTGAGGCAATTCCAAAGCCTGTCAGCACAGAAACCGAGTAAACATATGCCCTAACTTCTTGTTGCCTCATTTCCGAAACCAAACAGTGTGAGAGTTACCCTCTGACTGTTCCCCAAAGAGGCCTGACTGTTCTCCAAAGAGGTCGTGTGTGGGGTATGGGCCAGGGATTACCTCATTCAATTCCAAGCAACAAACCCTGAGATAAGAACAGAGTCTCATTTTATAAGCGAGGAGACTGAGGCACAGGAAGGTGAAGAGTATTCACCAATACTGTAACTTTTTTGCTTAAACCTAGAGATCGAGGCTTGTTCCAGCAGAGTCCCTAAACTTGAAGCTCAAGAGATGGTGGAGCTCACAGGTCAGAACTCAGAGCCCCAGGGGCTGATATCTAGGATAGCCAGGCCCATGAAAAGACAGGGATTTATAAAAGCACCCAGACTGGCTGGTTCCAAAGCCTACAATCCCAGCAGGAGGAGAGGGCCTAGCATGGGTTAACATTTTCCTTTCCATTGCAATTGTCTTTCATTCCCGATAAAGAATCATTACAGGCAATATGTGTTGTACCCTTTCCCTGCCCAGAGCTGGAGATGTAGACCCCTAGACCTAGACCTAGGCAGGAGACCTAGCTCGGGGATTTACTCACAAGAACTCGCACACAGACATGACGCAGGCTTATGAAAAAGGTCCTGAGGAGTCTCATAGATTTCCGGCCCTCCAGGACCACCCAGGCAGGAAGAGGGGCATTGTGACTGCAGTTGCCCACACTGGGTGGCTGGGTAGCGGTAGCTCCCAGCAACACAGGCTGCTCTGGCCCAGGAAACTCATCCCTGTTGTGGTGGGAGTCGTGTTTGCTTTCTGAGGCCAAGTTCAGTCAATAAAATGCAAGGCTTTACACAACATGGGTTNGAAGAGGGGCATTGTGACTGCAGTTGCCCACACTGGGTGGCTGGGTAGCGGTAGCTCCCAGCAACACAGGCTGCTCTGGCCCAGGAAACTCATCCCTGTTGTGGTGGGAGTCGTGTTTGCTTTCTGAGGCCAAGTTCAGTCAATAAAATGCAAGGCTTTACACAACATGGGTTGGATGGTTCCACCAGCTCTTTTCGCTTTGTCTTTAAAAATCTTTCTGAAAATAAAACTTATAATGTGGCTTCTCATCACTGTCCATTGGAGAGAGGAGGAACGAGGCTGAGAGATGTTTTAACCATGGAGCTTTAGATTAAGTGAATGCATGGGCTATTCTGAACCTTCAGTACTGCTGAGCAGAGGGTTTGAGGGATCTGCGCTCACCCTCTTTGCAGAGGTCCATGAGTTTCAGTTCTATCAGATACAATTAGGCACAGCTCATCTCTTTCAAATTCACTGGGGATTCATTACATGAACCCTTGAAGGTTTCCCTTTCAAATGACCATAGATTTGATATCCAAATCAGTGTTCAGTGATCACTCTAACTCTGCCCCACTCCTGTGTCCAGTGGAAGCTGACGACATGAGAAATGGGAAAACAAAAAACAGGGCTCTTTGAATCAACACAGGAAAAACAGCAGAGGAGGAAAAGAATGTCACAGGAGACCAGGTAATCAAAAGCTGCCCTTAGCAGCGAAGCCACCAGCCTGGCCTCCACATTCCTCCACCCACAGCCTGAGCTATGGTAAGACACGCAGATTGTTTTCTTACAGCGGCAAGGTGCACCCCTGAAGTCTCTTTCCCAGATGCTGTCACAACACTGAAAAGAAATTGATCCTGTTTCTCAGGTCGGAAGTGGGCATGCTACACTACTATCTATAGAAATTCTTCAGTCTGCTTTCCACCAGTTGACACACGGCTTGTGTATTTATCATTCCAAACAAAAAATGCAATGTATGTTCCTCTCCATGAGGCCAAAAAGAGATAGTGGTTAGATTTGCACAAATTGAGTTCCCACTGAGGCTTTTTTTTTTTTTTTTTTAACTCACTTGTGAGATACATACACAGACTCTGAGGCTTTGAAGAAAATTAAAAATGACATTCAAGAACCTCTATTTGCAGACCCAAGTATATTTAAAATTATTTTCAGTTTGTTTTTCATCATCAGATTTCACAATAAGAACCTTAGCTTCTGTGCACTTTTAAAGCGCTAACTTGCTTTGAAAAGAAAATAGAAACGCACAATAACCAATTGTCTTCTGAATCCACTATACTCTGTATATCCCACAATTAACCCAACAATCTGTGATGAAAGAATAATGTAACCTCATCATGTTCGCTAACAGTGCTGAGTCACTGCTTCGTGAGAGGACTTACAAAGGAGGCTTATTTCTCATCCTTTCTCAGTCAGGTTTAGCTGCATTATTACGCTATTTCACCCCACAGCCTCTCTATTCTCCTCTGAGTCACGGTTTTTCTCTTCCGTTACTTAATTGGAAAAAAAGTAAGTCCCCCTCAAACATCAAATCTATATGTGTACATGCTATATCTGAATTTCAAAACTGGTAAATGTCAATGTTAGTGAACCAATCTGAACCTTCTAAAAGATAGGTCAAGTTAATAATATCTTAGAAGAATCTTTTTTCCTTATATTAGGTCAAAGATTATAAACGTTAACTATATAGATAATGCATGTTAAATATAGTTAATGAATAACTCATTTTTTTTCTATAAATTTAAACAGTAATCAGAATGGTTTCTTAGTAGATTCAGAATGACATCATTCCTGCCTTTACTGATATATTCAATACATATTTGCTGGGAACTGACTATGCACAAAGTTTTATGGCATGCAATTCACATGAATAAGATAAAAAATATGGCTCTCAGAGCCCATCAGTACAAGAGATATAAATATANAATAAATAAATGAATGAATAAGTAATTTTTTAAAAAAATAAATAAAAGCCTATACAGATCACCAAAGATCAGACTAGATCTAGTGAAAGGAAATGTAGTGATTGACCCACATGACCACAGTCACATTTTCCAATATTCCAAGATATTGGAATATGTGGATATCTGGATAATATTTCAAAAATGAGTCTGAAAAGAGAAAATCAAAGAAAGTTGAGGAGTTCTTTGATTGGAAAGTCATAATTAATTTAGGTGTAACAGGATGTCTCACAAAGTTAAAATAATAGTAACATATTCACTGAACTTTTCCTATGTGCCAAGCATGAGCTGAGCACACTGTATATATTAAGTTGTTCCCAAATATGTTACTCTTTCTTAAAAGCATGGTGACAGTAACAATAGCCAGTATTCATGGAGTGTTTGCTAACTGCTAGACACCACATTAACATTAAACCATTGTACTTGCACTATTTCATGATATCCTTATACCAATTCAATGAGAGGCACTTAATATGTCCATTTTCCAGATGTAGAAATTGAGAAACAAAGAGGCTTAATGATGCACCCAAAACTACATACATCACTAGCCGTTTTCCCTTGTGAATGGTGACTCTGGTTGCTGAAACGGTAGACAGGTAACCTGGGTCCCTATTAGACATCATGCAAAATAAACCGTCTGCTATTTCTTATCCATCTCAACGCCTTACCCATTTCATTTCCCTCCGGAGAACACAGCTAGTTTTCCCAGTTTCCTCTGTGGTTGGAGTGGCCGTGTGACTAAGATCGGCTCACCATATGGGTTGCAAGAGAAAGTGTTACGTCTACCTTCAGGCAGGCCCATAAAGATGTGTCATGAGACACTCCATTCTCTCTCTTCCCCTTTCTGCCAGCTTGGTGTTAATACCTTGACTGTGGAAGCGTGTGGTGGTGAGAACGGAGCCTCCAGCAAGCTCGGCTCCTGAGTGGCTGTAAGATGCACTTACACCCTCCTCCCAACTGCTACTTAGTTAATAACTGCAATTCAGTTTGATGTGAACCAGACATAAAATTTCATTGTATTAGTTACTAAGATTTTAGCATTTGTTATAACGTCCCGTATTTACTTTAATAATGGATGTGCCCTATATTTTAGATACTTAAATGTCAGATACTGCTTTAGCAATGATGCAGAATCTAATTTCTTCAAATGTTCTCTCTTGTTGTGAAAGAATTTGCTTTCTCTACCAGCTGTAGCAGACAGATACCCTGGAATGGCTTTTTACCATTTTAAATTAACACTGTAAATTTCATCAATAAGAAGATACAAGATACAGAAAGAGGGAGACAGGCTGACTCAGTCCACCACCCCTCTGAGGTGACAGTCGGACATGGCTTTGGTGAAAATCATTCCCCACAGTGCTGTAGGCAGCTTGGTCATCATTAGTGGTTATTTTTTTTTGGGGGGGGGGTGATATGGAGAGGGGTTCCTACATACACCTTCTGGAGTCTTTGAAAGCTAATGGTACTTTTCTCTAAGCTTTGGTCTTTCAACACTTCCAAGATTTTTCAAGACTCGTAATTTGCAGTATGAAAGCCCTTCTGGTTCAGAATACCCAGAAAGGTTTCTGTTTTTCTAATGAAACTGTGAGGGATACAATGTAATATCTACTTCTCAAGGCAATGGATCCTTAGCTATTGCCATTAAAGGTATTTCCCCTGCCCTAATACATCTCCCTTCCAAAGTTTACAGTAATGGACCTCAGACTACACAGAGTTTTTATATTAAACTCTTACTTTCAACAGCAACCATCAACAGCGGACAGACTTCTCTGGGGTGTGACCTGTGCAGTTGCTCAGGACTCTGCTCAGAAAGGCTCACGCATGTGTTAACGCTCTTCGGTGGACTTCTTGAAGTTCTTGCTAACTTTTGGACAAGGGGCTCACATTTTCATTCTACACTGGGCCCTACAAATCACATAGCTGATTCAGTACCAATGACAATACTTGAACAAGAATCATGGAAGAGATATAACAAAGAAGGAAACGCAAGTGCCTTTGTCTCTTTTGTTTCTATAGGGCAACATGGAAACAAATAAAGAAAACACAACCTTGCATCTATCCTTGACATCTTAACATGTTCAACAAACTCTTGTAATCATGGTGTTTACTGTGCCCAGCAGCAGAGGAACTGTAAGAATGTGATCCATCATATGTTGTAAAGAAGACACAGACGTTGAATTTTCTGATGGATCTCTGTATATGTGTAAGAGTGGAAGCCCTTGCATTTGGGAAAACACCTGAATGATTTTCTTTCCCCCAGATATATAGACTTGAGTCCCAGACCCAAGTGGGACAGGGGTAGGATTTGAGAGTTCAAGTCTCCTGTATAATAAAATATTAAGGATTTGGTTTTTGTAGCAGCTAATGGTATGGCAGTGGAACTCTGGAATAGGATATGTGGGAGAGAGATGGACTTTCCCTACATGGCAGTTTGGGGATTGAAGAATGTCCCTGGGGCAGAGAACAGCTAACACACTTCTAAGAACAGGGCTGTTAACATTTGAATTGAATGTGTTGTTCTACCTTTAGATGACAGCAACCAAATCCTGCACTCTTATCTCCTTCTCCATTGCTACTACCTTTCTTTCCATGGCCTAACTTTAAGGAAAAATCAACTGTAAGCGGCCTTACCAGTGGGGATCGTGTTGTTATTAGTTAGTGGTGTCTTCCCAAAGCATCGACGGCCAAGACAGGGCAGAAAACGACCAGCAACCATGAAAGGTGAGCCCGGGAGCAGGGACTTGGAGCAAAATATGAGACCACAACATCAGGGCTTTTGGACACACTGGAAATGTTAACTACACTGGATCTCTCTCAGACGACTGAGTGGAGGCTTAAGTCATTTTATTTGGCTAGAAAGGAAATTTTGGCCTCAAAATCCAAAAAGACTTGGAGATATCCAAAACATACCAATATTTCCTAAAAACGGAATCTCCTCTGGAAACGATAGGAAAGGAATATACAGAAGAAATCAACATGAAAGATGGATAAAGAAGTCTAGCTCAAGGTTAATTCATGAAATAACCTACTAAACAGAGATCCAAGCAAGAAAAGGAATCCCACTACCTATAGTAACTTTACTGTGGCTAAGAATCCCATTTACTTCCACAAGCATAAGACTCACTTTCCAAATGTGCTAGAAAAAAAAGATTCAACTGAAACATCATTTGCACTTCAAAGAGAATGTCACCTGGCATATTTTCATTTCCTTGACCAGAAACAAAAGTATCAATTTACAAGCATCTACACTTTCAGAATCAAAATGTAAAGCCTGGAGTGAGTATATCTTTTCTGTAACAGACCCAAATAAAAAGATGACCCTCCCCAAGAACATAATATCACATCCTCATTCCAACTATTTACAAGGTAGCAATCAACACTGTGCCTCGATTCACCAGGGTTCTCCAGGAAGTCAGTACTTGTTTAGGAGTATAACGGAGCTTCTTAGAAAAGCATCCAGTAGGGCCACCTAAGCACAGCCTCTTGAAGAATGCACGTGATAATAAAAGTCAGATTGCTCTCAATTACATACATTGACAGCTTCCACTTCACAGAGCCCTGAAATCACAGTCAGGGAAAAAAACAGTCTTAGAAAAAGATAATGTAGTTTGAGAGATGGTACATTTACTCTTTAAAATCAAACATCTTTGATTTAACTACTTTTCAGATTTGTTCTTGACAACGTTGCATTAACACTGTAACCTAAAGCAAATTCATATTTATCCAACATACATTCCATGTGAAAAATCGCTTACTCTGTAGATAAACATTCAGGCACGCCTTCCCACCCACATTTAGGAAACCAGAATCATTACTCATACAAGTGTACATCACAAACCGCGAAACGCTAACTCTTTAAAAATAGCCAAATATATAATACTAGTGGGGACTGTACTGTTATTAAAAGAATACATATGCAGTATTACAGATTAATTGTTGTTCCCCTGGACGATTTTATGCTCAGGTCAATTTAATAAATTTGAATATGTCATCTACTAAATTATGAATCACCAAGAAGACCTACTCACCCAGAAATCGTTCTGTTGTTTCAAATGCAACTTTTAAAAAAATCATCATCTCAAGCATTGAGAAGATTAAATTACCTGTTTTTTAATTTCAGCAAGCAATGGAGTGTGTCTACCTGCTGGATCCTCTGCCAACTGACAGACAAAAGGCTGAAGGGAGTGCACTTTGGATGCTATCAATTAAGGAAAGGTGGTTCATTAATCTTTACTGTCAACGCCTGAATTCTGCTCTGATGGCTCCTACAGTATGCAGTCGTTTGCTTGCATTTCAAACCAAGACCCATCCAGCTAAATTCCCCTTGTAGAAAGATAACTTGAGCTTTTCCTGGTTAACTGTTAAGTCCATTAAAAAGAGGCTAATAACATGGGCTTCCCTGGTGGTACCGTGGATAGGAATCACCCTGCTAATGCAGGGGACACAGGTTTGATCCCCGGTCCTGGAAGATTCCTGCTCCTGGTCCACGTGCCAAGGGCAAATAAAGCCTGTGTGCCACCACCGTCGAAGCCCATGCACTCTAGGGTCCAAGAACCACAACCACTGAGCCCTGTGCTGCAACTGCTAAAGCCCATGCGCCTAGGGCCCGGCCCGTGCTCCGCAACGAGAGCAGCCTCCACGGTGAGCAGCCTGCACACCGCAGCAGAGAGGAGGCCCTGCTCGCCTCAGCGCGAGAAAACCTACCCCTGGCAATGAAAACCCAGCCCCGTCAGAAACAAGTAAACCACACAAAAAACTTAACAAGTAAAAGTANGGGCCCGGCCCGTGCTCCGCAACGAGAGCAGCCTCCACGGTGAGCAGCCTGCACACCGCAGCAGAGAGGAGGCCCTGCTCGCCTCAGCGCGAGAAAACCTACCCCTGGCAATGAAAACCCAGCCCCGTCAGAAACAAGTAAACCACACAAAAAACTTAACAAGTAAAAGTAGCTAATAATACCTATCAATAGGAGGGAAATATTTTGAAAACTTTTTGTGTTTGTTCATGCCATATACCGTTATTTTGTACCTATTATTTGCCAGGAATTCTACACAAAGATTAATCAAACTACATCAAAGAAGAACCAGACATAAAGGAGCAATTTTTGGAACCTGATCTCTATACATACCCTAAAAAGGGCTGAACTTTAAAAGAAAAAATTATGGCTGCTTTGGATCCTTAGAAAATGAAAAGCTGCTGCAAGTACATATTTTTGAGAATTTGCTGCACATCACTTGGACTTTCAAGAAAAAGCAAGGCCATACAAATCTAGGCTAGATCTGGACTCGCTTTACCATCACAAGATAGTTCAGTTCAGTTCAGTTACTCAGTGGTGTCTGACTCTTTGCGATCCCACAGACTGCAGCACGCCAGGCTTCCCTGTCCATCTCTCTGGTTCCTCGGACTTCTCTAAAACCAGCTCATCACAAGATAATCTTTAATTAAACAGAGTTGGCAAAAGAAGCTCTTTTTCAGGTGAGCATGAGAAGAAAGCTGAACCGAGCACAGGGTAATGTATGAATCACCTCCACTTTTCTTAACTTTGCTATATAATACATATGAAGATACATTTATTATTGCCTGTTGTATTATTAATTGCAATTAAATTTTAAATAATGAATGATATTAAAAGATTTGAAGCAAGTATTTGTGGAAAGAGTAATTCTGGAACTCCGGCAGCCTGTGGAGATGGCTGTGACTAGCTAGCTAGTTCTCCACTAGAAGAACTAACTCTGGCAAACTTTTGATATTTAAGTGGAAGCTTTGTCAGTATCCAACCATGAGGACACAAACCAATAAGAAGTTTAAGTGAAGGGAATTTGATTCAGGGAGCTGGTTTCAAAAGTGATGGGAAAAACGAGAAAGCCAAATAAGAACTGAGGAACCCAGAGACTGCCAAAAGCAGGAAACAGTAAAAGACACAGAGGAGAGGGGGTGAGACCTCCTCTCAGGGACCAGCGTCACATGGAGGAAGTTGTCTTTCCAGGTTTTGCTGGCAGGAGATAGCGCCGTGACATCACCATGGCAGACAGGACAAGGGAAAGAAACCCCTGGCTTCTCCTTGCCGCATTCTCATGGCATTGCCTCCTGTAGACAAACCCAGGAGACAGCCAGACGTGGAAGGCTGGGGAATCCAGCCTGTGATACAGAGCACTGCAGGAGAGGATAAGAATGGATGCCCATCCAGCGGGGCCAGGACCACAATTTGTGCCTCAGTCTATATGAAGGGATTTGCCAAGGTCATAAGTTCTTGTGTTATGTGACTTTGGTATTACCATGAGACTCATAATCAACCGAAAGAATCAGTTAACTCCTGCATACCTGAAGTCCTTGTGATTTAACATTCTCCTAGGGAAATTACAGATTATCACGATGGTGTGATAACTCACTTAGAGCCAGACAACCTGGAATGTGAAGTCAAGTGGGCCTTAGAAAGCATCACCAGGAACAAAGCTAATGGAGGTGATGGAATTCCAGTTGAGCTATTTCAAATCCTAAAAGATGATGCTGTGGAAGTGCTGCACTCAATATGCCAGCAAATTTGGAAAACTCAGCAGTGGCCATAGGACTGGAAAAGGTCAGTTTTCATTTCAATCCCAAAGAAAGGCAATGTCAAAGAATGCTCAAACTACCACACAATTGCACTCATCTCACATGCTAGTAAAGTAATGCTCAAAATTCTCCAAGC